>JZKD02S1015394.1:157705-213328 GCA_000966675.3 Picea glauca
GTCTTTCACTCTGTATTTTTACAGTCTCTGTACATTTCTTTGATTAATAGAAATCGTGTATTACTGTATATCTGTGTTTATGGTTGCATCTCTAATACATTTCTGTTATATTATTATCTGCAA
Source organism: Picea glauca (assembly GCA_000966675.3). NCBI lineage: Eukaryota > Viridiplantae > Streptophyta > Pinopsida > Pinales > Pinaceae > Picea > Picea glauca. Next base: position 157,829 of record JZKD02S1015394.1, read on the forward strand.
TATCTCTGTGCATTTCTTTATTATATCTCCACTCTCATTTCGTGCCGAAAATAATCCGGATCAATCAAATGAGTGGGTAAGTCATCGAGATATAGCCACACAATGTGATTTATATCATTTAAGGTGTAAGACATAGCACACTGAAAAGTTGCACTGACATTATTTAAACTGAATGGGAGTTTTTGATAGGTGAAAGTGCCCCAAGGACAGATAAAAGTGGTCTTGTGTTGGTCCACGGGTACGATATTGATTTGATTATATCCAGAGAAACCATCCATTAGAGAGAAGATTTCACTTCCGACACAATCGTCGATGATCTGGTCAATGAAGGGGGTAGGAAAGTTGTCTTTAGGACAAGCTTTTTTAATGTCCCTATAATCAATGCACACACGAATTGTGCCTTGTTTCTTGTCAATCGAAACAAGATTTGAAACCCAGTCAGTTAGAGCCACAGGGTAAATAAAGCCATCTTTGAGAAGTTTCTCAAATTCAAGCTTGATTGTGGCTGCTTTACGTGGGTGGATCGGATGAATTCATTGCCGGACGGGTTTAGCGCCCGGTTATGTCTTAATCTTATGTGCCACAATTTTGGGATCAATCCCCGATATTTTTCCATAGCTCCATGCGAAGACGTCATGAAATTCTTGGAAAAGAGACTTGTAGGTGACAACTTCGTCATGGGAACACGAAGCTCTGATATGCACATTTTCAACAACTCTAGGTTTTATGGATATGTCGAGGGGGATGGTGGGTGAGATATTACTTAATTTCCCTTTGTAGAACATATCGTGTGTAGACTCGGGAATTGTAGAAATGATGACAATAGTCGACGGAGTTGAGATCTATTGGTAACCCTCGATGGTGTGTTGTTCTAGGAAGAGGATGGAATGATGATGTCCATCATCCCAAGGGGTATCTTCTATGGACATAACAGCCATAATCATCTCATCTATAGGAAAAATGACGTGGAATGGATCTGGAGATAAATCACCAAGAGAGGGGGTTGCCGATTGAATGGCTTGATAAGTAGATTCAACCGGACTCAAAGGCATTTTTTCACCATAATGAAGATAATCACTGGGGTTGGGTACCATCCATGGGTTCCATGAATAGAGGTGGATATCATGTTGATCGAGGCAACAGACGGATGTGGAACATAAAGTGGTGGAATGGGGAAGGTACCCATTAAAGAGGAATATTTAAGAAGGCCCACACCGACATTTTCATATCCAGGGGGGGTTTGCAATGAAAGGTACATTGCCGGTACGTGCAACGGAGTGAAAGAAGGCCAATTGGTCTACAGTAATGAATTTTCCTTGATGCAGGAAATGCATGACATGGAAATGAGTGGACACAACTGCACGCATGGAATCGATCCAACTGCGGTCAAGTAGAAGGTTGTAATCGAGAGGAGCGTCAAAGACCTCCACTTCAACGTTGACCGTTTTACCTTCTAACGTAATAGGCAACGATGGGAGTACACCATAAGTCTTGAAACCAGAGCCATTGAAGGCTTTGAGTGCATTGTGGGATTCAGTCAAAGGAGGAGAGTCGATGGCTTTCCAGCAGGTAATAGGCATGACACACGTCGAGGCACCCTCATCAATAATTGTTCTACAAATTTTTTTGTCGGAGACAATAACTTGTATTTGGAATGCGAGTTCAGGGGGTTACCTTGGAATGTGCTATTCCATGTCAAAAATTATTAAATTTGTATCTGTAGGGTCGATTCCACCAATAGCTTTCAACAGTGCCTTTTGTTGTATAGGACAACTCTGAAGGACTTCGAGGGCTGACATCGCGGACGGTGCTTAGGCCAGATCTTCGACAATATTGTAGTTCTGGGTGGCATGTGCATGAGGATTGAAAGTTGATTTTCGAGCAACACCCTTTGGAGGAGGGTGGAGGACTGTATCTAGGCTCGGTCGTTTGAGATGAAGAGGACTATTGGTAGGTGGAGTCATGGGAGATGGTTGGACCAACAAAGGGGGTATTGCATCAAACTTCTCTTTGGAGGAAGAATAGTCTTTGGCATGAGTGGTAAGTGTGATTTCATTCTTCTATGAATCACCTATACACATTAAGACATAGGATGTATTGGACGGGGAAGGTTGGTCATGAATGACCAATTGGGCCTGTTGTTGAGAAGGGAAGGGTTGGGACAATACAACTGGAGTGGGTGGTTTCGTGGTCCCTTAAGGAACTTGGTAACCTCAGCTCGTCGTGGACAATCCTTAGTGTAGTGATCATCACCATAGATAAGACAAGGGTATCGGGGTTTGCGCTTATCCGTATCATCAACATGTGGGGTTTTGGTTTTCTCAGTTTGAGGATTATTTTTATCCTCCTTTTTCTTACCCTTTCCCTTTTTGCATTTATTTTTGCTGGCGGGGGTAGATTGGACAGAGTTTACCTCAGAAGTCTTACTGGTGGGAGGGGTAGGAAACAAAGAATTTTGAACATTAGAAGAAATGGATTTGGGGTTGTTGCTAGAGGTTTGGATGGAATGAGGTTGGGCATGGAAAGTGCCAATCACACTGCCAGCTACATGAGAAGCAGTAGGAGTAGTTGAAGTAGTATAAGTAGAAGGACGAGGTGTGTCGGGGAGTAAGTCGTAAAGAGTACCCATTTGTGAGTAAACGAGGTCTAGGTATTAGGCACGACTGATTATCTATTATTCTATGACAACTCCACCCATGGTGATGTCACGAGTGATGTCATTCACGAATGATTTCATGAACCATTCTACCAACAACTGATTGGGAATTTCGAGTTTGATGATACGCCGTCTCCGTTGCCACTCATGAATGTGATCAGAGATATGAGTGGCTTTGGTTTGTTTGAAAGAACTCAAAATCTTGGTTCCCGTTTCTTAGTGGATCGGTAACTGGTAGTGGGTGAGGAAAGCCATAGCGAGGGTGTTGAAGTTGGTGAAGAAGCCTCGTGGTAATTCTATGTACCACTTCGTGGTGGAACCCATGAGGGTTCTCTGAAAAAGGCGTAAACGAATAGAGTCATCCATCAAGGAGTTGGATGAGAACCAAAGGTGAAAAGTCATTACATGATTGTTCGGGTCCTCTCCTGATTTACCATTGAATTTATGGATGTCAGATGGTAATTTGGTTGGTATGGTGGGCCATTGAGGAGCGTGACGGATCGGATCATTTAAAATCCTTGATAGATCAGGGAGGTCTAGGGTGGCTAAGAAGGGTAACTATCTATTCACATGTGGGTACTGGTGACTTTGGGGAGGGAGTCTCATTGGTAGACCAGTGGGACCATAAGTAGTTTGCATATAATGAAAAGATCCGGGTAGATTCGGTGGTTGGTGTGGACGGAACTAATTCATAGGGTTTTACCCTTGAACAGGGGCATGGGGTTGAGCGTTCGAGCCCCAAATAGGATTAGACGTTCTTGGATATGGTTGGCCTTTACTAGGGGGTATGACGGAGCTAGATTGAGGTTGTTTCCCCCCAGTCAAGTGAGGATTATGTTTTATAAGATGATTCCAATACTGGGCCAAGGATGGAGGTATGTTTTTTCCATAAGGTGGGGTTGGTGGGGGTTTCCCTCCAATCGGGGGTTGCATCCTAGTTGGGATTTGTCCTGCAAAAGGGGGTTGGTTTTGGCCTCCTTGGTGAAATTTTCCACCTACAGGAATCTGGTAATTAGGTGTGAAAGACGGGATGGTGCCACTAGGATTGGTGCCTCCGATAGAGGATGGAATAGGTCCTCTAAAAAGGGGTGGAGGAAGTGTCGGAATGAAACTAGGAATGAGATGGTTCCCAGAAGGAGTGGGAATGGAAGGAGTTCCGGATGAGATTTGTGTAGGAGCGGGAATAGAAGCATTCAACTCATGATATCCAGGTGGAAGCATTGGAGTGAATCTAGGCGAAATCAGTGTGCCAATGGGGGCTTGGCTAGCCGTTGTAATCCCACTGTGAGGATTCGTAGTATCTAGGACCATTGTGTAATGGACCGTTTGTAGAGGGATATTCAAGATGTGGTCAGCTGGCGGAGTGTCTGTACTAGGAAAATAATATGCAGTAGTAAAAGGTATTGCATCTAGATCAGATGTTTCATCCAGCTTAGGTGCGACAGTAATATCAATGCCTACTCCTGATCCAAAGAGATCCCGTCTAAAAATGTCAGTAGCCCAAAAAGGATCTTGACCTTCAGATCCTATGAAAGGTCCAGTTGGTGATCCAGAAGATTGAACAACTAGATCTCCGGAAGAATTCACTCGAACAATATGTCTCTCAGAGTCAGTAGGAAGTCGGAATTACTCTCGATAATTGGTAATTCGGAACCATTCTAAAGAGTTAGTTCTTTCTATAAGTTCTAACCTTGTACAATATCTACTGCAAACAGATATTCAGAAAATAACAGAAAAGATACAATGGAAAATACAAACATTACACAGAGATTTTTCCCCTGGAAACCCAAACCGGGAAAACCAACATATTCTATATTCATTCATTGTGTTACAATGTTTACAATACAAAATACATATAGGATCCAGTGGCATCCAAAACCCTAACCCAATGACCTGGATTAGTCCACAACCCTAATTTCTTAACCAGAAATAGAAAACCATCAGCAAAGAAACCATGTGCCGAAAAACCACCTAAATATAATGCAATCCCGATGTGACGTCTATTACTCTTGCAAAGAATATAACACATAGCCAACACTTCCACTTGTGGAGTGGCAATGTCTTGGACTTCACTCTGTTGAGGAGAGCCCTCCAGTGTGTTGGTAGGCAAGGGTTGAGAACCTTCCAGATCTTCTGGGGGTAGGCCTTGCATTCTATGTGAACGACATGGAGGGTCAATTGTGATCGAGTTATAATCTTACGAAAGAAATTCTATGGCCAACTTGGGTAAACAAACAACATGTGCTAGTAAAATCTAGGAAGAAAAACCAAGAAAACAAGACCTTCCAATTCCGAAGTCACTAGTTGGTGATGAAATCCAACGTCACAACGACGAGATAAGAAGGGGCTGGGCTAGGGTGGAAAATTTACGTTGATGGCCTGGTTAATGGACTTACACCCTGGTTCAAGCTCCCACAAACAATCATGGGTATACCCTCCAAGGAGCCTGAGTGATTCTGGCCAACGTCGATTCCAGGTAGCATGAAGACTTACCACTTCACAGTCACCTTGTGTAAGACCCTAAGAAGATAGGCTACTAAGGTTACCACCAACAACAATAATGCCTGGGGGAGAAATGGATAGTTCGATCCACATGCAAGGGTAGGGTATCTAGCCTGAAATCATCTTGAGAGGCTTCCACTCATCATTGTGGGTATACCTTCAAGTGACCCCCATAATACATGCAACCTCTACACTGATATCAACAAATCAGAGTGAGTAACTATGTCAATCTCAATGCGACCTCGGGTTTGACCCTTGTGTGAGAAGGGCTTCCCAGGACAAAATGCCACAAATGGAATTTGACACTCCTGATCACAAGATACTATTGTGTGTTTTGTTCCTTGGAGAGTGTGTCTCACTGCCTATTCCAAAGCTCTAGCCTAGCTAATGTTGGTGTAAAAAATCCCTAGAAAAAGTTACTAGTTAAATTTTAAAATTGCACAATATTATTAAAGGTTGTTGTTACTCAAAAGGAGATAGAAATGAAACTGATGTTGTGTGAGACTCAGACCCAACAATGCATAAATAGGAATGAATGAGACAAATTCTTGTTCGATGAATCCTATTTACAGGAGGGAGAGAGGAGTTTTCTGGAACAATGTGAACTACAATGTATGACCTTCTATGAAATGTAATATCAAACAACCATGAGCAATGCAAATTCCCTATTCGTTCTTTTTCAGTACTTTAATGCCAATATTTTTGAATAACAAGTTGCTTAAAAAAAGAAAATGTCTTTAATTTTTATTAGAAACCAAGCAACAAGAATGGAACTAAGAAAAAGTAAGAAACCAATGAAAAATAAATACACAACAAACACCCAAATGGATCTTTCAATGAAGACAAAAAATAACAAACTGACAAGACCAGTCTCTTCAAATGCACATGGGTAACAATTTTCCAAGTAATAAGCAATTGAAAAGGACAATTAATCTCAATTTTTAAATCCAATCAAAGTCTCCCGACCAAACAAGCACTCGGATTTCTAAACCGGATATTATACCCTTGTTAAGAAAAGGTCAAGAGGTAAAAATTGAGAAAAAAAGAACAAGAAGAGCTTTCGATTTCCGAAAACTAATCATTCGCAAGATTTGAAGTAAATAAACATTCAATCACTGGGCACAAAATTTCTTCCTAGACACACAAACAAATCTGGGCATCTGAGGACACAAAAGACTTAATCCAAATTTTTTGCAAGTGGGTTCGCAGGCTGGCAGTGGGGTACAGTGCGAGAATCAAGAATTCTCACAGGCTAGACACAGGCAGGATGAGAGAAGTTCGCACTGAATTGAACAACAGGCTGCGAACTTTAGTGGTTCTCGTAGGCTACAGAAGGGTGTAGTGTGAGAAGGTCTGTAACCAAGCAAATTTTGGAAAAAAGACAAAACTTCTGAGGGAACTTCTGGATCCAGGGAGTCTATAAGGGTCTCCTCAAGACTCGGAGATTGATGGGAATGAAAAATGGTAGGTTAAGAGAAAATGGCCAAGAAAAAACCACCAAAAATGGGTTGTATCCCCAGTGGATTCGCCAATTTTGTTATCGGATAAATCGGTATGTGCAGACACTAACATATCTCCCTAGATCCACCTGGATCTAGAACAAAATAGGATAGGACATGACTCTTTCCCGAAGTTGTAGTCATTGAATCTACTAATGAGGAGGAATGAGTGACATACCTTTATATCACTTCCATAGGTCTATGTTGTTCCCTCTTCGCTCCGGTGCTCTTGTGAAATCAGATCCAAGACAACACAAACCAACCAAATTGAAGATAGCAAAGTATATTCAATGTCAACCTATGCATATGATCAAGGAGTTACGCAATAAAATAAGAGTGATTTTATGGGAAAGGGACATGCCGATGTATTATGTTAAATGAAAGTAGAAGATACAACCGGATCGCCTTGATGTCGCAAGCTTCCTTGTACTGACCGTTGGTTCCAACACACACACTTTCTCTATATTTGCATGAAGAATATCCAATACAAATTAATAGACCAGATAGAGTCTTCAAGCTTCTTTCCAAGCAGAGTTCTTCACACAATCCTTTCACTAATTCTTCATTCAATATTGCTTAACCTTTTCCATGAGAAACCTATCAATATATAGGAGAAGGAGGGATGGTTACATGGGTGAGGATGATCCCACCAAATCTGAGAAGTTAGTAGGATGCCAACCATATGAATGACAACTCATTTTCTAGAAGGTCCCCTTCTAGAACCTTCGTGACCTCTTCTCTTCTTCAAGTTTAAAAACAATTTCGCACCCTACCTATAGAGCATACTCCAAACACTTCGCATCCTAAGTGTGGGTGGCATGCGAGAATGAGGGATTTTCTCAACCTGTAACATAGGCAGCCTACGAACTCATCTTAAAAATGTGTTTTTTGGAAGAAGATAGCAGTCACTTTTCTCAAGAAAAAAGTCCTTGTGGGAGCCTGAATACATCACTTGTAGAGACATCACTAGAGTGACCAAAATCATGTGTAATACACCCTGATCTATTTATGAGGATTTTTTCAAACTCTCTCAGTGGGGAAGCCAAAACCTAGATTGAGTCTTACCCAAAGGGAAGCATAAAAACTACTAAAGAACTAGAAAAATCCTTTAAAATAAGGTGGTGTAATCAAGAAAACGCACAATCCTTGTACTCTCAGTACATTGATATTTTCAAAGGGTCCAGCGAAAGCATTAGGGACTTCAATGATAGATTCAATATTCTCCTTAAGAAACTCTAACCCAACCTAAACTCAAAGGAAGCCATCCTCTAGCACTACTTGAACTCATTGGAAGAAATCTTGCAGTTTACCCTTAAGGATCGGTCACCCTCAACCTTAGAAGAAGCACAAGATTTCACTTACCAAATTGAGAATAACCTTGAGTTTGAATACTACATCCATTAGGTTAACCTCTCACACAATAACAACCCCTAGGGATCTAGAGATGAAAATGCTACAAAAACTGAACCTAACCTTCCGTTAATCCTTGAAGTAAAAATCATAGTTCTCAAGAGGAAATGGAGCACTTCTCATACCAACGTACAAGATGTTCCTCTTTGGGAACCTCCCATGGAATTAGAAAACTTTTAGAACATTTTTCCACACAAGAGTTAAGATATTGAAGCTTCCTTACCACAAATTTATGAAGATGACCTTTTTGAAGAAGTTCCTCTTTTTGTCCACCAGGTAGAAAACATTGGATCGAAATATGGTGAGGTCTCACCTTTTTATGCCACTCTCCAAGTCAATGACTCCCTCCTCCATAATTGTGTTTTTCACCCAAACACCTTAACCAACATTATGATTGAGGAAGTCATGCATCAATTGGGTCTGAGCCTTTCACAACCAAATTCCCAAGGGGATTTTTCAAAGGAAATTATCAAGGATCTAAACATTGCCTTCAACTCTTTCCCTAACACCTCTTTTAATATATATGTGATAGTGGTAGATGCTTTGAAAAATTGGGGTATAATTTTCTACAAAGACCTCATAAAGAACCTAGCTGGAAGTTTCCAAGACCAAGAATCTAAAGTAATTATTTGCCACCCGGAAGGAGGATTCTTCACCCTCCACAGAGAACCCCTTGTAGGATCACTAGTTGAAACCCTTGATGAACCCAGTGATCAAATCATATCTATTACCAATGACATCGATAGTTGGTTTGTCCAAGGAGGAAGTTATGGGGGTGATTCTATTGAAACACCTGAAGGAATTTGGACCTTAGAATTTGATGGATCTCACTCAAGCTCCAGATCAGGTGTTGGGATTGTCTTAACAACTCCTTCCTGTGAGACCTTCTACTACTCTTATAGACTATAATACCACTACACAAACAACATCGTTTAATATGAAACATTGATCCTAGGTCTCAACTTGGCAATTGAAAAAGGTCTCATGTAATTAAGGGTAAAAGGGGACTCGGACCTCATAGTATCACAAGTGTTACAAAAACCCAAGAATGATAAGTTAAGGAAGTATCGAGACTTTACACAGACCCTTTCAAAATCCTTTAAGATAGTTTCAATAGAATCCATTCCTTGAGATGAAAACCATGTAGTAGATGCCTTGGCCATTTCTACTTCCACCTTACAACATTGTGATGGTCCGCTTCGAGACCTGTGAAAAATGGAATTTCTCTTTAGACATTCTATCCCGAATAATTTGGAACATTGGAAAGTTTTTGAAGATGATGACCAGATAATCAGGTTTATGGAAAATAGAAAATAATTCACTGATTCCCAAATAAATTTCCTGGCTGACTCCATGAACTTGGAGGTTATAAACCTTCAAAATAACACTTTTCCCAAAGGATGCATCCGTTTGGAAAACCTCTTTGACATACATGATGCCTTCAAAAGGAAGAAGCCTAGCAAACAAGCAAATGAAGCCCTAGAATTTAACATTGGTATGAAAATTGATCCAAGGATGGTTAATATAGGGAAAGGAACCACTGAGAAGGAAAGGGATGAAATCTTAAACCTTATAAGGGAATTCAAAGATACTTTCTCTTGGAATTACGATGATTTGAAAGTATATAGGGGATATGTCATCCAACATGCTATACCCCTGGTAGAAGGATCCAAACCTTTCCGAAAAAATCTAAGGCATATCAATCCAAAGTTAGCAAGACAAATATAGAAGGAAATCCAAAATATGGTTGATGTTGGTATCATATCTCCCATCATATATTCCTCTTGGATGTCAAATTTGGTAGTTGTCCGAAAGAAAACCGGTGACATATGTCTCTGTGTTGATTTTTGCAACCTTAACCAATTATCATTGAAAGAAAAATACCCCCTCTCGAACATGGAACATTTGCTACAAAGGATTACAGAGGCAAGGATGATGTCCATGTTGGATGAATTTTTCGGATACAACCAAGTCTTGCTCAAGAGAGAAGACCATCTTAAAAAAACATTTATTACGCCATGGGGAACCTTTATGTACTTAAGAATGTCATTTGGTATTATGAATGTTGGTGCTACCTTCCAGAGAGCAATGGAATTTTCCTTTAGGGATGTTACACAGAAAATCATAGAGATTTACCAGGAGGATCTCATAGTTGTATCGAAGAATAGGAAAGACCACCTTTCACACCTCAGCATTGTTTTTTAGCGATGTAGGAAGTATGGTATCTCTTTAAATCCTAGGAAGTTTTTTTTTGGGATAGATGAAGGGAAAATTCCAGGTCACATAGCTTCGAAGGGTGGGATCTCCATAGACCCTGAAAGGGTCCAGTCAATAATTTTATGTCTACCCCCCAGCTAACAAGAAGTCATTACAATCTTTTTTGGGGAAGAATAATTTTATTCGAAGATTTGTCCCAAATTTCGCCGAAAGAATAAAACCCATGAATGATTTGCTAAAAAAGGACGTTAAATTTTGATGGGATGATAAGGCCATCAAGTATTTAGAGGATATAAAGGATGCTATCTCCCAATCCCTAGTCTTGATCAACCCAAATTACTCACAAGATTTCATAATTTTCTCATTTGCCTCCCAAGATACCATTGTTTTTGTTTTGCTACAAAAAGACACTGATAATTATGAACACCCCGTGTATTTTATGAGTAAGGTCCTTAGAGACTCAGAGTTTAATTATTCCATCATTGAGAAGTAAGTATATGCCTTGGTAAACTCCCTCAAACATTTTAGAAACTACATAGGTTAAAACAATATTAAATCTTATGTCCCCTATCAAGCAGTAAAGAATATTTTATCACAACAAGATTGTATGGGCACCAGGGGTAAGTGGGTCTCCAAAATCCAAGAGTAGGACTTAGAGATAAAACACACCAAGATAGTAAAGGGACAAGGTCTTTCCTAGATGTTAACCGAGAGAAACCAAGAGGCTATATAGATGGGAGAAATTGAACAAGTAAATGTAGTGGTCAATGAATTAGAAAACGATGAGTGGTATTCCAATATTATACACTACCTTAAGAATTTGTCATGCCCCAATCATTTAGTCGATTACAAAAGAAGGGATTTGAGACTTAAGGCTATGAAATACTATTTAACCGAGAATGGCCTTGGTTGGAAAAATCCTGATGGGATCCTCCTTAGATGTGTTAACCAAGAAGAAGCAAGGAAATTATTGAAGGAATTACACACTGGAATTTGTGGTGGACATTTCGCAGCTCGTACTTGTTGGCCCTTGACCAATTTTTGAGGGTTCTTGGTCATTTTTGACCTATTTTGGGATTTCGAAAACCTGTCGAAGATGGAGCGCAAGACGAAGCAAAGATCGCGGTATCTTGACCCCTTTTTGGGTCCTTTTTGGGTTTTGGGATTATGTAATGGGAATGGGATTTCAACCCATGGGTTTACCCATGTTTAGGTCTATTGTTGTAATTTATAAATAGAAGGCTAAGCCATGTAAGAAAGGGGATGCATCTAGGTGATGTTGTGCTAAGTGCATATCTGATCTAATTCCTTATGCTAAGTGCTTAAATACGTTAGATCTAGGTGAATACTGTGATGCTCTATTCTATCTCTGAAGTACATATTTGTTAAATATCGATGAAGGTTTACTACTGAGTGCTCTGTTAAATACTATAATCACAGATATGTGTCCCAACTAAGGTTGCAGACACCTGATTTTTACAACCACCCCTACCTCTACCTCGGGTGAGACTTCATTTGATTCCCAGGTGTTGTCGAAAGTGCTGGTAGTTAGGGTTTTGTTGGTGCATTGTTGTAGCATTGAAACCTATTTCTGCCCTTGTGCTAACAAATGGTTCCATTGTCAAGATCTGAAACTGTGATTGTTGAGAACTGAGAAAGAAGAAGCTTGGTGCAAAGATTCGTCCTGAAATTGTGAAAGCTCCCTGCATATATCTATTGCCCTAGTGCACAACATTCTACTTGACTTGTGAAGCTATGTGCTAAGAAAAGAGGTAATATCTACAAGATCTGTGCTCTGATAAAGGTAAGAATATTAAAAAGTTTTAGATCTGAAAGCTTTGTGCTCTGTAGAAACAAGATAAGTGGAAAAAAAAATTTCAACAGTATGAATCTCGGTATGTTTAATAGATTATGTCCTAGCTTGAAAACTAGGGAAATAATAGATGAAAAAAGGTTTGATATGAGTAAACTTAATAAGAATAGTGAAAGATAAGTTATACCTATGCATAGAAAGAATGTTTGGACTAACAACTGGATGCAGGAGCCTAGAAATAAATTCTTCCAGGTTATCTACCATGACCCTAGCGTGCAGTACAGGAAAGGTTGGGGATCATTTAAAAGAAAGAGAGGATTAACCCTCTGTTACAGTTACAGAAAACCAAGACATCTTGCTAAGGAATGCCCTGGGAAAAAAACATAGTTTTCTTTGTTGCAAAGATATGGACCATGAAGTATTGGATTTCCCTAGAATGATTTCTAAAGTTGAAAGAATGAATCTGAATCAAGAAAACCCTAAAGTAGATCCAGAAATGGAAGAACCTCAGAAAGAATTAGAGAGAGTATTGCTACATATGAAAGAAACCTTGAATGGTCACGGACATGTTAGATTATTAGAGATATTCAAAGAAACAGAATGCATTGAAGCAAGAATAGAAGACTTTGACATTGATTGTGTTCTAGATGGGGAAACACAGGTGAATATCATGACCGAAAGGACTTAGGAACTTTTAGGGAAGCCTGCTGTGATTCCTTCATTGGGAGGAATAGGTTTATTTAGGGGAAAGATGATAAACCTATGTGGAAAGTTCACCCGAATACTTATGAATGCTAATGGAACTTCGACGGAGGAAGATTTTGAGATTATTAAATTTATTAAGGACAATGCTCCATTTACTATGTTGCTTGAAAAACCATGGATTGAAAGAGATCGGGCCAGAAGGAAAGAAGAAGAAGAAGCTTTGGAGAAATAGAAGCAAGACTTGAAATAATTCATGACTAGAAGGATCGCACACTTGATTGAAGAACATAACAGAAAATCGAATCTTGTTGGCATAGGGGCAGAACCAGGGTTGAACGCTACAAGAGAGCACTAACAAAACCCTAACTACGGACCCTTTCAGCAACACCTGCGAAGAAGATGAAGTCTCACCCAAGGTAGAAGCAGGGGTGGTTGTAGGACTCAAGTGTCTACAACCTTAGCTGGGACACATATATGTCATTATACAACTTAGCAAAGAACTTAGCACCATCAGTTCTTTAACATGCAATAATTATCTACTTCACTGATAAAACAGAGCCTCGCAGAATTCACAGTAATCTACCATATATGAGCACTTAGCATAAGTAAAATAGGTCGGATGTAACTGATCAAGCATTGAGCATATTCATGTATATTATATCTAATACTCCATACATCATTAGCACTGAGCATAAGAATATCTATCTAATCATCTCAAAGCACTAAGAAAGAAGACATAAACACATTCAGACAAGAACCAAGGAAGATAACATAGTGTTTACGTGGTTCACCCCCATCATAGGGCTACATCCACCAACTCTTCTTATTTACTATGTTCAATCATTCATCTACATGCATAGAGACACACAAACCCCACTCCACATAGGACAGGATATCTGCATGCACCTCGCCATATCCTCCTTCCTTGAGTTAGGTTACAGCACAAAAGCTTCTACTCAATCTCTTACAGTCACTTTCACTTATCCTTGCAAGTTTCACACAACATGCATAGAGCATATACAACTATTACTTGCACTTGGCACTTAGCTCATCGGACCTTTCTTACATCGCCTAGGTATCTATTTATACATTACAAAATAGGCCTAAACATGGGTAAACCCATGGACCAACATCCCTTTCCCATTATATATTCCCAAAAACCCAAAAATAAGCCCAAAAGGGGCCCGTGATCTCTGCTTTGTCTTGTGCTCCTCCTTCGACAGGCTTTCGAAGTCCCAAAATAGGTCAACATGACCAAGAAACTCCCAAAACTTGGTCAAGCGCCAACAAGCCCCCAAAACTCACCTGTGACTCATCCCGAGTCACTCTAGTCTGACCAATTATGCCTCGAATGCCTTGAGCTTGGCCCGAGATGCTTTGACTTGTTGCTTTGTTGTGGCTTCTTGCTCGGTAAAATCCTGTATTACTGTGTCATTCACTAGTCCTTCCAGGTATTTTTCTACTGTGAGGACGACCTTGTCTAGCTCTACTCCTTGGCTCTCGACTTCTGTAAATAGAAAACATGCCTTGTCTTGCATAGGTTGAAGTCATTAAGTGAATTCCATCATTTTACTTTGAAACATATGGATATGTTGCTGCATTTTTCATTGTTAATGAGACCTCTTCATTCTATCTACTACTGATAGGGCCTTCAACTGTGCCTATAGTGTATCTGCATGTTGTTTTTCTTCCTAGAGTTGTGACTCCAACGCCTGTAATTATGGATTCTCTATAAGGTTTTCATATGTCTGGGCGCTCTGGTTACTTAGTTGTTTGCACTCCAAGGAAAGAGATTTTAATCTGCCAACTGTGTTGTGAGAAGTTGCTTCTCACTGGGCTCTTATCTCCTAAGGGGTTTCAAGTGCAACACGGAGTTCTAGATCTGTGATGCACTGCTAGAGCTTATGGATTACTTCTTTGAGGTGTGCCACCTTCTGTGGAACTTGTTCTTTGGTCTGTACTTCAACGATTGTCACAAAGTGAAGTGATCTATTGACCCTTTCCTTAAATTCAAGTTTCCCGATGAGAAATTGTCCCTTGCTTTATTGTAGCTCTTCTTTCTCTTCATCAAACTTCCCTTGCATAGCAAGCTTCTCTCGTTCTGCATTACTTCACTATTCTAGCAAATCTCCTTGTTCTTGTGCCAGATCCTGGGTGTCTTGTGATGTTTTCTCCTATGCTCGTCGAAGGCGAGCTTCAACCATATCAGCAATCCGGTGGAGTTGAGATGGATCATCTCCCAGTTATAATGTTCCTGTTAGTAGAGGTGTAGTGAAAATTGTGGGGCTGGACTGTAGTTCCTGCTACACTTCTTGAAATTTGACCTTGATCTAACTGAACATATCCTCCTGCTTGGCTTCCTACTTCTCTTCTATCTCCAGTGAAGCATTGTTCAGTGCAGCAACGATGAAGTCGAAGTCGTCTGATGTTAGGGTGGTTTCAAACTTGGTCCTCCTTTCTTTCATTTTCTTCCTTGAATAAGGTTTCGAAGGGTAAACCTTCCTTTTCTTTGAGGGATCCTCTTCGTCTCTTGGCGGTGTGACCTCATATTTCTTCTGTTCAACTTCGGTGCCATATATCTCTCCGCCATCACCTATGCGCTCAGGTGAGATAGAAGGAGTTTATGCTGAAGTGTTGTGGACATCCTGGGGTTCTTCATTCTTCTTGGTCTTGTTCTATCCAGATGTATCATGCATGGCTTATGGACTATCAACATTAGAGAGCTCTACGGGGTCAGTTGGGATAAGGAGGTCCATTGACCACTCCTTAGTAATATCTTCTAAGTCTTCCTCTATTAGTTTGTAGTAGGACTACAACTGTTGGTGATTCTCATCAGCACGCGGTGTGATGTATATGAAGTGGCGGTCCGCACTGAATTTCATCAATGGCCTAAATCTGTGAAGTGTGTTTGGGGTGATGCAAGGCGTAGCCTGGATTGTGATATTCAGTTGGTTGTAATAAGTGTGGAAGAAAACATTGGATTTACATTTCTTGTTCATGTCATTGGAATACCACATTGCACTAAACTTCACGACCAGTGGTTCAAAGGGCTCGACATCCGGGAAGGTTTCACCTTTTGACATCTGCCATGCGATGAAAGCGATTAATATGAGCAGCCAGCTAAAATGGAACTCGTACCCTTGGTCTTGTGCTTCTCTGCAGTCCAGTTCTAGATAGTTCACCAAGTATTTGGCCCAATTCATATGTAGGCCCTCCATGCACTTCCCTGCGAGGTCTACTACAAATCCGGTCACTTGGGTCAGTCGTTTCTTGTGAACTAACTTGCCTGCAATCAGCTGACAGGCAAGGTGCACTGCACCACTCTAGATAGAGGCTACCTTGTAGCCTCGCATGCCCTTCTCCACATCGCCATAAGTATCCTTTATCCTCTGGGCAAGAGTGTGATCTGTGGTCTTTCCGGGGTAAAATTCTTGTGGGTCAGGGCCCTTCATGCTTAGCCATGTGATCCGATTGATCAAAGTTGGATCCACTATGATGTGATAGTTCAAACATAAGTATCCTCCATGATAGAAGGACAACAACAATTTGACTCACACGTTCACTTCTTGATGCCTCCCAAAGTGAGAAATCTTCATTGCATTAAGTAGGGTTGACTACGCGAGGTTCTAGGTCCATGATTGAGCGATAATCTTGGAATTATTTCCTTTGGTTCACGTCATATATTTATGAGGGGTGAGAATACTGTAAACCTTCCTGTCGCCGAGGTTGAAGTCACTTAATTTCAACGTGGTGAGTTTATCCTGGTCGACACGAACTGGGTGGACTTCTTTCGGAAGGTACGTAGTGATCAAAGCATACTAAAATTCACGGGGCACACTGTCATGAGTGATGGTGCCACTCAGAGGTGGTAGATAAGAAGGTATAATGCTCAAAATCAGTTTAGCATTTGTGATATCGTCTCTGTGCTTAGTGCGCCTCTCATCAGTTGGTCGGTATGGACCGGCTCAAGCAGTGGAAGGAGAGGCCTATAGTCCTCTCATCAACGATGCTTGTACACCTTTAGACACTCCTCTCTCCGACATGAATATCTAATTCCTTAAGTCGAGGAGAACTTATGTTACTGACTCTTTGACTACGGTGAGCTCATCGGACATACGCGCTCCGGATGCAAATCATCGGGGTCACGATTAGCTCAAACACTGCACTAGGATAATCAACAAGAGTGCAATGATCACTGTAGGTAATTCACTTAGTCTGTGGGATCAAACTCTCAGTTAGAAAAAGTGTTCTCGGTGCATGGCGTGAAGGAATAAATAGGAAACTTTCTAATGGTTTTCTTGCAATGGTTATGAGGCCTCCATTAACTCTGTTTGACCCGTTATGGTGCGGTTCAACGGTCTAGTGGTAACCCATAAATGCTTTCTGACCCATTCAGAGCATTGGTCAAACAAACATATCTGTCCAATGGCTATATTGCTTCGTCATGGTGAAGTGCCATGTGTCCCTGTTCTGATATATCGGTGAAGCTCTAATTCTACAAATTTTATGTCTGTGAAGTTCCCTTTAGAACCTCTTGTAACCTTTTAGTATTATCCCTTTTCTTTCTTAACTTTCTAGCCTTCTTTCCAGTGAGCTTTGTCTCAGTAATGCTTTTCTCATTCTGATTCTTCTCTTATTTGGTCTTAGTTACTTTGCGCTGTTGAAATTCTTTCCTAGGGTTCCTGGGTAATACTTCTTCTGTGTCTAAGATAGGTAATTCAATATCTTGAGGATCATCTAGTGTTCTCTTAGCTTTGACATCCAGGTTGCTAGTATTAAATATCTGCGATCTGCTCTTTTTTTCCTCAATCAAATGCATGATCCTTCTGGTCATAAAGTCTTTTAACTCTTGCTTCTTCTGTTACAAAACATCTTCTTCTTCCTTTCACCTGGATTGATCTCTATCAATCCAAGGTTTTCCTATTAGCATGGTAAACAGGGTGTTGTCTTCAAAAAATTTAATAATCTCAAAGTCTTCTTCTATCGAAGTTCCATTGACAGTCATGGGTATCCGAGCGAGCCTTCCACATAGGTTTACTATCTTTCCTATGAATAAACTTATTCCTCCTAGTGAAGGGATCATAGCAATCCTTCCTATAGCTTCCCAGGTTCTCTCTGGCATAATATTCATCTGTGTTTCCTCATCCAGAACACAGTCAATGTCAAAGTCCCCTATTCTTGCTTCGATGCATTCATTCTCTTTGAATATCTCTGATAATATGACATGTCAGTGGTCATTCAAGGTCTCTCTCATTTGTAGCAATACTTTCTCTAAGTCTTTCTAGGGTTCTTCCTTTTCTGAATCTACCTTAGGGTTTTCTTGATTCAGATTCATTCCTTCAAGCTTAGCGATCATTCTAGGGAAATCCAACACTTCATGGTCCATAGCCTTACAACAAAGAAAACTAGGTCTTCTTCCAGGGCATTCCTTAGCAAGATGTCCTGGTCTTATGCAACTATAACATAGGATTAATCCTCTCTTTCTTTTCAATTATCCCCAACCTCTTTTGTATTGCGCACTAGGATCATGGTAGCTAACTTGCAACAAATTCTTTCTAGGATCCTGCACCCATTTGTTAGTCCATACATTATTTCTATGCATAGGTATAAAATATATTTCATTATTCTTATCAAATCTATTCATATCAAACCTTTTTCCGTTTATTAATACCCTATCTTTCAAACTAGGACAAAACCTATCAAATATACCTAGATCCATACTCTAGAAACAAAAATTTCCACTTATATTACTTCTACAGAGCCCAAAACTTTCAGATCTTACCTATTTTAGTTAGAAGTTTCCACTTTTACCTTTCTTAGAGCACAAAGATTTCAGATCTTTCTTCTTTTCTTTATATCCGACCACCTTCCTTCATATCGGGCTTCTCCTTTTCATATCTAACATTCTTTCTTTAGCACAGAGCTTTACAGATCAAGTAGAACACTGCACACTAGGGCATAGATTTACACACAGAGATTTCACAATTTCAGGATGAATCTTTGCATAGAGCTTCCTCTTTCTCAGTTCCCAGCAATCACGGTTTCATGTCTCAGAAATAGAACCATTTGTTGGCATAGGGGCAGACCCAAGGTTCAACGCTACAAGAGCGCACTAATAAAACCCTAACTGTCGACCCTTTTGACAACACCTGTGAAGAAGATGAAGTCTCACCCGAGGTAGAAGCACAGGTGGTTACAGGACTCAAGTGTCTACAACCTTAGATGGGACATAGATCTGTGATTATATAACTTAGTAAAGAACTTAGCACTGTCAGTTCTTTAACTTGTAATCATTATCTACTTCGCTGATAAAACAGAGCCTCGTAGTATTCACAATAATCTACCATATATGAGCAATTAGCGTAAGTAAAATAGGTTGGACATAACTAATCAAGCATTGATCATACTCATGTATATTAGATATAACATTCCATACATCATTAGAATTGAGCATAATAAGGTCTATCTAATCATCTTAAAGCACTAAGAAAGAAGACATAAACACATTCAAACAAGCACCAAGAAAGATAACACAGTGTTTACGTGGTTCACCCTCATCCTGGGGCTACGTCCACCAACTCTTCTTCTTTATTATCTTCAATCAGTCATCTACATGCACAGAGCCACACAAACCCCACTTTGCATAGCACATGAGATCTATGCACACCTCACTAGATCCTCCTTCCCCGAGTTAGGTTACAGCACAAAAGATTCTACTCAATCTCTTACAGTTACTTGCACTTATCCTTGCAAGTCTCACACATCATGCATAGAAAATATACAACTATTACTTGCACTTGGCAGTTATCTCATCAGTGCTTTCCTACATCGGCTAGGTATCTATTTATACATTAAAAAATAGGCCTAAACATGGGTAAACCCATGGCCTGACATGCCTTTCCCGTTACATA
Source organism: Picea glauca (assembly GCA_000966675.3). Lineage (NCBI taxonomy): Eukaryota > Viridiplantae > Streptophyta > Pinopsida > Pinales > Pinaceae > Picea > Picea glauca. Next base: position 177,542 of record JZKD02S1015394.1, read on the forward strand.
TTCCCAAAAACCCAAAAAGAGGCCCAAAAGGGGCCCGAGATCCCGTGATCTCTGCTTCATCTTGCGCTCCTCCTTCTATAGGTTGTCGAAGTCCCAAAATAGGTCAACATGACCAAGAAACTACCAAAACTTGGTCAAGGGCCAACAAAGATATTTAACTCTAGAGACCCAGATGTCGAAGTTGCAATAACACTAGAAAACCCACAGAAGATCGAAGTACCTATTCCATATAAAGAAGAAGTATCACCTTCGAATCTTAGGAAATAACATCAACAATGCGAAAAGAAGATAAGAATTAGAATGGGAAAAGGAATACTGAGATGAAGCTCACTGGAAACAAGGCTAGAAAAATAAGTAAGAAGAGGGATAAGATCAAAAAGTTGTAGAAAGATCTAGAAGGAACCTCGCAGAAGAAAAATTTGCAAAATTGGAGCTTCGTCGGGATATCAGAACAACGACACATGGCACTTCACCATGATGAAGCAATATATCCGTTGGAGACATTATAACCGTTTGACTGACCCTCCGAATGGGAAGAAATGCATTTATGGTTCGCCACCAGACCATTGGAACAACATCAAGCTACAAAACAAGAAAAGATTGCCCTCCAAGAAAATTTCGATGAAGAAAAAGCACAGATACAACAAGAAAAAGAAGAGTTGCTCGTTGAGAAACTCTAAGTAAAGGAACTAGTCAACAAAGAACTTCGCTTTGTATAAATAAAGGTATAAGATCGAGTTACACAACAAGTAGAGAAACTTGAAGAAGTGATCCAACAGCTATAGCAATGCATCGTAGACTTAGAACTATGCACAATGCCCAAGACCCCACTGGATGTGAAGGACCAAAGAGAATAAACTACCAGGAGTGCAGTTGAGGGACTAAAGACCCTAGCTATGGAATACAAGAAATTGAGTGATTGCAGTGCCCTGACATATGAGAATATCACTGAGAGTCCAGAATTAAGAGCACTAGAGTCGCAACTCCAAGAGGAAAAGTATTAAGGCAAAATGATACAGGCATAGTTGAAGCTCTTGTCAGTTGTGGAAATAATGAAGAGATCTCAAGAGCAACACACCACCTAGCAGTAGATTCACGTTATTCAAAGCAAAGTTATGGAGGTAACTCAGAGACTCCAACCCATGCAAGATAAGGCCTACCAATTGTTTACAGAGGTAGAAGTCCAAGGAGGAGAACTAGAGTAGGTTTTTAATGTAGCTAAATAGCACCTGGAAGGACCCATGAACGATGTAGTCATCCAAGAGATCGGTGAACAGGAGGTTGTAGCACAACAACAAGTTGAAGCAGATCAAGCCAAGCTCGAGGCTTTCAAAGAAGAACTTTCTACATCAGAGTGACTTGGGATGAGTCACAGGTGAGTGTTGGGGGCCTGTTGGCCCTTGACCAAGTTTTGAGCGTTCTTAGTTGTGTTTTACCTATTTTGGGACTTCAACAGCATGTCGAAGACGAAGCGGAGATCGTAGGATATCGGCCCCTTTTGGGTCCTTTTTGGGTTTTGGGATTATGTAATGGGAATGGGATGTCATCCCATGGGTTTACCCATGTTTAGGCCTATTGTTGTAATGTATAAATAAAATGATAAGCCATGTAATAAAGGGGATGCATCTAGGTGATGTTGTGCTAAGTGCAGATATGATCTAATTCTTTATGCTAAGTGCTTAAATACATTAGATCTGGGTGAATATTGTGATGCTCTATTCTATCTGCGGAGTAGATATTGGTTAAATATCAATGAAGGTTTACTGTTGAGTGCTCTGTTAAATACTAGAATCAGATATATGTGTCCTAGCTAAGGTTGTAGACACTTGAGTGCGGCAACCACCCCTGCCTCTACCTCGGGTGAGACTTCATTTTCTTCGCAGGTGTTGTCGAAAGGGACGATAGTTAGGGTTTTGTTGGTGTGTTGTTGTAGCATTGAACCTTGGGTCTACCCTATGCGAACAGTACTAATTCCCACAACATCCTAAGTGTTGGATATTATTGGCCAACGTTATTTTCCGATACTCACCAATATGTTTAATCTTTCCAACCTTGCTAGTATTTCTCTAGTAAACCAAAATTCCCAACACAACCTTTAAAACCTGTAGTAGTGAAAACTCCTTTTCAACAATGGGGTTTGGATTTCATTGGGGAGTTTAAGGATAATTCAAGCAATGGCTATCGGTGGATCCTAACCACCACATATTATTTTAGTACATGGGTAGAGTCTATCCCCACAAAGAAAGCCATTGAGGAGGTAGTCGTGAATTGTTTGGAGGATAGGATCATAACTAGGTTCGGTGTCCCCTCCAAAATTACCACAGATAATGCCAAGGCATTTATCTCCCATGCACTAGTAGAATTTTGTTTCAAGTATGGCATTTTCCTATCCCACTCTTCCAACTACTATCCACAAGGGAACGTATTAGTAGAATCTAGCAACAAGAACCTTATGAATCTTATCAAAAAGGTCATGGGGGAAAATAAGAATTCTTGGGATAGAAAAATCAAATATGCCTTGTCGACAGATCGAACAACAACAAAGACCTTGACAGGAAAGACTCCTTTTGAGCTAGTATATGTGTTACAAATAAAAAATACTCACTTTGATAGTGTCGCAAGTGTCGTCATTACAAGTGTCGCATTTTGCTCACAAGTGTCGCAAGTGTCGCAAGTGTCAAGAAAGAATACTGCCACAATGCTTTTGTCATACCTATAACGACATCAAAAGGACACTTGAAACATATCAAAAATTTGATTTGGAAGAAGAGGAAAGGTTAACTGGGTTTATCAACCTCTTTCCATTTGAAAGAACCACAAAATTTGAGTTTTTAGAGGAGAGCACTCCTACCTCTCTTACAAGTGCTGGCACCCCCCTATAGACTATATGGGGTGTTATAACACTTGTTTTCCATTTTGGAGGAGTGCTACTGCTATTGGGAGTGTTGGCGCCCCCCCATACCTTACTAGGGAGCGTTATAATGCTCTGACAGCCCTTTTGGAGGAGCGCTATCTATTTTGGGCAGCAGTTGGTTTGTTGAGAAGAATGAGGGGAATATCCTCTCAATATTTGAAGGTAGTTGGATTCGAATCCTTGGCTGAGCCATGATCATAGGGCAGATCCATAACTAAAGGAGGAAAATCCCCAACTTACTCCAAAGACATCTCAAGTAGTTGGGCATCTCCAAGCCTATATAAGCAGGCTTTCTTATGGTGAAAAGGGGGATGATTGGAGGCATGAAACCTATGATCTCATAGGAAACACACAGTGAAGTGGAGGAGAATAATCAGTGAAGTTTCTTTCATTCTAATCGTGGGTATTTTGAGCAAGGGTTAGACAAGGAGGACTTGACAAAGCTACTGCACTTGCATCTACGGTTGTAAATTTCCTTCATTGTTGTTCTCATCAATATGATATGATTGGTCTGTTTCTTTCTAGTTTGTGATTAATCCCACATGAAATTGTCTCTAAGTAGATAGATATATTTTAAGCTAATCTCAACAAGGTAGGAATTTGGTTGTATCTTGTTTGTCTACAGGGCTTGTCGAGGAGCAAAAGTTTGGAGCTCAACTCGGACCATGTAGGGACAAACACCAATAAAAGGTACTTCTCTTCTCCTTCCTCCTTATGAATTAGTTTATATAGGTCTAGAAGGAAGCCAGTGTCCATGATAAGCATCTTTTTTCTTAAGATTTAAGAGTCTAGCTCTCAAGAGGAGATCTACCTGTCCGCAGGGAGATTTTCCTTCAACAGAAACTGGCGACTCCACTGGGGACAAATCAAAACTTTTCAGTTTTGGTATTCCTCATAGACCTTGTCTTAACCTTTTTTATTTTCATACCTTTTTCACCCCATATGTTTGATTTCATACATTGATTGACTCCTTACCCCATCACATGCATCTTGATTGACAAAATTTGACTGAAATTTTGGGCTTTTGGGCAATTTTTTGAGTTTTTGAAGCCTGGCGCCCCTGTGCCTATGTTAGCCCAATGCCAACACTCCCCAAAGGTCTCATACAGAGATTTATAATGCTCTGGTGGCCCTTACACCAAATCACCAACCTCTCCTTTGCAAAAATACCTTACAAAATTGCATTTTTTGAGGTCCAGACCCTGTTTTTTCACTTGTTGAGATTCTTTGTGATTCAATGCTTCTTCCTTTTGAAATTTGACATCATTCCTTATGATGAATAAGCACTTTGTTGTTCATATTTTGAGGCCTTATTCTTCATTTTGAGTTTTTTTGTTGCTGAGAGCTTGAAATCAATCCACTACTTTCTTCTCTCCTTTTCAACTGAGCAAGAACTCTGGTGAAGGGCACCAACAATCTGTGAATCATGTTAATTGGTTCTTTGAGGTCATTGTTCTTCAAACACCTCATTTTTTTGTGAATTGTTTGATTTTTCTTTGTTATCTTTTGTTTTCTGTTTGCTTCTTGTTTCAATCACAGCAAGAGGGTGTGTGTCGTGTGTGCGAAATCTGATCATACTTGTCTGAATCTCCTTGATCTGAAAGGGTAGTTGGTAGGAGAAGTTTTTTGCATTGAATTAATCATCATTCGCATACAAATGAAAAAGACACATATTAGTGATTGGTTTTCATATTAGAAGGCATTTTTAAAAATGTTTTATCATTGCATCGAATTTGATTGAGAATCGATTGATTGAGGACATTTCATATTAGTGTTTGATAGTGAAAACGACTCTTTCTCTTTCCCTTAAATAGGTGTTCATTGAAAACAAACAATTTCTTATCATATTTCATGCATTTTTTGGGGAATTAAGTCCTCATCTCATCAGTTTCACTTTCATGCACCCTTTGAGTAAAGAACGGTTGTAAAACAAACGCTAATTAAAAATTATCTAGAACATTTTTGTTTTTAGGATCTTCCACCAATAGTAGACTAGGGTTAGCACTTTGGATTAGGCTATGAGTAAAACTCTCCAAAGTTTTTCAAAACAAACATTAGCATCCTGAGCTAGGGAGAGTCAAATCAAATTTTTGTATTGGTTTTATGGGATCCCCCTCTCACACAGGGGTTACGCACAAGGTCACATTCAGGCGAATTACGAAGATTATCCCTCCGTGGTTCAACTGTTTGTAGTGGTCGAATCATATATTGGGGGTCACTTGGAGGTATACCCACGATTATGTGTGGGAGCCTCTCGAGTTGATTTCAGACTTGTTATCCTTCCCATACGTTTCGGATCAGACTGTCGACTGTACTCGCCCAGAGACTCACTCCGAATTGGTTTATTTAGTTGCCATAATCTTTAGGTACTTACACAAGGTGACGGTGAAGGGAAGTCTCATTGTACCTAGAACATACATTGGTCAAACTCACTCGGGCTCCTTGGAGGGTAAATCCACAATTACTGCATGGAAGCTTACACCAAGGTGAAAGTCCGTTAAGCAGGTTGTCATTGTAACTGTTGCACCATATCCTAGCCCCTTCTCGACTTGATCATGCGACGTTGGATTTCATCACCAACTAGTACGGTCATTGAGAGAAGTTTTGTTTGCTTGGTTGATTCCTAGATTTTATTAGTGTGTGATGCTTCTTTTTTCTATTTGGCCCTAGATTTTCAGTGTGTTCTGTTTTTCTCCACAATTGAGCCCGTAGACGATAAAGGTCTTCATCGATCACATAGGATGCAAGGGCTGCCTCTGGAAGGCTATCAACCCTTACCTCCTAACCCTCCAGAAGACAACTACTATAGAGAGGTAGAAAATCAATCCGATGTTGGAAGTGCTATTTCTCCGCCGCTAGATAACTTAGAAGGCGCTTTGGTCACGGTTGAAAATTCCACTACATCTATGTCGGTAACTCCTCTCGAACCACTTTTGGTTCGTTTAGACTCCCTTGGGAACGTCATAGATGAAGAGATCCCACGATTACCGGAGAGGATATTTACCGAAACATATATGGGATCCACAGAACCAATCTTTGGTGAAGAGTATAGGACTCCTGCTCATCCTAGCACTGTAGTAGAAACCAATCCCACACCTTCTCGGTCTATATAGAGGACTTCATCGGGACACGATCTCTATGAAAATTTTGAATCCTTTCGACAACCCTTTCATCCTCATGACCCTCCTAGTGAAACAGGACCATCCAGTCAAACCATGAATAACCCAGTCGATCAGGTTACTAACCCTACTACTACACCAACACAAGTCCATCCTAATGCTGGACTCATTACCTCTACTCATCCCCAAAGAACTTCAATCTCTACCCCCGTTTCTACAAGATTTTACTCTACAGCTCCACATGATCCTCCTGGGACATCTTCTCACCCGAGAACGCAAACCCTTGCTGGCCAAACACAACCTCCTGGAGGACTACCCTTCCATGGAGGGCCTACCCCTCCCAAGAGACAACCCCCTTTTCATGCTCCTCCTAGAGGGAAACCTTCATTTTCCAGTCATACCCCGGTCATAAATCCATCAGTGGCAGGGGGGAAATCCTCATTTGCTGGAAACCCTTCACAATCCTGGGGAGTATGTCCAGGAGGAACTTTTACTCAACCCCATGTTGGGGGGCACTTGTATAATAACCCACTAGGAGGATTATCTAATCCTATCCCTTTTGGAACATCTTACGGACAATCTTATCCGGGCGGCATCCCAAACACCACCTGGAGTTCTCCAGGACCACAATCTTATCCTCCTCATGGACCTCATGTGTATCTACCTCTAGGATCTACTCCTTACCATTCTCAAGGAAAAATTGTTTATCCTCCTCATGAGCAAATAAATCACGCGGCCTATAATGTTCAGAACCCACCGGGTTATGCCAATGTTTCTCATGCACCATCAAATCCTTCTTATCCTGGCCAGCAACAACTGTATGTAGGAGGACCTTCTGGTTACAACTATCCACCTAACCCAGTTTATGGTCCTACTGGTGTTCCTATGCCGCACCAGTATCATTCGCAAATTAACCGACAACTACCTTTCCTTGCGACTCTGGATCTCCYAGACTTGTCTCGGTTAACTAATGATCCTATTTCTCATTCATCAGTTTGTCCAATTATTCTAGCTAAACTTCATTCTGATATTCTAAAATTTGACGAAAACCCTGGCGAAGATCTGAACAATTGTGTGATGACTTTCCATTCGTGGTGTTCATCAAACTCCCTCATGGATGATTCTGTACATTTGCATCTTTTCCAGTGAACACTTACCGATTCGGCAACAAAGTGGTATATTGAACTACCATGTGCTTCTTTTCATGATTTCAATTCCCTTTCCATGGCTTTCCTCACACACTTTCAACTGCCTATTCCCTACGAGACGGGTACTGAACTCTTGACCTCCCTTTGTCAAACTAAATATGTGCATATCTCTGACCATATTCATGAGTGGAGGCAATGACGAAGGATGACCAAGGCATTCATTCCGGACATACTATTGGCATAATGGTTTACTAAATCACTGTTACCCCTGATCGCTCGCGATGTTTCTATGGGTGGTGCGGTCATAGAGGAACAAGCCATCGCTTGGGCTCAGTATTTAGATTTGGTTTATTCCCAATCTGGTACTTTGTATGATTTTCTTCGAAATGTTTCTCGAGCTAATACCGATCCATCTAAACCATCATCCTCATCTCATGTGGATGGTGTTATCAGTTCCTTCAAAACTGAGTCTATTTCCCAATTACTCGCACTCTCCTCTACCTCCCCTCAAACTCAGATCTCTGAGGTGAATGCAGTTCAATCTACCCCTTCACAACAATCTGGAGGTAAGAAGAAGACAAAGAATAAATCAAAAAATAATAATGAACAACCAAAAAATCAAACACCTGCTACTGAAAAGCAAACACAACGGAAATTGAAATTCTCATGTATCATTTGTGGTGATGATCACTACACCCGAGACTGTCCACTTCGCAATGAAGTGGCCAAAATTGTCCAAGGAAATTCACAACCCGCTGTGCTTACTCAGCCTTTTCTGCAGCAACAATCCATGGTTGCTCAAACCCCCTTTCCTAGGGGCAGTTCTAGCGATCATGATGAGGCCTCGTCGAGTGCACATATTTATATGTTTAATGGGATCAATTTGACCACTCTCTCTAAGGCATATGACACACTAGGTAACCCTGACAAAGGAAAAGACACTAACGGTATCAGTACTTTACCGGATCCATCATCATCCTCCGTTAGTCTTCCATCGGTTAATCCTCCGTCTGGACCACTCCAGATTGAGAAACCCACATTCGACTCTATTCTACGCCCTCCTAAGAGCACTATACATAAAGCTACCTTTAATCCTAGTTCACGTGCCACCCAAAACTACAACATTGTTGAAGATTTGGCTCAAGCACTATATGCTATGTCTGCATTAGAAGTTCTACAGCACTGCCCCAATCAACGTAGAATGCTCTTGGCCACTCTTGGCGCTGTTGATCCTGAGTCGTCCAATTAGATCATGTTTAACCTGGACAATTATGTGTCTCGACTCTCCCACCAACTTGCTTTCCAAGTTGATGTTGTTTTTCACAATCAACAAATCCACTGAACTATTCTGGATGAGGGAGCCTCGACTTGTGTCATGTCTTTGGCATGTTGGAAAGGTTTAAACTCACGAGCACTCAACAAATCCCCAATGATGTTACGCACTTTCGACGGGTGAGTTTTTCATCCCCATAGGCTTTTACAGTCCCTACCCATCTAATTGGGTGGAAAAACTGTTACTGTTGATGTCGAGGTGGTCGATGCTCCCCTCGATTACAATTTGTTACTTGGAAGAAGTTGGTTTTATGCTATGAATGTCGTTGCCTCATCGGTCTTTCGATGTGTACAATTTCCTCACCAGGGAAAAAATGTCACTATTGATCAGTTAGATTTCTTCACGACCGATGCACGTGTTCCCAATACCAACAATATTCCTTTCTTGGGAGACCAAAAGATCACGTATGAAAGCATTGGTGTTGGCTTACTGAAATATTCTAGCCTCATGGGTACCTTCCCTACACCACTTCCACCGACTACACATCATATTTCCACCATCGATATGATTTCAACTGCGGATTATCAATCTTTGGAATCATCTGACCCTTGGATTATACCTCATCCGTTGGAATTTGATGCACTAGGTGACATCGTGCCACTTAGTCCAGCCAAAAAGTCATACATTTCTACCCAATCCGCTTCTCCCTCATCGGATGACCAACATCTATTGGCACCTAACAGTTCCTCAATGCAATCATGGTTGAGTTCCTTGTCATCGAAAATCAACTGCATTTCCCCAATTTTTTCTTTTGATGAATCTATTCCGAAAATGTTTCTCATTGACAAGTTACCTCGGGATAATAACTATCACCGATCCTCTTTTCTTCCCCCTCGTGAAGAAATTCGGGCAGATATACAGTCTATCTCCCCTCCTGGTGTTGATTTTTCATCATCTCCCATGATTTCAACTTCCGGCGATTTGGATCCGGTAGCGGACATGGTGATTTATTCGGTAGGATTATTGGAGCCTGATCTCCTTACTCCTATCGCGACCCTCGACATGTGTTCCTTCTCGAGTGATTATCTTCCATCCAGGGAAGATCTCTTGGAGGCCATGACCGAGTTTTGTCCCTTGACATGGTATCATTCCAAAATGTTCTTCTCTTGGAAGCCATGATCAAGAAGCAGTTACGAGCATAGTTTCTCTTCTTTGTGGAAAGCTCGTTAAAAAATGAAACAGAGGCCCTGAGCATGGTTCTTTTCCTATGTCAAGCTTGTTAAAAAATGAAATAGTCACCTCTCTTGAACCTTCTTTTCATCCACCCTTCTCCTTTTTCTCATCTACTACAGAACTTGGTGACAACCTCAAAGTCGGTGAATGAATTGAAGCTTGGAGGGCATGTCTCCAGCCTTTGTTGATCATTCTGGAGTTAAGCCACTAGCTTTCATGCTGAAGGCATACCGAGCTTAGTATTTGTTCTTTATCATGATCATAAATACATTAGAATGCATCCAGGTAGACTTTTATCTCTTTTTCAGACCTGTATGGATACACAAAAAAGGAACCCCCTGGAGTCTCCTTTAAGCTCTTTTCAGACTCTCTAAACATGAAAAAGATTGCCGAGTGATCTTGCTTCCTTTCCCACTCGTTCAAAGGTTTGAAAGGGCATCTTTCGAGTGATAATTTATCTCTTTTTTGGCCTCGCGAGACTAACATTACGAAAAAGGACAACACTGGAGTCATCTTTAAGTTCTTTTCAGACTCTCTAAAGATGAAAATATTGTCGAGTGACCTTGTTCTCTTCATGATCGTTAAAGTATTTGAAGAAAACATCTATTGAGCGATAGTTTATCTTTTTTTCGGTCTTATCAAACTACTTTACGAAAAAGGAACTGAGAGAGTTCTCTTTTAAGTGTTTTTCCAGACTCTATAATCATGAAAAACCTTCGAGTTTTCTATCTTTGGACTTGTTAAACAAACATCAATAGGCCCATATGGGATCGAACCCTTACTTCTTCCAATTCGTTAAGCAAAGGAAGAGGGACTTACCGAAGGTGAGTTATATTGAGCATGTGTTACCCTCCTCGAGCTCGTTAAATTAAAAAGAGGTACTCGTCTATCTGGATGGGGGAAAAAAATGAAAGAAGCAAGCCGAGAAGTTTTTGAGAACATTACCAAGTATAGAGTCACCCTTGAACACGACACTTTGTATTTATGCACATCTTAATCCACTGAACCTCTACACTAAACCAATCCTCTGAGTTTTTATTACTCCTTTGGGTCACCCGACGAAAGCCACAATATCCATTGCATCATCGTGTTTTGGTCCATGTCATGTTTATGTTGTTGTGCCTCAGTGTTCAAGGGAAGTATCCGCCTTGAGAGTCAGTCATCACAAATATCTTGTCTCAATACCCATGTCTATCCATGTTCATTTGATCTACCAATTACATGTCTGTGTCTGTTTCGTGTCATTGATGGGAGATACATTAAGGCCCTCCTTCGATGAGTCTATTCTTTTCGACTTCAACACATTATCCAGGAACTAGACTTAGAAACCAATTAGTACTTTGGGACCTGCATTCCTCAATGGCAGGCCTCCTCATGTTCGACAGTGGGTTTACATCATTGACCTCTGATCAGATGATTCCACGAATGTTCGACTTCAACTCATCCATTCACATTCATTGGAATGTACTAGAGTACCTTGGGAATCATTGACATTAATGGTGATCTCCCTCGCGCTTGTTAACGGTTTACATCATTGACCGGTAATCAAGTGGTTTTTTCCATGTTCGACACTAGTCCATATATTCACATGGTTAGATTCATACTACATCAGGATCAGTAAGAAGACCCTGGGTTGAGTCATCATTCTTATATGTACTTTTCCCAGGTTGCGAAGGATTTTCTATTGAACAATGACACATATACTATCACATAGATCCACTTTGTATTGGTCATGGCTATGTCTTATCATCTCGTGGATCCACTGTGTATTCTTTGTGGCTACGATCAGTTCAGGTCATATGAGTATAGATCCATGTTGTATCCTCGGTGGCTATAGCTTTTATCAATATAATTATGGATCCACATTGCATTTTATGGCGGCCATATCTTGCAAGTCTTTATCATCCAAGCATAGGTATGCCTGCCTTGGGTTTGAAGCATGTCATAATATTTGTTGATGTTTGTGTGCAACTTATGTTAGGTTCTCTGTGTTTATACCCTTTCTTGAAAGTCTGCAAAGCATTTCAGTTATCACTTCCCGTCTTATAACTTCATACTTTGGGGGGCAATCTTTTACACATAAAAAATACTCACTTTGATAGTGTCGCAAGTGTCGTCATTACAAGTGTCGCAAGTGTCGCATTTTTCTCACAAGTGTCGCAAGTGTCAAGAAAGCATACCGCCATAATGCTTATGTCATACCTATAAGGACATCAAAAGGACATTTGAAACACCTCAAACATTTTATTTGGGAGAAGAGGAAAGGTTAACTGGGTTTATCAACCTCTTGCCATTTGAAAGAACCACAAAATTGGAGTTTGTAGAGGAGAGCACTCCCCTATACCTCTCTCAGGAGTGTTGGCGCCCCCCTATAGACTATTTGGGAGCGTTATAACACTTTTTTTCCATTTTGGAGGAGCGTTACTTCTCTTGGGAGTGTTGGTGCCCCCTATACCTTACTAGGGAGCGTTATAACGCTCTGACAACCCTTTTGGAGGAGCGTTATATATTATGGGCAGCAGTTGGTTTGTTGAGAAGAACTTGGGGAAGATCCTCTCAATATTTGAAGGCAGTTGGATTCGAATCATTGGCCAAGCCATGATCACAGGGTAGATCCATAACTAAAGGATGAAAATCCTCAACTTACTCTAAAGATATCTCAAGTAGTTGGGCCTCTCCAAGCCTATATAAGCAGGATTTCTTATGGTGAAAAGGGGGATGATTGGAGGCATGAAACCTATGATCTCATAGGAAACACATAGTGAAGTGGAGGAGAATAATCCGTGAAGTTGTTTTCATTCTAATCGTGGGTATTTTGAGCAAGGGTTAGACAAGGAGGACTTGACGAAGCTGCTGCACTCGCATCTACGGTTGTAAGTTTCCTTTATTGTTGTTCTCATTAATATGATATGCTTTCCCTTTCTAGTTTGTGCTTGATCCCACATGAACTTGTCTCTAAGTAGATAGATCTATTTTAAGCTAATCTCAACAAGGTAGGAAGTTGGTTGTATCTTGTTTGTCTACAGGGCTTGTCGAGGAGAAAAAGTTTGGAGCTCAACTTGGACCATGCATGGACAAACACTGGTAAAAGGTACTTCTCTTCTCCTTCCTCCTCATGCATTAGTTTATCTAGGTCTAAAAGGAAGTCAGTTTCCACGATAAGCATCTTCTGTCTTAAGAGTTAAGAGTCTAGCTCTCAAGAGGAGGTCTACCTGTCCGCAGGGAGATTTTTCTTCTACAATATGGACTAGAGGCTAAACTTCCTGTAAACCTCCAAATTCCCATCCTCTGTTTATCTCAACAATATGCTATAGATGAGGAAGCAATCCAAGGGAGAATTAACCAGTCGATAGAGTTAGATGAATCCAAATGAAATTCCCTAAGTCAAATGGGGAGGAACCAAGAGAAGATAAAAAACACTTTCGATCACAAGGCAAAGGAAAGAAACTTCACTGAGGGAGATCTTGTACTGTTATGGGATTAGAGAAAGGAGAAACTTGGTATGCACAAAAAATTAGATGGTTTATGGACAGGTCCTTACAAAATCATGAGTCATATAGGTACGAACTCTTTCAACCTAGGCACCATGGAAGGAGAGGCTCTGAGGTTGTCGGTAAACTCTTTGTACATCAAGCATTACTACCCACCAGTAGCATGACAGGTAAGTATGGGTAAGTAGGTAGGCATTTTTCATTCATTGTATATACCATTGCATTGCATACTAGAGTAGTTTGCTTTCACACTTGTACATATGATTTCTTTTATTTCAGTCTTATATATATATATATGAACTGGGGTGATATCACCACCCCAAATGATTACTAATAGTTGTTATTGAGATCAATTAGGTTACAGGTTATGAAAAAGATGTTTGAGGTTATCATGCGCTCTACGGTGAGCACATGTCCCCGAGTTGGAGCCAAATGTTATCACCCACTTTTAGGGATAACTAGGAGATCAAGACTCAAGGCCTGGAGGTCCTATACATGGAGTACCGAGACCCAGGTTGACTTGAGCATGGCCCTAGAGGGCCCATATTTTCTCCCTTTTATTTCCCCCACTTTATCAGCAGCAACAACATCCATCACCTTCGGCTTGGTCCTATATCAGAGATGGTTCTTGCTCCATGAGGTAATGAGTTCGGGTATCATGGTATGTGTCACTTTGATCCTCAAAACCTTTGGATATGTGCATTTAATTCCTTTTGTTTCTAACAAATGCTTGGATATTATACTTGTCCACTTGACCATGTCTGGGGGGAATGAGAGGATGCCCTAGTAATTATGTTCCCAAAGGTTTTGAGTTGCCACTGGGGGGATTTCTGAAAATTCATCGTCCCCTCTTGACATATTACCAATTTTTTATCTTGCTTCCTTCTCATCCACCCCATTACACTGTTCTGGGCATTGGGTTGGACAATTATTTAAGGGTTACACCTTGCCTTGTGGGAAGAAGGGGCTAAAGGCCCAAAAGGCAAAATAAATACGAAAAAATATAAAAGCCTAAAAATAAAACCTTGAGATGCTTCGCCCATGGATCCTCGAGAAAGCAATAAAAGGCTTCTCAACAAGAAACAAGAGGGACCAATAAAAAATAATAAAACAAGACCTAGTCAGAGGATGGGGTGTCTCATCATGAGACAACCTATTAGGTCCATGGGTACCTAACAATATGACACTACTAGAAGTTGGTTACCATGTCAGCGTAGTGGCTCTTGGTTGCATGGCCAAGAGAAAGTGGGTCTCATCACGAGACAACCTTATAATATCCGTGAAAGTTCTTGTGGGTAACATTTCCACCACTGGTCACCACGCCGGGGCAGTGTCCCCTAATTAGTCCCTTGAAAGAAAAAATAAATAAATAAATAAGAATAAAATGGCATGACTGGGCTTGGAAACATTTGCATCCAGGACAGGTGCAACTCGCCTTCTACAAAGGCACCCATAGGTAAGCCTTGCATTTCCCTGCTTTCACTACACCCCTTGTAAGGACATCCCTTATTCCCCTCACCCATTTACATGACTTGGATTTAATATCTTCAAGAAACATCCCTTTTCAAGTGGACACTATCCCAATAGGACATCTTGTCACCTCCTCCAAACTTGTATTGCATATTTGTATAATGTCTTTGACCACTTGATTGGGGTTTTATGCACATGTTTAATAATATTGATGATGATATATGATTGACATTGCTATGATCCACGTGACTTATGAGCCCATGGAGGGCATAGTTGTTGATGTGAAGGATCATGCCTGATGGACAGGTACCACATTGGACAGGTACACATGGGGAGATGATTAGTTCGGACCTCCATGGGGTTGAGGAGCCTACTAGATGGATGATGAGACCCCATGAGGTGGCAGAGACAGGATAGAGGGGTTTACACTGAAGAAGACGAGGACATTCCAGCACCCTGGTAGAGCCTTACCTAGGGTGGTTTTTCCCTCTTCATTGGAACATTGGCCTTGGAAGGCCTAGGACGTCACCCAGGAGGCTCATGACGTCATCCAACTTCATGGATGTTTTGGGAGACAGTCATGGAATTTTGGCACATCTGGAAGTTTGGAGAAGCCCAAGGAGGGCTAACGTTTTTCTCCAAGAGGCTACATTTTCCCTAGAAAGGGTTAACGTCACCCTAGAAGGGGAAAGACATCTTGTTTTTGCTTGATTAGGGTTTTAATTTATGAGATTTAATGTAAAACAGTATTATTGTCTATTTTGGCCTTGTCGGCCTCTTGATGACCTAAAAATTAATTAAGGTCATTGGTATGGTATATATTGAGGGTTTTCACTCTCTTTTTATTCATCATCTTTCACTCACTCATTAATGAGGTCTGAAATTTGCACCCAATTGGCTGAAATTATGAGGCTCACTTGTTGAAGGAGACAATTTTTGGACTATTTTGGCATTTCTTCTTGGTGGAAGGTTTACAACTAGGGTTTGGCTCTTTAATAAAGACTTTCCATATCAACACTCCATCTTCCAAATCTCTTATCTTTAGCCCCATAAATTCTTTCTCAAGCTAGCTGATTTCATCTTGCCAATAAGCTAAAGAAAGAGGCGAAAGCACTAAGGCCTAGGGTTTCTACACCTTAGCGAGCCTTTCTCCCCTAGGATTTCATTGTTGAGGTCTTGCCTTAGCAACACCTCAATGTTTAACCTTATTGTCTTTGTTATTTTCATTATCATTTAGTCCTTCAACCTTTGTAGCCTCTTTTGACTCCATATGCCCTAGTAGCGCACTAGTCTAAGACCTATTGTATTGAGTACCTTGATCAAAAACAATTTCTAAACATTCTTGAACAACCTCTAACTATTACTAACCCTAACGTAGAATAATATTAGTAACCCTATTGTTGTCGTCACATTTTATGCTATAAAAACCTCTATGCAACATTTGTTTTACCTTTAAAGAAATTGAATGATTGGTTAAGGCATTGTTTCTAAAGTGTTGATATTGTTACATTGATTGCCACTCATCATCAGAGTTTTCTTTGGCATATATTGTGAAGTGATATTGTAATCATTGCTATTGTATAAACATTGATTTACTTCGTCAATATGATTTCTCAATTGCTTATTATCATAAAGTCATTGATTATATGAAGTACTAACCAGCAAGTAAGCTTGCACGTGTATAGTTTCTTTGTTTCTTTGTCTCAGGCAAGTACACTTCTGGTTACTCTTATCTTTATTGGCTATTAAGTCAGACTTTCTGATCAATGGTGACTTGTGAGGGGGAATAATATTACTTAGCCATAAGCCTTTGCCTTCTCAAAAAACTAGGTCACCGGGGACGTCTCCCCTGGGCCTTACCTCCCTAAATAGAAAGAGTTATTCCATTGAGGTGACAGTGGTGGGATAGTCTCAGTTACACCAGTTTGACCTCCTTTCATCCATCTTTTACCTTAACTAAAAACTGTGCGATAACATGTCATAGTTCTTGATTGAAGCTTTCAACCTTCGCAAGCCTCGTGCTCTTTCTTTTCAATGCATCTTTGTGGGATCTTGTTTAGTTTCGGCTTCAATGCCATTTTCAACACTCACATTTTTCTTTGTTTTGGAGAGGATCTTTTCCTACGGGTTTTTATCCTTTTCTCTAGTTATGAGAGTTTGTACATGGGTACCTTACCAGACCTTGTTTTTGGGACCAATATTTGTTATTCATTGTTCCTCCCTACGTTTCTCTTATGGGGGGTGTTGGTGTGTTTATTTAGATTGTGTATATTTAAAAACACATGAAAATTGCGTGAGTAAGCTCATGTAGATTGTCTCAACTACCCAACTAATATTAGGCATTTCTTGGGCTTCCTCAATCCTATAAATTGAGGATTCTTGCTTGTAATTATTCATTCCATCAATATAGATTGATAGATTATTTTGTTAATATGCAGATCGTTCATGATTGGGTTGATCCCGGGATATTCACATAAGAAAGTGATCAATCCTAGTCACAATGTGCCATGGACCTAATCTTATATTATTCTAAGTGAATTTTCCCTTGCTTGGTGGTACATCAGTTAGATCCATGATTGATAGAAGATCCTTCATATTTTCCCTAGATGGGTCCTGAACTATGGAACCTCCTCTTTTTTCCCTCTAATGCATCGTAGTATTAAAATTCCCTTCTATAATACACTTATGGGTGTACATGACTTCCCCAATTTTCAAAAGTGAATCCCAACATTTTTCCTTTACCCAATAATTATTGGGAATATACACATTTAAAATATGATAAGACATACTTGAAGAAATATGGACCAATTTGACCATGATTCGATGCACTGCTTGAAAGTTTCCATCCAACTAAAAAATATATGAATTCCAAAGAGTACAGATTCCTCCTAAAGCCCCTCTTGCACTTATTGCTACTCCTTTGTTTTTCCTCCAGATTTGTTGCATTTCTTGAAGAACTTGATGATCCCTCAATTTTGTATCAGATCATAAGGATTTTTGGTTTTTCTACTCTTATTAACTTACCCATTGATTCTTTCTTGTCCTTAATATCCAATCCTCTACAATTCCAGGAGAATAATTTCATTATTTACCTGAATTTTTGGAGCCCCCCCTTTATAGGGACGAGGAATAGATTAAGACACCCCTTTTGTAGTTTGAGCATGAGATTGTACATTTTTCCCTTCCTTTTTGAAAACTCCTTCGAAGGTGGTTTGAATACCTAACTCTTTATCCCAGTCTGCTTCATTCTCTCATCTATTACAATTAAATATCCTCTCGACTTTCTTTGTTGTTGTACTTTGCAAGGCTTCTATCTCATATTAAATCCTAATTCCTCCTGACTTCCTTCTTCTAATATTATTGAGATACCAGAAATGGGTCGAGAAAGGATTTTATTGGGGTTCAAGTCCCTATTCTTAGGATTTGTAGCCTCTTAAGATTTCATAGGTATCTCATTTTCTTCCACTATTGTTTTATCACAATCTTATTTTTCAATTTCTTTCTCCTGTGATTTGAAAGTATCTACTTTCATATTATCAAGGACCATGTACTTATTTCTGTTTTTTTCCACAACTTGTTCCCCCCCCCCATCCAAATATCTGGGATTGTGAGGAGAGGGAGAAGGAGGACTTCCCCCTTGGATCTGATCCTCTTACTAGTCTGTTGCTTTTCTAGTTGCTTTCTTCCTTTTTGGTTGTTTCCATTTCTCTTGTCCTTTCCTAAGGTTGATCTATTTTGAGCTTTGGATAGTTCTTTGCAAAGTGCTCATATTCATGACAAGCTTTACATTTGAAAGGGAGATGTTCATAGTCCACCTTTTGGATATAAGACCAATTATTAAGGGTTAGTTGGATAGCCTCAAGTAACCCTTTTTCTAGATCTACCTCTACACATAGGTAGGCACATGCTTGGAGACCTTCTCGTGGTTTGGCTCGATCAATGAATCTACCCAATGTATTTCCAATGTTTCTCAGGGTTTCATCGTTCAAAAAATGTAAAGGAAGGAAGGGAGATGAACACAAATAGGGATAGTTGAGGGAATATCATTCTTAGGATGAGTCATTCATCCATTTATTCAAATACATACCCCTTGTACCCATAAAATATGGCCCACTCTCAAAGATCAGACCTCGATCTACCTTATTTTCAAACAGAAAGACGAAAAACCCCTTACCACAGAAATCCAAAGACATATGTCCTTGAATTTTCTTTCTTCCAGTTTAGATCGATCCATTGAGCCATAACCCACAGGGATGGCCACAACCCAGTAAACTTCTTGATTAAACTATTTTGAGCAAGCTGCAAAGAAAAAGGACGAGAATTCGAGGAGTGCATTGGTACCTTTGGAATATAATCTAATTTCTTGACAAAACAAGATGGCTGATAATTTACCGATTTGGTGTAAGAGGCGATCAAAAATTGAAACACCGCAATATTAGGTGGCAGAGGGGACGTCAAGGGGGCTCTCACCCCCTCCAAACCAAAGGCCATTCTTCATACCATGAAATAAAAAACCCTAGCCGCATAGCTCTTTTTAGTTTTTCTACATGTTTAATTAATAAAAAATTTACATATCAATTTTTTTTTATCATTTTATATATTTAGTAAATTTAAACTAAAATAAATATAAATTAACAATAATCCAATTACATCGACATAAACAAAGAAACATATTACGTAAACAACAAAATATTTGTATAGAGTATTTGTAACATCGTGTGTGCACTTATATAGAGAGAATTTAAACAAATGAAATTAATAGCAAAAATATTACATAAATAACAAAATATTTATATATAGTATTTGTAACATCGTGTGTGCACTTATATGTGTGTGGAATTAATAGCAAAGTGTTTATACCTACTAATTTAAAATATTTAGAAACTAAAGTTGTCAAATAATCTCCAAAATTTATTCATACTAGATTTAGATTTCAATGAATAGCAAAGTTATTTATAACCAGCCTCAAAAAAATATTTTTATGTAATAGTTATTCATAACCCACAAACTTATGAAAATATATAAATCTTACTCGTATATAGCCTAAAAGCATACATTATACACTTCCTTTTGTAAGTATAACAAAAACAAATAATTATATGAAAAGACAAAAGAAAGTAATAATATATAATCTCACTTCTTCCCTCAATAATCCCTTATGGAAAAGGGGAATATATTACCCTCACAGAAACATCGTTGTGGGATTTGAATTTTTTCAAGATATTAAAATATTCCTAATTATTAGGGGAAAAGAGCATTATGTATACAATGTTCTATTTTTTATTCAATGATATATAGAATATAAAGTTGGAATTTAAAATATTGATAAAATGATTTATATCAAATAAATTTGTTTTTTTTTAACTAAAATTGAAGAAAAGAGGTTTTAAAGTAAAAAATATTTACAAAAAATGACTTGAATCTTATAGATACTCTTACTAATAGTGTTAGTTCCAATTCTTGCGAAGGGGGTGTTTCTCTCTGATTTTGGGCCCTTGGTGCAAATGCATAGAAATGGGGTTTAAAACCCATCAAATGCGTTTTATTCAAAGGCCGCAGTCATGAGCGCCAAGCGCAGCACACAGAAGAAGTCCATTTCGGGCTTAAAATCAAGCAAGCAGGCATTCTGTTTTTTACGGCGAGGATCCATAGATGGAGCAGATCGACGGTCATTGGGTAAGCTTGAGTCGCGGAGTTGCACGAGGTTTAGTGCATGGGCTCATCTCTTATGGCCAAAGTCGTGAAATGATCGTGGTCGTCCAATCCAGTCGGGACACATGGCTCCTGATCAGGCTCAATCGCGATTTCGGCTACTGGGACTTTGAAATAAAAGGGGTCACTCCTCCACTGCATCAGGAATCGCCGAAACCCGAAATGCGAAATGTAAAAGTCCCCTAGGAGCCGTTTCGTCATTCTGGATACTGGGACTTTGAAGGACAAGGGGTCGCTCCTCCACTACATTGGGAATCGCTAAAACCCAAAACGTGAAATGTAAAAGACCCCCAAGAGCCATTTCGGCATTTCGGCTACCGGGAATTTGAAAGACAAGGGGTCGCTCCTCCACTGCATCGAGGATCGCCGAAACCCAAAACGCGAAATGTAAAAGCTCCCCAGGAGTCGTTTCGACATTTCGGCTACCAGGACTTTGAAAGACAAGGGGTCGCTTCTCCACTGCATCGAGTATCGCCGAAACCTGAAACGCGAAATGTAAAATCCCCCCAAGAGTCGTTTCGACATTCCGACTACC
Organism: Picea glauca; assembly: GCA_000966675.3. NCBI lineage: Eukaryota > Viridiplantae > Streptophyta > Pinopsida > Pinales > Pinaceae > Picea > Picea glauca. Next base: position 198,437 of record JZKD02S1015394.1, read on the forward strand.
GGGACTTTGAAAGACAAGGGGTTGCTCCTCCACTACATTGGGAATCGTCGAAACCCAAAACGCGAAATGTAAAATCCCCCCAGGAGTCGTTTCGGCATTCCGACTATTGGGACTTTGAAAGACAAGGGGTCGCTCCTCCACTGCATCGAGAATCGCCGAAACCCAAAATGCGAAAATCACTTTTGAAGATAAGCGCAGGTTCACGGCCCGTGGTCACTCGGGGTGATAAAAAGAGATGGTTAAAAGGCCGAAGCGCCGGGTTTAGCTACAGGAGGCGTCGTCGCGTTCTCTAGGTGCCAATTCAACTCGGCCTTGATCCTGATCCCTGGTAGAGGTAAATAAAGGTAGGAGGAGGTGGTTGAAACCTCACCTCACTCCTTAAATGTAAGGCATGGAAGTTCTGGTAGGCAGTCTTCCCAAGATTGTCTTGTGTGCAGGTTTTCCTAAGAAGCCATGTTGATCTGATGTCCTCATCTGACCAGAGAAGCCTGCACACGCTAATTTGGACTTTAATGTCTCCGCTACCTTCCTGCTGCCAAGGTGGCAAATTGCTCCGAGTATATATACTTATCTTTTGTATTTTTGTAAGGATGGATGGTAGAGCTAAGCTCCCAATTGTAAAGATTTAACGAAGCCTCTGGTTCCCTAGTTATAGATTGATATTTGAGACTTCTTGTTTAATGGAAGCCAACATCTTCCTCCCATTTTTCCTATGAAACTTAACAACCTGGGCATGGATGATCCAGTCGAGTGTTGTAATGACTATATAACGTATGTTTGATTATATTAGTTTTGCAACATCTTAATTTTCTTGAAGTTTGTCAGATCCGAGAGGATCTCATATTTGTGACTTTTCCCCTTTTTAAAGGCTACTGGAAGACTGGATGTCCAGAACGGAATTTATTTCCTTTCTTTTTCCCTCCACTTACTCACTACTATGCAAAATTTTGGCTTAAATTAGATCAAGACCTCACCTATCTTAGCTGTTCCAACCCAGTTTTCTGAGTTAGAACGATATTGTTCTGATTTTACTTCCATTCATCACCCTTTATCAACAAATCGTGACATTTAAACTGATGGGCGTTGGGCTCTACTCCTGCTGCAATCCAGGAGTGACTTCTGATGCCAACATTTCTGGCACCATTGTCGGGAACGGAGTTGAATATTTTCCCCGGGATTAAACAAAATTGAGTCTTTGATTCTGAAGGTGCATCAGGAATCAGATCCCTTGAATATTTCTATTATGCACCTGACGACTCCACTGTGGTGACTCCACATTTTCCACTTCATTGTTTTAGGTGTGGCTACTTTTAGCACACCTGAAAGCTGACCCAGAGGAGATTTTTCGAGAAGGTTTCAGTGGCTGCTTTCTTAGCTTGAGAAGTTTCCTGGGAGGAAAGAACGTTAGGATCTGGCCTCTGATGGTGAACAAAGACCAGACACATTCAAAGTTGCGCATGTTTCACCTGGTGACTCCATGATCTGAGGATCGGTCGATGACTCCACTAATTCTATATGGAAAATATCTTAGCTCAAAGGTTGGCTTTCTGTGACTTTTCCCAGATAGTTGGTTTTCCTAATCCACTACTAGATAGAGATGAATGGGAAGATATCCTCCCTAAATTTCAAGAAAAAAAATTTGAGGTACCATCTGAGCATTTACTGGACTTTCATGAGGTTATTCATCAACTTAATATCATTCATGAATATGTCCATATTAATCTTTTTAAGTATTCATTAAAGGGAGTTGCTCTTGATTGGTGTCGATCTCTTCCCACAGCAAGCATCCATTCTTTGACAGGTTTTCATACAACTTTCAATTCATTTTGTAAAGATTACTTCCCAGCTGAGTGTTTGTATGAAAACTATTGTGATGAGTTTTCTTTGCTTCATAAAGCCTCTATCGGCCTTGAAGACCATGTTTGTGAGGAATCTTTTACTATGGAGGAAAACATTTGCTATGAAAATCTAGAGGCATTGGATGATGTTAATTATGTTAGCTCTAGCATGGAAGCATCTGACATCATTTTAGATACATCTATTCCTTTAGATGTTCATAAAGATCAACATGCCTCTTGTGAGAATTTTGAGTTTATAGAGCAGATGTTGTCTATAGTAGATGGCTCTCCTGAATATAGGGTTGAAGCAAATGTTCCTAGAAACCCGGCTTATGATGACGAAGACTTTCCAGTTTTTAAAGAAGAGATGGTTGTGGAAGAGGATTCTTCTCTTTTCCTTCAAGAGGTTGCCCATGATATGTTTTTACCTAGGATTAAAGAAAAAAATATTATGTATGAATAGCCAAAAGCAGCAGTTACCGCTGTCCCTGAAATGGATATTTTTGACAGTTATATTCTCGATGGGATCACTATTCTGGAGGTTGATCATAGAAATGAAGGGCAACCCTTTTTTGATGAATGTTCTAGTGATGATGAGCAGCAAGCTTATTCTACATTTGATCACTATGAAGACACTGACTAACATGACAATAAGTAGAGCCTTCTCATGGTCCCTATTTATGATGATTATGAATCTGATCCTTGGGAGAGCCATGGAGAAGAGGAGGAGGAGCAGAAGATGTAGTTTACAGAATGTGCAGAGCCAGTCAGCGAGAAGCCACCGCCTGAGATTAGTCAGCCTATGTCAGCTATCCACCCACCTGTGCTTACCAAAGATATTCAGCCACACGTGAACAACTATGTAGCAAAGGAGGCTGCCTATCACCCATTTTCTGGAGTTTTCCACTGGTCCTATGAGCCTGTGAAGGAATACATGGAGTTGTATTTCCTTCACAATTTGGAGTCACCCTATTTCATCTCGAATTCATCCTATAAGGAGGAGTTGAAGAGAGTAACTATTATGCTATCATGGTTACACCATCTGTTTGTGATCATCGATAGAAGGAAGGAGCTTCTATTCAGGAAGTTACTTGATTGGCTATGGTGGAAGTTGGCTTTCACCTAGCCCCATGTAAAAGAATTTATTAGTTTAGGACCGTACATAAATAAGCTCCTCAGAGCATGTGTGTTTATATTCTATTTTCACTTAGTGACATGTATTTTTAAGCAGGGTGTTTTGATCTCGACTCCATAGCCCAATAGAAAGCAACTGGAACTGTAGAAGGAGTTCTCAGAGCATCGCAGGGATGACTCTATCCCCCATGGAGCCTAATGTTAGCACCAATTCTTGCGAAGGGGGTGTTTCTCTTTGATTTTGGGCCCTTGGTGAAAATGCATAGAAATGGGGTTTAAAACCCATCAAATGTGTTTTATTCAAAGGCCGCAATCATGAGCGCCAAGCACAACACACAGAAGAAGTCCATTTCGGGCTTAAAATCAAGCGAGTGGGCATTCTGTTTTTTACGGTGAGGATCCATAGATGGAGCAGATCGACGGTCATCGGGTAAGATTGAGTCGTGAAGTTGCACGAGGTTTAGCACATGGGCTCATATCTTATGGCCAAAGTCACCAAATGATCGTGGTCATCCGCTCCAGTCGAGACACATGGCTCCTGATCAGGCTCAGTCGCGATTTTGGCTACCGGGACTTTGAAAGACAAGGGGTCGCTCCTCCATTACATCAGGAATCGCTGAAACCTGAAACGTGAAATGTAAAAGCCCCCCAGGAGCCGTTTCAGCATTCCGACTACTGGGACTTTGAAAGAGAAGGGGTCACTCCTCCACTGCATCGGGAATCGTCGAAACCCAAAACGCGAAATGTAAAATCCCCCCAGGAACCGTTTTGGCATTCTAGCTACCAAGACTTTGAAAGACAAGGGGTTTCTCCTCCACTACATCGGGAATCGCCGAAACCCAAAACGCGAAATGTAAAATCCCCCTAGGAGACATTTCGACGTTTTGGCTATCGGGACTTTGAAATACAAGGGGTCACTCCTCCACTAAATCGGGAATCGCCGAAACTCGAAACATGAAATGTAAAATCCCCCCAGGAATCATTTCGGCATTCCGGCTATCGGGACTTTGAAAGACAAGGGGTCGCTCCTCCACTGCATCGGGAATCACCGAAACCTGAAACGCGAAATGTAAAAGCCCCACAAGAGTCGTTTCAGCATTCTGGCTACCGATACTTTTAAAGACAAGGGGTTTCTCCTCCATTGCATCGGGAATTGCTGAAACCCAAAAAGTGAAAAGCGCTTTTGAAGATAGGCGTAGGGTTATGGCCCGTGGTCACTTGGGGTGATAAAAAGAGCCGGTTAAAGGGTCGAAGCACTGGGTTTAGCTGCAGGAGGCATCGCCACATTCTCCAGGTGCCAATTCAACTTGGCCTTAATTCTGATCCCTGGTAGAGGTAAATAAAGGTAGGAGGAGGTGGTTGAAACCTCGCCTCACTCCTTAAATGTAAGGCATGGAAGTTATGGCAGGCAGTCTGCCCAAGATCGTTCTGTGTGCAGGTTTTCCTAAGAAGCCATGCCGATTTGATGTCCTTGTCTGACCAGAGGAGCCTGTACATGCTAATTTGGACTTTAATGTCTCAGCTACCTTCCTGCTGCCAAGGTGGTGAATTTCTCCGAGTAAATCTACTCATATTTTGTATTTTTGTAAGGATGGATGGTAGAGCTAAGCTCCCAATTGTAAATCTTTAACAAAGCCTCTGGTTCTCTGGTTATAGATTGATATTTGAGACTTCTTGTTTAATGGAAGACAACATCTTCGTCCCCTTTTTCCTCTGAAACTTAAGAGCCTGAGCATGGATGATCCAGTCGGATGTTGTAATGACTATATAACATATGTTTGATTATATTAGTTTTGTAGCATCTTAATTTTCTTGAAGTTTCTCAGATCTGAGAGGATCCCATATTTGTGACTTTTCCCCTTTTTAAAGGTTGCTGGAAGACTAGATGTCTAGAGCATACTTTATCTTCTTTGTTTTTCCCTCCACTTACTCACTACTATGCAAAATTCTGGCTTAAATTAGATCAAGACCTCACCTATCTTAGTTGTTCCAACCCAGTTTTCCGAGTTAGAATGATATTGTTATGAGTTTACTTCCATTCATCGCCCTTTATCAACAAATCGTGACATTTAAACTAATGGGCATTGGGCTCTGCTCCTGCTGTAATCTAGGAGTGACTTCTGACGCCAACAACTAGCATACTGGAAAACATAGATAGTTCCCTATAATACTTCTAAAGTGACTAATAACAAACTTCCTTTACAAATTGTCTTAGAAAAAAAATTATTCTATAATACATTTAACGATTGACAAATTCATTCTTTGGAACCTCTTGCACTCCATCCCGAGGTGAAGAATTTCCTTCAACATCCATTAGAACTCAGTCTAGGCCTCTTTTTCTTCATCTAAATTTCCAAGATGGGACATTGTTGAAGCCTAATGGTATGAAGCTGATTGAGAACACTATGGAAATACCAACAACCTGAAGTGTTGACACTCCAATTTCATGTTTCCAATGCATTGACTTTGAACCCTATGTGATCCAGGAGGATCTAAAAGGGAAAAAATTCAAAGTCCTCAAATCTTCGTAAAATGGCACCAAGTCGAAGATCTTGTTGAGAGATTTCCAACGACGCAAACGACACCTCAAACAGAGTCGAAATGAAGAAGATATGGCCAGTAAAAGTTGTGATCAACCTAGTCAAAGTCAACATGCTGACATCAACTGATCTAGGTGGATATTGGTGGCCACCCACCTATTGCAATTGGCTCCTCTTGTCCATTTTTTTTTTCAACATGTTCTTTTGTACTTCTTTTTAATTGTGAGTTATACACTTATGGGGTTGTCTGAAGCCCCACACATCCTCCATGTGGATACTAGTGGCCTCTCACCTAATCCAAATGGCTTATTTTGTATGTTTTCATGTCAGCACATCTTGTTGTACTTCCAGGGCTGTTTTGGGGCCCTAAACATTTTTTTTTTGGCTTGCCACAGTCAAACTGTAGATGGAGTTAGATTTTGACGATGGAATGTGTATTTATCTAAAAGTCCTTTCCAACAAGCTATCACGCTACTAAAATGAATGTTGTATGCAAACGTTACGACCCTGGGAAGTTGAGGTACCAACTTACACCAACTTACCCATATGGGCCCACATGAATTTTGGTGTTTCACCTTCTAGGGTTAGGTTTTTGGATGTCTAGGGTTTTGGAATTCATGAGTAATATCAAAAAGGCATTTAAAGCCTCATTGTAATCCATTATGCTCAGACAGATGCACATAACATCCACATCTCTTCTCAGAGATAGCTACCACCATTCGAGCAAGTGTTTCAGTTCTACAATTTTATAGTTTCGACATATTTCATTATTCAATAGAATATATTTTTCACTAGATGTTAGTTATTCTTCATTTTGTTAATGAGTTCATTCCACTCCTAAATCTGGATCAGTGGAATTAGAGAAGTATGCTCTTCATTTATTTTTCTCCATGCATGTCCCCGACAAGATCTGGGTACAAGAAGTTGGGACTTGAACCAATCGAGCCATTGCAATATCGGTCATGCTGAGCCCGACAATAACCCATGGGGGATGAAAATAAATATGATGAAATGATGGACAACTTCACGCAGATTCTTCGATGGATTCCCACAGGAGAGGCATCTACATCAAGCGGCCATGAAACCCCCTTCAAGGTACAGGTAAATTTTGATATTCCATTATTTGAAGCACTGATAGATGTGGATGTTGTAGATAAATGGTTGAATATGCTCAAAGGGTATTTTTCGGTCCACTATTTTTCCAATAGGGAAAATATCACTTTTTCACTCCTCAAGGTCGTTCCCCATGTTAAAGACTGGTGGGATACTTACTCTGAGAAAAGGGTCGTAGAGGAATCTTCAATGTTTGTGGTGGCCCCTACATGGGATTCCTTCCAGGATGCCATTAAAGAACAATACTACCCTGTTGGAAGCTACGAGGACTAGTACACCAGATGGACCACCCTATGTCAAGAAAGGGACCAGAAAGTACCATATTTCACCAATAATTTCCATACCCTATGCACCAAATTGGGTATCAAAGACTCTAAGCATCATCTAGTGCTCAAATACTACAGTTGTTTGCATAGACAAATTCAAAGATAAATGGAGTTTCTGGACATCACCTCATTGGGCACGGATTATAGATATGAAGTCAAGATAGAGCTTAAATTTAAGAAGAAAAGGAGAGATTTTGGATCTGCAAACCCCTCACAGCCAAAGCAAGGAAAAGGCGGCCCCAACCCACAGAACAAGGGACCAAGTTGAAATGGTTTCCCTCAGGACAACCATTCCAAGACACAACAAAAGAAGGGCAATGAGAAGACGAAGAAGGACATGGGAAAATGGTGTGAGTACCATAAAATCCCTTGGCACAACACTGAAGAATGTCTCTCCAAGAATTCACTCATGGCCGAAATAAAGCCTTCTGAGTTAGAGGATGATTCTAATTCCAAATAAAATCCTAAAGGAGGGAAGAGGATTATCTATGTTAAACCCAGTGCCACTGTCGCTACCACCAAATTTCTACCAAGAGAACCAGAAGAACCAGAGGAAGGAGAACGCCTCTTTCACTCGCAAATGTGGGTAAAGGGGGCTTTGCTTCATTTCATTTTCGATAGAAGAAGTCAAAAGAACCTGATTTCAGCAGAGGTCGTCAAGCGGCTAGACCTACCAATGACACCGCACCCACAACCCTACACCATCAATTAGCTTCACCAAGGAAAAGATCGTTGTGTCAGCTAACAATGTCATCTTCCCTATGGCATCAAGCCTTTCAAAGACGAGGTATTGTGTGATATTTCTCCCCTTGATGTTTGTGATGTTATTTTAGGACAACCATATTTGTGGAAGCGTCATGTTGTGTATGAGTCTATACCCCACAGTGTTATTATTACTTTGGGTAGACAATTGTATAGGATACCAGAGGTAGCATCGCCTATTGTTATTTCTTTAATCTCTGCTAAGAAATGCAGTAAGGTCATCTCACAAACCGGGAAGTTCATCTTCTTTCTGATTAGTGCTCACAGTAAACAAAAGGTCACCTCCACATATGTGGCCTCTACACAGAGCCTCTCTTTGTGGAAAAAACAAGTGGATGGGTTCATGGAAGAATACAGAGACATCTTCTCCTCACCCATAGGGGTACCGACACACTGTCAAGTCAAGAATCCAATTGATTTGATCCTCGACGCACCTCTACTTAATGGACCAGCCTATCGTCACTCGCTGGTGGAAAATGATGAAATCAGGTGACATATCCAAGAGCTGCTTCAAAGGGGGCACATCAGACCCAACTCCTCCCCTTGAGGAATCCCGATTTTACTGGTGCAAAAGAAGGATGAGATGTGGCAACTATGCATTGATTACAGAGCCTTAAACAAAATCACAATCAAGAACCGGTACCCCATTCCTAGGATTGATCACCTTTTTGACCAACTCAAGGGGGAAAATGTATTCATCAATATTGGCCTAAAGTATTTCTACCACGAGGTTCCCATCAAACCAACTGATGTATGGAAGACAACCTTCAAATCTAAAGAAGGTCTCCTCGAATGACTAGTCATTCCCTTTGGCTTAACAAATGCACCAACCACTTTCATGAGGTTGATGGATGATGTATTGAGACCCTTCTCAAACTCATTTGTGGTGGTATATTTGGATGACATCCTCATCTTCAGCAAAATGTGGGAGGAGCACATGCAACATATTCAGTAGGTTTTGAGCACTCTGCGACAACACAAGTTATATGCCAACTTGGAAAAATGCTCTTTTGGAATGAACATGGTCCAATACTTGGGCTACATTGTTGATGAGAATGGGTTACATGTTGATCCAACTAAGATCCAATTCATTCATGACTAGCCAGCAACGACCATACTGATCGAGCTTCAGAGCTTCTTGGGACTAGCCAACTTCCACCAATGGTTCGTGTTGGGATTCTCCCATATTGCATGGGCCCTCAACCAGGTGACCAAGGGAAGTGGTAGGGACAAGTTCATGTGGGGGAAGGAACAAAAATGATCATTCGATGATCTGAAGTATTTCTTGTGCTCAATGCCAGTACTCTCCTTTCCCGATCTACAACAACCATTCGAGATTGAAACTGATGCATCTAACTATGTTGTGGGTGCAGGTCTCACTCAACATGGTCATCTAGTGCCATACCATAGTGAGACACTCTCCGATACTATCCAAAAATACCCCACCTATGACAAGGAAATGTATTCTATTGTACAATCATGTCGTCAATGGAAATATTACATTCTAGGAAAAGAGATGATCATACACACTAATCACAAGCCTCTGCAATTCATACAGAAACAAGGGAAATTGTAGAATGACCACCATTAGAAGTGGTCCACCTACCTACAGTAGTTCCATATCAACATCAAGTATAAGATAGATATATCAAATCGTGTTGTTGATTGCCTCGATCGGCCTCCTGTCGTTGCACTCACCACTGTGCTCCATTTATGTGGACATGAAGCATCTAAGTGGCCCCAAATTTATCAGCAAGATCTAGACTTTGACACCACCTATTAGCTCTTGGTTATAGGAACGACTGTCACCGATTTTCACATTCAGGATGAACTCTTATTCCACCTAGACTATATCTATGTTCCTACAAGTGAGCGTGCCAAGCGGATTTTGGAAGCCCACTATAGTTGGATGGTAGGACATTTTCGCATGGAGAAAATTATGGTCGTTCTTCAGAAAAATTAAATTGAACAAAAATTCGACAGGATGTTAGCATGTATATCATATCTTGCACTGCCTATGCCATTGACAATCCAACCATCAAGAATAAAGGCTTATACACCCCTCTTCCTATTCCCAAGAAGCCTTGGGAATCCATCTCAATGGATTACATGTCTGGCCTGTCATCCACCAAGCAAGGAAATGACTACATATTTGTGGTCATTGATTTGTTTTGAACATGGCCATCCTCAAAGCTTGGAAGAAGAATATCACAGTGGAAGACACTGCCAAGCTCTTCTTTGAATGAGTGTGGGTCCACTTTGGGATACCACAAACCATCATCCACGACCGGGACAACAAGTTCCTCAACACATTTTAGTCGAGTCGTTGGTCATTGTTGGACACCAAGATCACAAACTCCACTACATTCCACCCCCAAACTAACAGACAAACAAAGGTCGTCAATCGGATGACTGTGCACATCCTACGCATGTACAATTCTAAGCATCCACGTAACTAGGATGAGAGTTTCCCCTATGTTCAACAAAATTACAATAGGGCTCTCCATATCTCCACCAGCCATATCCCATTTCAGGTGGGTCTAGATTCTAACCCTTGGGACCCATTGATGTTGCACTTCATCTTGCCACTGCACAAACAGACTCTTCCCATGATCAGTCTACGATTGAAAAATCCACTAGATTCATTGAGCAGATTCAACACATCTACCAACATGTCCAAGAGATTTTGCATAACTCCAATGATAAGTATAAGCAATGCCATGATCAACACAAGATACCACACCAGTTTCAGGTTGGAAACAAAGTTTGGTTACATTTGCAGAAGGTGAATCTCATGGGCCCCATCGAAATATTCACCCACTTTGATATGGGACTTACACTATCACCAAGGCTATGGGTAGCAATGCTTTTGAGCTCAAAACTCCACCCTTCCTTGGCCTGCATCCAGTGTTCAATGTGGACCTCCTTCGGCCATATTTTCCACCATTATTGGACACCTCAGAGATCGCAGAATAGATGACACCAATAGAGATCAAACCTAACTGCATGGAACAAGAATCCGTTGATCAGATAGTGGACACACAGGTTAAGGGCACTCACCAACAGAGGATCCAACTTTATCGGGTTTTCAAGGCAGGGAAACTCCTACACCAAGGAAAGTGGCTCACCCATAGCCAAATCCAACAAAAGTTTGCTCACTTGATGGGGTAATTCCATGCAATGGAGACCATTTATTCCTAAAGGGGGAGGATTGATCCAAGTGGATATTGGTGGTCACCCACCTATTCCAACTGGCTCCTCTTGTTCATTTTTATTCAACACATTTTTTTATTCTTCTTTGTAATTGCGAGTTCTACAATTTTGGGGCTGACTAAAATCCCCACACATCCTCCAGGTGGATACTAGTGGCCTCTTTCCTAATCCAACTGGATTATTTTGTATGTTTTCATGTCAACACATCTTCTTGTACTTCTAGGGCCATTTTGGGGCCCTAAAATTTTTTGTTTTGGCTCGCCAGAGTCAAACTATAGATGGAGTCATACTTTGACGATGGAATGTGTAGTTCTCTAAAAGACCTTTCCAATGGGCTATCATGCACCTAAAACAAAGGTCGTATGAAAAAGTTACTACCCTGGGAAGTTGAGGTACCAACTTACACCAACTTACCCATAGAGGCCCACATGACTTTTGGCGTTTCACCTTCTAGGGTTAGGTTTTTGGATGTCTAGGGTTTTTGCATTAATGAGTAATATCAAAAAGGCCTCTGGATCCTCATTGTAATCCATTATGCTCAAGAAGATACACGTAGCAGCCACATCTCTTCTCAGAGATAACTACCACCATTTGAGAAAGTGTTTCAATTTTGCAGTTTTACAGTTTCAACCTATTTTATTATTCAATAGAAGATATTGTTCACTAGATATTTGTGTTATTCTTCATATCTTTGTGTTTATTGTATTCAGTCTTTTAATCAGTTCATTCCACTCCTAAATATGGATCATTAATGTTTGTAGAGATGACATCAACAATCGACTACACAGGGGTGACTTCATGCTGATGTAAGGATGTCGATGTGGCACCACCCAGGGACCGACATGTGGCATACTAATATGTCATTTTTGGTGACCACATGGGACAATTATTAGATTACACGTGGAACCACCCAGAGGCCACCATGTGGCACCACCCAAAGGCCACCACATGGCCTCCTAACAGAGCAATAAGTGGTTCTTACTCAACAACTGACTGGACGAACACAACTAATGGAAGGGTACCACGTGGCACCCCGAAAACACCTAAGGAGAGCCAAGGGTCAAAAATTAAAAATTAGAAAGGGGGCCAACTCTGAATTGCCCACGTCGAATCCAGGGATTGTACTGGCCAATGACCAACCCCCGACAGTTATAATGGCGGGACATTTGAATGCGCTGACAACCTGAAACTGTGCACCCATCACATCATAAAATAGGCGGGAAGTTTCGGTGGATTGAACCTTAGTATAATACAATGGGTAGTTGTATATAATATAGTTTGTAATAAAACTATATTTAAATATAGTTGTAACAAAGTTTCAAAATGGGATTTTGTGGGGTTTGACCCCCGAACTATGCCATAACCAACACCCTAACATTAGACCTTGTTACCAACATACCAACAGGATGGGTTGGTATGTCCACCCAACACATTGTTATTTGAACCCAATCTATTATCGAGCAAGGGGTACATATACAACAGTCATAGGATGACACATTTTCCTATGTAGGTACAAGCTTAATTGCAGATTGCAATGGTACACATTACGAGGCGAAGAGCCCAGAAGGGGCTTGTAGGTGACAATGTCAGAATTTGATAATTTGACAGTCGTTTTTGCACTACTTCTCACCATGAGTCCATTGCTGCATGCATAATTTTCATCTAGACATCGAATCTTTAGGACATTTTTCAGTTTTGAGGTATAGCCATGTCTTTATTCCAATTTTTGTTGAGATAATATAAATGCCTCTCCACTTCGAAGTGGGCCCGGAGACGTTGTCCTTTCTTGGGACGAACTATGTTATCAAGATTTATGTTGTTACCATATTTCTCAACATTTCTACATAGTTGTGCCTTCTTTAGTTATGTTTTCACATAAGATTTATTTATCCTCTTTAATGCAATTCATGTAATAGTCATTGAATAAAACATCCTAAATCATGTTGGTATCAGAGCGATATTCTTTGACTTGAATTGCAAGTGTGAATGCTTACTAGGGCCAAGCTCAAGGTAGGTGAAGGAAAAATCAAGACTTTAAACCCAGAGATTGGACATGCAACTCGAAGAAAAAAAATAGAGGATGAAGAACTTTGTGTAGAGAATGAGAAGCCTTTCCACATAGCTTTCTACCAGATGTCGGGAATGGTAGAAAAATTGTTTTCATATTATGAGAAGAGAGTAGAAAATAAAGAACATAAGAAGAAAGCTAAATAAGAGGATAATGCATTAGTGAACCAAGGAAATGGAGGAGACCCTCCTGATCCTGCTTCTCCATCTAAAATTTCAATCTCTTCTTCCTCTTCCTCTCATTCTCATCATTCTAATTTTTGTCAGAATACTTCGAAAAATCCATTATTGAAATTAGATGTCAAATTTAATTTTCCCATGTTTAATGGAGAAGCAAATACAGATAAGCTAAATAATTGGATCAGACAGATTGAAGTTTACTATCGTGTACAACAGATTGAAGAGGAAGAAGTGAAGATCTAGTTGGCTTCTCTTCAGCTGGAAGGAACAACCCTTGTATGGTGGGAGAGAAAACTTCAGAAAGGTTGCAAAAATAATGGTAAAATCCTTTCTTCACGATCTGAATTTACATATGCATTGAAAATTCAATTTTATCCATTGGGTCATGTTCAAAAATCCATGATGGAATGCAAAATTTGAAGACAGGATAAAGGTCGGAGTGTTCATAGTTTCACATAGAAGTTTAGGAAACACACACTTGCATTGAATATTCCTTTATATTATCATGAAACTTTGATGAAGTATATTGGTGCACTTCACAGTTACATTCGTCATACATTTTTTTTTTTTAATACCACAAACTTAGATGAGGTGTGTGTGAATGAGACTCACCTTGAAAGCATGGGAAAGAATGTACAAGAAGATCACACAAAGAAGCCTTCCAAGTTCCAAAACAACACGTTCAAAGGAAAAGGAAAGGGGAAAAAGACAATGACAACAAAGAAAGAGGAAGGAAATCCCTCTTGCGCTCATTGCAAGAAACATGGGCACGATGATGAACATTGTTAGAAGCTACATCCTAATTTGAAGCCTAAGATATTTGGTGGAAAAGGGAAGCCACAAATGGTTTCTACAGTGCAAAAAGACCTTGGTTCTGATTCAGGTGATGAAATAAGGATTACAACCATTGGAGTATAAGGTAAAAATTCATTTCATGCTAGTTCAATTTCCATAAATGCATCTCATGATAATGAAATAAGAAGAAGTTAATTGTTTCATCTAAGAGTTGTATCTAAACACAAAAAAATAGATACTCTATTTGATCTAGGTTCTCAAGTTAACTTAATCTCAGAAACCATTGTTAAAAAGTTGGGCTTAAAAACACAACCTCATCCTAAACCCTACCCTCTTGGTTGGGTGTGCGACAATGCAAAACTAAATGGCACCAAACTTTGTAGAGTTAGATTTGTCATTGCTTCAAAGTTGATAGATGAGGTTGATTTGGATGTTGTCCCACTTTATATCTATGGCATAGTTTTGGGAATCCCCCACCTTTATGATATAAATGCAGTCTTCTTCAGAAATGAGAGAAAATACCATCTCACAAAAGATGGAGTGGAATACATTGTTAGAGCTCACAGTATGAAATTTACTTCAACCATTGTCAGTGCAGGATAGATGAAAAGACTCATAAATGCTAACAAGAGATATGTACTCATGGTTGTGAGATCAAAATATGTTGAGACATATGATGCTAATTTCCAAGGATGTGATCCCTCACATAAAGATGAAATGATTGATGTTATATCTAACTATGATGAGATATTTTAGGAACCAGCTGGATTGCCTCCCAAGAGGGAGATTCAACATGAGATACATCTTCAACAAGATGCTCCTCTTCCAAATGTGGGCATGTATAGGATGTTAATTGTGGAGATGGTGGATATCAAGAAGTTGGTGCAGGACTTGTTGGACCAAGGTGTTGTAGGAAAATTTGCC
>JZKD02S1015417.1:2525-13464 GCA_000966675.3 Picea glauca
TTAATTTTACATATAATATATTTCACTCCATACTTAGTTGTTTATAGTTTATCTAAGTAGTTATTGAATAGTTACATGAGTTTGCTGAAATAAAGTATATCCACTGAATAGTTATATGAGCTTGCTGAAATAAAGTATATCCACTCATAAAAACCTGCTAAGAAAAAGTATAATAATAGTAACAAATATCATATCTTTATTGTTTAAATTGTGATGATATGCCATAAAGTATAATGGTATAAATTTAAATGAAGTATATATGGAACATCATCATTATCTACATTTCATCTTCTATTCATAAATTAAATTTAAATTATAGAATAATGAAAATGTATCTTTATTCACATTATATGTGGAACATAAAATAATGTTTCTTGAAAATAATACTTAAAGTTTCTAATAATATGAAAAGTTTATATTATTCTAAAAATGAGATTAATTTAAATAAATAAATAAAATATCATAAAAAAATAATTAAATTAGTATATAAATTTGTCTTATTGTTAAGATGATTATTTAGTTAATAAAAGTGAAGTTATATTATATAAGTAAATCACAATAATGATTTTGACAAGTTTGGTAAGTAAGGTTCAATTTGAATATCAAGTTCAAATTGGAGTTGGGTATAAAGAATCCATATATTTATGGTAATATTGGTTTAATTTTGTCTTTTATTTTATTACACTTGTTTCATAGATTGATAAAGATGACCAAAAATGGAGAAAAATAGTATTCTTAGTCATGGTATCCAACCTTGCACATTTTATGGTATAGAATAGTTTGACATGAGGTCATTAATAAATCTAGTGATTTAAAATAATACTAATAAAATTGTCTACACACATTCACATAATATGTAATTATACCTTACAACTTGTAATCAACTTAGTGAATAAATGAGAGGTTAAGATTGAACCTAGTTTCAAATGAAATCATAAACATAATCATGGATTTTAATGATTGACAAGTGACACTATGTGAGTGGATGTCAATACCTTATTAGAATCATTTAAAGTAACTTAAGAAAAGAGTGATATGTTGATATATAATGTATATAACTTAAGAAAAGAGTGATATTGGGGACAATGATTAAACAAACCTTGAAGTGATGGAATTTGTATGGTAAATCTAGAGAAATGAATCAAAGTCACCAATGATTGTTTAAAATTACCAAGGTATCCAAAGTGGGATTGTATGTATAACATCATGGAATTTATATCTAACTCAATATAAGATTCACTTAACTAGAAAACTGATGATGAGTTAAGGTTCTAATTGACGATCAAACCAATAAACTATACTTTATATACGGGGGTCCTATATGAAACTTAGGATGAATAAATATATAAAACAAGTGTGTGTTTGCATTGATTAAGTTACAATTGGTAATAACACAAAGTTAAGACACATAGGGTTCCTACTAAATAGTTATAATGTAGTCGATATATTAAAATACCTGACATGTTTTTAATCGAATGAAGGTCTAGTAGGACTAGTATAACACATGATTTTCTATTAAGGAATACACTTAATAGTTGTACCATGCATTCTTTTTTTCTTGATTGTGAATTATCATAACCCTACACATGGTATAAGAAAATAATAACCTATTATATTATAATTTGGTTGAAGATTGATAAAATTTAAGATAAACTAAAACATTATTGATATGTTAAACTTAATCTTTGATATTAAGAAAGGAATACAAAACTCTTAAATTATAATTATTTATAAAATTTTGTTTTTATAGTATTTGATAATTAATTAAAATTTTATCATTAAGTTGGAACTCTAGTAAGTATCATAAAAGACTTGGTTAATAAATTATAACTCTTACCAAGAACAAGATGGGAAATAAAATTTATACTGAAGTGTCTCCCCCTTATTGCTAATGTAGTAGTAGATATATGGTGACCTTATGATAGTACAATCATAGTAGTGACCAAGTAACGATTATTCAAGAGCTAACCCTAGGGAGATGAAAATACCATGCATTATGATTACCTTACATTTTGACCTTAACTTCAGGATGACGTTTCTTGAAGGGTGGGTGTATGTAATGCCACATATATTGTCCTTGGGCAGTTAAAACAATGTTGTTTATTCATATTAGTAATTTGATGCTTAGAATTTGTTTAGTCTTAGTTAGATTGAGATATATATTTGAGATGATTATGATGATTAACGTCCACTAAGACCGAACATATGAACCTATTTATGTTTTGTATGATATTATTTTTACAGTATATGCTCATGATGATGATAGTTTTTTTATTTGTTTTAACATGCAAATTAAAATGTGGAATTCGTTACATAGATACCAGTTCTAGTTGTGTTATGAATGCATAACAGATGCAAGACATGATAAAAATAAACACACATCTCTTAATTGAACGTCGATACAGATATGGATCCTTATATGAAATTATGATGTATATGAGTTATTGGTGAACTAACCTGTACATGTTGATGAACTATGTGATTGTCAAATTACTATAGTGCTAAGGTAACTTGGATGTCGTAGACATCAAGAATATAGTGCATGCTATAAGTTTTACTTATTATTTAATTTATGATTCAAAATATTGTTATGATATGTGGTAAGTGTGGTTTTAACAGGACACACAACTTGGCCAGAGTGGTTGTTTGATGACATGACTCTAAGAAAAATAGTTGCACAGTATGGCTTGATGTAGGGTGTTGACCCTAATTCTATGAGGAGGGGTGGAGGTATTTCCCACCATTTATCATTTGAAACCTAGAGTCGTGGGAGTGTTGTGTGAAGTCAAACTCCCCTAGATGTGTGGTGGCGACTCCTAGTTGCCTGTTGGGGAAGCTTGGTCAAGATGTATGTCACTTTTTCTTACGAGTTCTATATGGAGTTAGATAAATATTGTTGACACTCCATATTAGTACATTAGAGGAAAGGATATGATGGAATATGGAAGTAGGCCAGGAAGGAAGGATGCTTCAATGTTAGTTGAGAATATTGATTGGGGATTATATGTGCCACTATTGTTTACTCACTTCCTTCCTACCATGTTTAAAACCCTCTTTTGATTCCCTTTTTATATTTTAACTGTGATAATGAGTTATTGATGAATTGCTGTAATTTTGTTCGTTAAGATTATTAAATGATGCATTACTTGATTCGTTGTCCTGCATGCATTGGTGTGATCATATAGAAACTATACACTAGAGGTAGTGGTTGTTTATCGTTAGTACACGCATGAAATATGTGTCCGCTAGCTACACACACATACCCTACAAATGTACACTAGTACAATTAATTAACATATTAGTTATTAAACTAGATTATTTACTATTTAATTGAATGCTTATTGACTATGTAAATTATATTGCATATAAAATATCTAGAAGGATTAAATACCTTATTTGAATTGATTGATGATTGGTATATGATATATTAAATGAGCATGGTGGGTTTTCATGTACATTTTGAGGAAAATTGTCAATTGCATTAATTAGCTAGCATGAGAAAAAAAACTTTGCATTTTATTTATTGTTGTTTTATGCAAGTCATTTATATTTTAGTTTTATTTTATACTTTTTCCAAAAATCTAGATAGGGGAGGTTGATGGCTAATAATGAGGGTTGTTGAGGAGACTTGAGGAAGCGGAAATGGAAACTTGAGAAATAGAAGAGGATGTTGAGAGGTTTGGGGAGGTTGAGAGGTTGGACAATTCTTAGAAGATGTAATTCTTGTGATAGTATTCTTAGATCATTTTTGCTTTGTTGTTATTGGAGTCACGAGCACGGAGGGCCAAGAAAATGAAAGGTTAATTGGAGCTAGGAAGTCAGATAGGCTCCTAGTTGGCTAGGAGGATTATGTTGTTTCACTTTGGGAAAGCGAGAAAATAATGTTTGGAAGCGTCAAGGACTACAATACAACTGACGAGCTTCAAAAAACTAAGTAGGATGTATTTTTATGTGGTATTTTGTTATTGATATTTTGTATATACTTATGTTTTAGGTTCTAAATCTTAGAGTTAACCTGTTACTTATTTCATCATGTTATTTAGATTTATCATTGAGCAAATGTAGAAGAATTGTGTAAATGAAAATCAATGAAATTATGCTAAAACAAATTTGTTATTGTGTATGTATTTAATGAATGATTAATTTCTTAGCATCCTCTAGAGGGGTGCTACAATAGGCATGTTTAATAGTGCAACAATTTTTAGGATATGTTAACATGATGATTCAAAAATTGAGTTTATGTTCATTTATTTTGTAGATTTAAAAGTAAGATTGACAAAAAAATTTGGTTTATGATTAAAAAATTAAATTTATAACATGATTTTGTAATGGTTTGGTTTTTAACTAAAGTATTGTTTGTTAGTTTACATACTTTTATCATTGCATTTGAAAATATTTATAAAATTATTCCCCCAATGTTGAGTAAAACCACAATTAATGAAGTGATATTTTAAAATTTGATAGCAATCAACTTACGGAATAATGACAAAAATAACAATAGTAAGATTTGCATCCATAAAATTTTAAAGTCAATAGAATGCTTATCATTGGAGATTATAGTTCATTTTTATAATAACATTTTTTAGTGTAGAAGAGTCTATTGAAAAAGAGTAATTAGTACAATGAAAAATAATATTTATTCATATGTAATTTGTCTTTTGATTTTTTTTTTTAGTTAGAATGAATATGTATAATGAACTATCTATGCAATTATAGTTTCAATTTTATAATTATAGTTTCAACCATATTGAACTTTATAATTTATAAAAATAAACATGATGATGATAACCAACTTATAACAAACATAAACAACATCTAAAATACACATTTATATTCTGTAACATCCCGCTCTGGCACACTGAGCGAACTTATTCTTTGAGGACACTTGCTCGCAAGTGATCCGGATTATTATGATATTAAAACAATTGACTTTAATTATGATGCGTTATGGGTAGATGACCTGTTATTTTATGGCATTAACATAAACAGGTGTTATTGACTTAGTTTTACTGAGTGTGCAGGATTTCAGACCTGGAGGATGCATAGGCATCGATGGAACCCCTTGGACTCTGGATCGATTCAGGGAGTGTACTATAGGGGTTTGATTGATTTACTGTGATATTAGTACATTTGATTATATGATATGATGTGGACATGTTCTGACATGATTTGTTGATGATGCAGGCTGACGATAGCTTGCTGACCAGACTCACATATGGAGTAAAGGGGCCACACATGACTACCAGAGAGGTTGAGGGAGAGGTGTCGACAACAACCCTGTCATAGTCTACTAGCACTCTTGCCGTGGCTTGAACTGTAGGTTAATGATTACCTAGTTCGAGAGGACCCACGATGCCGCGAGGGCAGACTGTGACAGTCACTCGCGATGATTCTAAGGGGCGAGTGTAACGAACCTCCTCGTTACGACGACAAACCTCTTATAAAAAGTGAAGTTTTTTTTTTTTTGTGTGTGCGCGTGTGTACAAGGATAATAACACATTCGACTCTGTGTCGCCATACGATGACGAACCTAACGCATGCAATGCAATGACAACATAAATATCTAAGACGCACATAAACCTCTACAAGCAATGAACGACAATCAACTAATAAATAATAAGACTGACTACCCACCCGTCCTACCTTGCAATGGTTAGGACCTCCAAGACACATAAGCAACGCTCAAGCCCAGGTTCCCATCGATTTTAACCATTTAAGGTCTCAGGGCTGATGACTGTTTTGAGGAAAAGGGAGGTTTCTACATCCCGCCCGACACAATCACGACCAAGACTTCATATACTAAATCAACAAATACCAAGGATGATTAATGCATGATAGAGTTCTATGAATCAACATACATTAAAAATTCCATGGTGCAAGATCTTTTTATTATGAAATCCATCACGAAATGACATAAGTGCAAGTGAAAGGAAAACAACTTTATTTAAGGCAAGAAGCAAGGGTAGTCATCTACTTTACTTCAGGCGCGTAATCATTTATTCAATAATTCAACTTTAGCTAACATTCCAAGATGAAGTGACTACACACATGCCCGTCATACCTACCAAGGTGCCACATAAATAATCTGCTATGATTAATCAACCCATTACGCGNCTTATCATTGGAGATTATAGTTCATTTTTATAATAACATTTTTTAGTGTAGAAGAGTCTATTGAAAAAGAGTAATTAGTACAATGAAAAATAATATTTATTCATATGTAATTTGTTTTTTGAATTTTTTTTTAGTTAGAATGAATATGTATAATGAACTATCTATGCAATTATAGTTTCAATTTTATAATTATAGTTTCAACCATATTGAACTTTATAATTTATAAAAATAAACATGATGATGATAACCAACTTATAACAAACATAAACAACATCTAAAATACACATTTATATTCTGTAACATCCTTCTCTGGCGCACTGAGCGAACTTATTCTTTGAGGACACTTGCTCGCAAGTGATTCAGATTATTATGATATTAAAACAATTGACTTTAATTATGATGCGTTATGGGTAGATGACCTTTTATTTTATGACATTGACATAGACAGGTGCTATTGACTCGGTTTTACTGAGTGTGCATGATTTCAGACCTGGAGGATGCAGAGGCATCGATGGAACCCCTTGGACTCTGGATCGAGTCAGGGAGTGTGCTATAGGGGTTTCATTGATTTACTGTGATATTAGTACATTTGATTATATGATATGATGTGGACATGTTCTGACATGATTTGTTGATGATGCAGGCTGATGATAGCTTGCCGACCAGACTCACATATGGAGTAAAGGGGCCACACATGACTACCAGAGAGGTTGAGGGAGAGGTGTGGACAACAGCCCTGCCACAACCTACTAGCACTCTCATTGTGGCTCGAACTATAGGTTAACGATTACCTATTTCGAGAGGACCAACGAGGCCGCGAGGTAAGACTACGACATCCACTCACAATGATTCTAAGGGGCGCGTGTAACGAACCTCCTCGTTACGATGACAAACCTCTTATAACAAGTGCAATTTTTTTTTTTGTTTGTTTGTGCGCGTGTGTATAAGGATAATAACACATTCGACTCTGCGTCACCATACGATGACGAACCTGACGCATGCAATGCGATGACAACATAAAGATCTAAGACACACATAAACCTCTGCAAGCAATGAACGACAATCAACTGACAAATAATAAGACTAACTACCCACCCATCCTACCCTGCAATGGTTAGGACCTCCAAGACACATAAGCAATTCTCAAGCCCAGGTTCCCATCGATTTTAATCATTTAAGGTCTCAGGGCTGGCGACTGTTCTGAGGAACAGGGAGGTGTCTACATCTCGCCCAACACAATCATGATCAAGACTTCATATACTAAATCAACAAATACAAAGGACGATTACTGCGTGATAGAGTTCTATGAATCAACATACATTAAAAATTCCATGGTGCAAGAGCTTTTTATTACGAAATCCATCACGAAACGACATAAGTGCGAGCGAAAGGAAAACAACTTTATTTAAGGCAAGAAGTAAGGGTAGTCATCTACTTTACTTCAGGCGTGGAATCAATCATTCAATAATTCAACTTTAGCTAACATTCCAAGATGAAGTGACTACACACATGCCTGTCATACCTACCAAGGTGCCACATAAATAATCTTCTATGATTAATCAACCCATTACGCGATATAAAAAGAAACCAATTGAGCAATAGGAATTACATGAAGAATAGTAGGAAACACAAGGGCATAATTACAATTTTGAATTGTCGTAAACTCTTAAATACGATTAGTGTCTTGTTAAGATCGAGCTCATTTAAGTCAGGCATCACTTATCAAGTGATTAAAATCATGGAATAAGTACAACTCCTAGGTAGCCTCCTAGGTATCATAAATATATGAATTATCTTACTTAAGAGATAATATAAGAATTCAATACTAAATTACGTTTCCTATTACAAGGTACCATAAGAAGAGTCCCTACCTTTTAAGTAGTACATAAGGACATCAACCTTACACTCCATATATAAGGTATAGAGGATTCAATCATACAGAGAAGTAAGGAAGGTTCCCAAGCTATCTTTCAATCCTTTAACAAAGTTATGAGAAGATCCATCCAAGATTAGGAATTAATTAAGGTAATTTACATGCTAACTTACATATCTATATAAGGATTTTAAGGAGAGTGATTCTTATTTAAATAAAGCAAATTTAAGAACTCAATTTGACTTACAATAAAAGACACCTTTATTTGATACACCCCATCTATCTCTTTAATAATTAATTTATTAAAACTGTCGGGCGATTATTAAATGGAACAGCACAGAAACATCCAATCTCACTAACATGATAAAATTAACCGTTAATAATCGACTTTTAAATGAGGGAAATCCATTAATAATAAAATCACAACAATCATTTAATAATTTAATACTACTGGGCGATTCCAAAAAGGAAACAATAGCAGGACCACCAGTCTTATTATCAGGAAAAACTTAGCTTTCAACATCGACCTTAATGCATATAATCTTCCGAGTAATAAGTGCATGAACCCTCCCAAATCGGAGCAAAAACAAGCGTGTATCACGAGCAGTCTGTGCCTAAATAAGGGCGCACTGTCCCAACGACGGTCTCACTATTCTGACCAACCCCAGAACCAGCTGTCAAAATAAGGAAACGGTTGGGACATTTAGGTCTTAATCAAGGCGATTTCAGGATGGGGCGACTATTGTTTTTGCATGGGCGTAACACGCCTCCAGAAACAGAGCCACCTCACGTGCGTGCACCCACCCGGCTGGTAAATCCCAACCCAACACATAGGCATTAAAAAAATGACACACAGTAGGTAAAAAATAATCTCAGAACATAAATACTTAGAAGAAGAGATGACGCAGGATGTGGGATTCGTCGACACGGATGCTATGACCAGGGATAAATAAATCGACATTTCCACAGATACACTTCTCTTTCAAGATGCAATCAGTGAAAAGGTAGGAAACCGATTACACTACCTGTCAACATTCTAGAAGGGTTGGGTGGTTGGTTTTGTTTCGGCGTGGGGATTAGCGATTCTGAGTGTTGTAGTTATCCTGAGCATTGCAAGTGCTGGAGTTTTATATGTGTACACAATCACAGGATTGACATCTAAGAGCCAAGAAGTTTATGCAATGCAGGGAACAATGCAGAACAAGTCGTTTCTCAATCAGAACTGTCTGGTCCTTCGTAGGCGAAAACAGAGCATTGAATTCCTACTCAGAAGCTCTACGAGCCCCATTAAAGATCAGATACAAGGAGGAATGGCCCATGGATTGGGCATTGGATGCACCTACGGAATAACATTGATGTCTTGGGCATTGATGTTTTGGTATGCAGGAGTATTCATTAGAAACGAGCAACAGATGGAGGCAAAGAATTCACTGCAGGTGACGAGCTACAATTGCCAATCAAAAATCAAAACCACTTACCGAAGCAGAAATCCAGAAACGATTTTACCGGATTCAAATTACAAATTGTGATGTCAGGAAGGGTTTTTTTTGGGTAGCAATTACGTGAAGGGGGATCCAGATACAGTCTAGCCAATCACTGTCGAAGCCCAAATCGGTATAATCGCCAACCTACTAGAGGATAAGTTGCCTTGGCCAAAAATAATTTTTCCTTGGATTATAATATCTGGATTAATTCATAATGCTAGTGAATATAAAATATGGTTGGTATTTTAAAAAAAACAAGGCACCGACAAACCCAACATATAACCACGCCATGGCAATATCTATTAACCGAAGTATGAGTTCGCTTATCTTAAAGCAGTCACTACCATGGTTCGCTGTAAAAATTATTTCCATAAAGAAAAACCACTGCTATTACACATTATCACTTGCCAACACACAATAATACGTGAACTACTAAGTACCCCGCATCCATGCATACACAACTTATGATTTATAACTATAACAGTGATTGTTAATGACTATAAAACTATGCAGCGATAATTTAAATGCAAAGAGACCACATCCGGGAAAATTACAACACAAAAGTAACGACAGAAGCATAAAGATCCCAACCAAGGAATAGTAAAACCCATCCATAACGCTCTCTACAATAAATTAGGCAATCAATTGAACTGAAAACTTAAGGCAGAATTCATCCATTTACCAACAACCTACAGATCAAGCATAAGATCCTAATGCAGTCTACTTTACAAAATAACGAGCGTACCTTTGCCTTATCGCTCGCCTCGAATGACGTCCCGCGCTCCTTACCGCTCCCGCTTGTCGACCGTCGAGACCTCACCGGTACCTCCCAACCAATCGCTAGGGCTACTCTGCTTCCCCCTTAGCCCCCCGAGATGCAAAGGGGCCACACAGTATCCAGATGGTATGTCTATCTTCCCAACTCGCCTCGCAAGGCCGAGCTACCACTCCTATCCGAGCTGGGAAATCCCAACTCCTCACAAGTAATCAGTCAAGTCACAAATCCGACAGCGTAACGTTACGCTAACAACCCCTCTCTTCTTCCCCATCTTCCCTTTCTTTTATAGAGTTTTTAGAACCTCCAACTTTCCCTAAATCACATTTAAAGTAAGTTTTAATAAAAATCTTCTAAATATTCTCCTTCGCACAAGTGTCGTCCATCCCCCTCTTTCCTCTAATAATTATTTTCTTTAAATTTATTAATTGTCTCATTTCCCTCACCCACCTAGAGTTGCTCCTAAATTTACTCCTATGTGTTCCTAGATTCCCTTACAGGTTTAAATACTTTCCCTAAAATGAAGTTGCTAATTTAGTTCATTTTAGAAGGTTCTTAATTGCAGATTCCTTACTATGTTGACCTCGCTTTTTACCATAAGTTCCCCTCTTTACCTTATTATGTTTCCCCCCATTCCTTAGTTTCCTAATTTTTATTATTCCCTTCTTTCCCCTTTTATTAGGGCCAAAATGG
>JZKD02S1015439.1:0-13464 GCA_000966675.3 Picea glauca
TCAAAACCACCAATGTATCAAAAAATCGATCATAAGAATATCATCATAGTCTTGTAAAAATGAAGTCATATTAACAATTAAAGAATGCCAAATGAGTAAAGATTTTGGAGTCTTGCCAACTGTGCGACTATAATTAAATTGGAAACGCAATGAACGCATAGACAAGAGTAATCATAACAATCCAGTGACAATTTTAATGTGACTTCGAAATTAAAGATTTCACGCTTGCAGTCGTGAAAACGAGAACAAAGGTAAGTGTGCAAATGCATGAAATAATAGTGTCGTTTTTGTTCAAAGATTGCGATGAAAATCAAGGGTTGCAAAACACTGGTGTAGGCAGCTTATAAGGACAATATAAAAATGCAAATTGGCTTCCAACAATGGCGACACACTGGTAGAAGCAGTTATCTCTGCCAAAATAACGAATTCAGATTAAGATAACAGGAATAATTCCAACAGAAATAACCAGAAAATTGTTTAAACATCATCAATGATCAAATATTGCAGCAATGTTTAAAGGATGAGAACTGATAATAGTCTTAAGATAAGTGAGCCACGATATTAAGGATAAAATCTCCAATACTGTTGACAGAGCCACTGCTGCCAGCAGGCGTCCATAGCCTCGACAAGATTTCCATTTAACCCACTCTGATATCTGTATCATGCCAAGAAGTTCCAGATCAGAATAAAGGACGTTTTAAGGTCAAGAGGTTTCATATTTGCAAATTTTCATATACCCGACATTGCTTCGCTGCCAGCAGGTCTGTTCAGTACCCTGACGAAGTTGTCTTGGCGTCATGCATGCATTTACCCGCTGCCAGCAGACCTGTTCAGCATCCCGATGGGTTTACAAGAACTTCCCACAGCTCTTTTATTGATTTATTTTGTTTTTTAAAGATATATAATTAAGCGGGGTGACGCTGAAAATTATGATATTTTAGCATATTTTTTTACAGACCTCAACATAATTTTTTAGAACTGTTCTTTATTAAGATCCAGAGATGGTTTATTTACAGAACCAACTTTCTAAGGCAGGGAGACATCTTTCTGAGTCATTCCCTTAAGGAATAGGGATAGCGTAAGAAGATAATGGATGATCGTGACAGGATTTACTCAGAGATCGAAATCAGTTAACTTCTTTCAAACAACACAGATGTAAATTTCAGAAGTATACAATTGATGTTTACACAATTTTTCAACAGTCATTTCATTGAAAGAATTTTCTATTTTCTTTGTCTGAACAGTTCAGCATGCAGGCATGTGTGTATTTCCAGCAACAAAACTGATGAGTGTAACGGAAAAGAAAATCAAAGCCAAAACAGTAAGAGAAAGGCAAACAAAAGAAAAATATGTACATAGTATACAAAGGGTTGTCATCAAGCGAAATATCTTTTCAGAGCCTGGTCATTCACCGGATAGGTGTCAGGCTGCCCCTCTAGATTCTACAATCGAAAAGAGCTGGGACCCAACTTCTCAGCAATTAAAAACGGTCCAATCCATAAGTTTTGAAATTTCGTGTGCTCTCCCTTCCCCTCATACGGTTTGTCCCATTTCAAGACAAGATCACCTAATTCGAAGTTTCTATCATAGGTAGAGTTAGAATCGAACCAGCTTTTGACCACTAGTTGATGTTGATCTAACTTACGTTTAGCTTGGGCTCTTACCTCTTCTAGCTTCATCAAAGCGTTAATTCGGTTTTCCAAAGGGGGACAGTCTTCTTCTTGTATTTTATGCGATAGCTGAAGTGAGGGAAGAAGAATGTGTGGTGGTAGAATTGCTTCTCTGCCATAAATGAGAAAAAAGGGGGAGTTACCTACAACAGTTTTTGGTGTTACCCTATCAGCCCAAATCACGTTTAACAGTGCATTGTGCCAGTTTTTGTGATTCTCAGATACCATTCTCTTGATAATTTTAATTAGATTCTTATTTGTTGACTCTGCCAATCCATTGCCCCGGGGGTAATAGCTAGCAGAATACTTCAATTTAATTCCTTTTTCTAAAGAAAACTCGTTCATCTCAAGAGACTAAAAATAAGAAGCGTTGTCGAATACTAAACAATCAGGGATACCAAAATGAGTAATAATATTCAAAATTAGAAAGGCAATTACCTGACTGGTATTCACAGTTCTTAATGCGGCAGCTTCAGACCACCTAGTGAAATAATCTTTGGATGTTATGATAAAATTATGCTGCTGTGAGGATGGCGGATTGATTGGACCTATGATATCAAGGCCCCACTGCTGAAAAGGAGAGTCTACTGAAACGGGCTGCAAAGGAAAGGCTGGTTTCTGTAACCACCCTGATGCTTTTTGACAAATTATACACTTACAGCATAAGGCATGGGCGTCTCTAAAAAGTGTGGGCCAGTAATAATCAACTCTCAAAACTTTATGGGCAGTGGTGTCACCACCAAAATGACCACCAACTTCTCCCGCATGCAACTCTAGTAAGACTTTTTCTGCTTTGTCTTTTTCAAGACAACGCATCAGTACGCCATCAAAATTTTGACGAAACATAATACCATTAATCAAATGAAAGGAGGTAGACTGTAATCTCAATTCTCTTCTTTTAGTGGGATCCAGGTGACGGGGGGCTGACCCATGTTCAAGATAGAATTTTATATCGTCATACCAGGGANCACTGGTGTAGGCAGCTTATAAGGACAATATAAAAATGCAAATTGGCTTCCAACAATGGCGACACACTGGTAGAAGCAGTTATCTCTGCCAAAATAACGAATTCAGATTAAGATAACAGGAATAATTCCAACAGAAATAACCAGAAAATTGTTTAAACATCATCAATGATCAAATATTGCAGCAATGTTTAAAGGATGAGAACTGATAATAGTCTTAAGATAAGTGAGCCACGATATTAAGGATAAAATCTCCAATACTGTTGACAGAGCCACTGCTGCCAGCAGGCGTCCATAGCCTCGACAAGATTTCCATTTAACCCACTCTGATATCTGTATCATGCCAAGAAGTTCCAGATCAGAATAAAGGACGTTTTAAGGTCAAGAGGTTTCATATTTGCAAATTTTCATATACCCGACATTGCTTCGCTGCCAGCAGGTCTGTTCAGTACCCTGACGAAGTTGTCTTGGCGTCATGCATGCATTTACCCGCTGCCAGCAGACCTGTTCAGCATCCCGATGGGTTTACAAGAACTTCCCACAGCTCTTTTATTGATTTATTTTGTTTTTTAAAGATATATAATTAAGCGGGGTGACGCTGAAAATTATGATATTTTAGCATATTTTTTTACAGACCTCAACATAATTTTTTAGAACTGTTCTTTATTAAGATCCAGAGATGGTTTATTTACAGAACCAACTTTCTAAGGCAGGGAGACATCTTTCTGAGTCATTCCCTTAAGGAATAGGGATAGCGTAAGAAGATAATGGATGATCGTGACAGGATTTACTCAGAGATCGAAATCAGTTAACTTCTTTCAAACAACACAGATGTAAATTTCAGAAGTATACAATTGATGTTTACACAATTTTTCAACAGTCATTTCATTGAAAGAATTTTCTATTTTCTTTGTCTGAACAGTTCAGCATGCAGGCATGTGTGTATTTCCAGCAACAAAACTGATGAGTGTAACGGAAAAGAAAATCAAAGCCAAAACAGTAAGAGAAAGGCAAACAAAAGAAAAATATGTACATAGTATACAAAGGGTTGTCATCAAGCGAAATATCTTTTCAGAGCCTGGTCATTCACCGGATAGGTGTCAGGCTGCCCCTCTAGATTCTACAATCGAAAAGAGCTGGGACCCAACTTCTCAGCAATTAAAAACGGTCCAATCCATAAGTTTTGAAATTTCGTGTGCTCTCCCTTCCCCTCATACGGTTTGTCCCATTTCAAGACAAGATCACCTAATTCGAAGTTTCTATCATAGGTAGAGTTAGAATCGAACCAGCTTTTGACCACTAGTTGATGTTGATCTAACTTACGTTTAGCTTGGGCTCTTACCTCTTCTAGCTTCATCAAAGCGTTAATTTGGTTTTCCAAAGGGGGACAGTCTTCTTCTTGTATTTTATGCGATAGCTGAAGTGAGGGAAGAAGAATGTGTGGTGGTAGAATTGCTTCTCTTCCATAAACGAGAAAAAAGGGGGAGTTACCTACAACAGTTTTTGGTGTTACCCTATCAGCCCAAATCACGTTTAACAGTGCATTGTGCCAGTTTTTGTGATTCTCAGATACCGTTCTCTTGATAATTTTAATCAGATTCTTATTTGTTGACTCTGCCAATCCATTGCCCTGGGGGTAATAGCTAGCAAAATACTTCAATTTAATTCCTTTTTCTAAAGCAAACTCGTTCATCTCAAGAGACGAAAAATAAGAAGCGTTGTCGAATACTAAACAATCAGGGATACCAAAACGAGTAATAATATTCAAAATTAGAAAGGAAATTACCTAACTGGTATTCATAGTTCTTAATGCGGCAGCTTCAGACCACCTAGTGAAATAATCTGTGGATGTTATGATAAACTTATGCTGCTGTGAGGATGGCGGATTGATTGGACCTATGATATCAAGGCCCCACTGCTGAAAAGGAGAGTCTACTGAAACGGGCTGCAAAGGAAAGGCTGGTTTCTGTAACCACCCTGATGCTTTTTGACAAATTATACACTTACAACATAAGGCATGGGCGTCTCTAAAAAGTGTGGGCCAGTAATAATCAAATCTCAAAACTTTATGGGCAGTGGTGTCACCACCAAAATGACCACCAACTTCTCCCGCATGCAACTCTAGTAAGACTTTTTCTGCTTCGTCTTTTTCAAGACAACGCATCAGTACGCCATCAAAATTTTGACGAAACATAATACCATTAATCAAATGAAAGGAGGTAGACTTTAATCTCAATTCTCTTCTTTTAGTGGGATCCAGGTGACGGGGGGCTGACCCATGTTCAAGATAGAATTTTATATCGTCATACCAGGGACTGATAGAGTTTTGTGCACAGCAGATTACATTTTGATCGTGTTGTCCTAGGTTTGACCTATCGCTTTCTTCTTGCTATCCCGCAGCTGAATCAGCAACTAACTTGCATAACCCTTGGCCTCTCACTATCTGAGCTAGGGTTATTTCTATGTCATACTCCTGCAAGGAGGTAACCCAGTTTGCCCTCTTTTCACCTAGTTCTTTCTGCACTAACAGGTTCCTAACGGCTGGGTAAGGGACAATAATCTTTGTCTTAGAATTCAAAAGATAAGACTGGAAGTGCTTGACTACTTTGAAAACAACGTAGGCTTTGTGATCTACCGTTGGGTAATTAAGTTTCGCGCCTTTGAAAGCAGATCTCATAAAGGCAATGGGTACTTCATTGTTTTCAACGTTCTTTTGAGTTAGGACGGTGGCGTAGGAACGATCAGAAGCAAAAGTGTAGAGCATGAACTCTTGGGAAAAGTTGGGGCTCATGAGAGAAGGAGCGTCTATTATGGCCTTTTTTATTGCATTAAAAGCTTGGTTTTCTACGGGTCCCCAATGATATTGTGCGTCTTTCTTAATTAAATTCTATAAAGGTCTAACCATTTCAGAGAAGCTGGGGATGAATCTCCTCACGAAGTTTATCTGGCCTAAGAAAGACTGCATAGACTTTTTGGATGTAGGAGGGGGAAGTTTCGAGATGACTTGAGTCCTTTTGGGGTCGATAATCATCCCTTTGCTTGACACAATAAATCGTAAGAGTTTACCTTGTTCTACTGCAAAGATGGATTTTTTAGGATTCAAGGAGATGTCGTATTTATGACATCGCTGTAGAACAACTCTTAAATGAGCTAGATGATCGATTTTGTTTTTAGAAAATGCAGTAACATCATCTAAGTAAACTATGACAGACTGATTGATTAAGCCTCGGAAAGCGATGTCTATCACTCTCTGGAAAGTGGCACCGGCATTAATCAATCCAAAAGGCATTTTTCGATAAGCGTAGGTGCCCCATGGAGTGCAAAAGGTAGTTTTAAGTTGGTTTGGAGGAGACATCAGGATTTGGTTGTACCCTGAGAAACCATCCAATAAAGATAGCCTCTTGGAACCAAATACCTGTTGAAGGATCTGTTCCATAGGTGGGATAGGATAGTTGTCTTTATCAGATGCTCTATTAAGGTTTCGTAAATCNCCTATCGCTTTCTTCTTGCTATCCCGCTGCTGAATCAACAACTAACTTGCATAACCCTTGGCCTTTCACTATCTGAGCTAGGGTTATTTCTATGTCATACTGCTGCAAGGAGGTAACCCATTTTGCCCTCTTTTCACCTAGTTCTTTCTGCACTAACAGGTTCCTAACGGCTGGGTAAGGGACAATAATCTTTGTCTTAGAATTCAAAAGATAAGACCGGAAGTGCTTGACTGATTTGAAAGCAACGTAGGCTTTCTGATCTACCGCTGGGTAATTAAGTTTCACGCCTTTGAAAGCAGAGCTCATAAATGCAATGGGTACTTCATCGTTTTCGGCGTTCTTTTGAGTTAGGACGGCGGCGTAGGAACGATCAGAAGAAAAAGTGTAGAGCATGAAGTCTTGGGAAAAGTTGGGGCTCATGAGAGAAGGAGCATCTATTATGGCCTTTTTTATTGCATTAAAAGCTTGGTTTTTTATGGGTCCCCAATGATATTGTGCGTCTTTCTTAATTAAATTTTGTAAAGGTCTAACCATTTCGGAGAAGCTGGGGATGAATCTCCTCACGAAGTTTATCTGGCCTAAGAAAGACTGCATAGACTTTTTGGATGTAGGAGGGGGAAGTTTCGAGATGACTTGAGTCCTTTTGGGGTCAATAATCATCCCTTTGCTTGACACAATAAATCCTAAGAGTTTACCTTGTTCTACTGCAAAGATGGATTTTTTAGGATTCAAGGAGATGTCGTATTTATGACATCGCTGTAGAACAACTCTTAAATGAGCTAGATGATCGATTTTGTTTTTAGAAAATGCAGTAACATCATCTAAGTAAACTATGACAGACTGATTGATTAAGCCTCGGAAAGCGATGTCTATCACTCTCTGGAAAGTGGCACCGGCATTAATCAATCCAAAAGGCATTTTTCGATAAGCGTAGGTGCCCCATGGAGTGCAAAAGGTAGTTTTAAGTTGGTTTGGAGGAGACATCAGGATTTGGTTGTACCCTGAGAAACCATCCAATAAAGATAGCCTCTTGGAACCAAATACCTGTTGAAGGATCTGTTCCATAGGTGGGATAGGATAGTTGTCTTTATCAGATGCTCTATTAAGGTTTCGTAAATCGACGCAAAGTCGAATTTCCCTGCTTTTCTTCCAGACAGGGACAAGTTTAGAAACCCATTGAGTGTGCCTAACAGGAAAAATTATCTTAGCATTCAGGAGTTTATTTAATTCTTTTTTAACGGTCGGTTCGAACTTAGGGTGCATTTTTCTTAATTTTTGTTGAAAGGGTAAGGTTTGGGGTTTCATAGGAATGACGTGTTGTGTGATGTTGGGGTCGAAAGTTTTAAAGTCATCATACGTCCACGCAAAAACGTCTTTAAATTCTTTAAACAATTTAATAAATGCATTTTTTTCTTGTTCAGAACATCCTACCCCTAAATTAATGCACTGTGGATTATCATTAGTTCCTAAGTTTACTTTTTCATATGATAAAGAGGAACTATTGGTTTTACAGTTGACCGATTTTTTGAATTTATCTTGAAGATCATAAAATTTCTCTAATCTAACTACAGACTTAGGGATCGAATTTACCATGTCTGATGAAGATTCAGGATTTCTCGGATCTGGTATTACCATGAAATCACGCAAATTATCGTCATGAGTGAATTCGTCGATCACTGCGCCTTGAAAAGTTTCTTCCATATGCAGGAAGCTAATAATTTGTTGATCATCGTCGAAGACCCTCCAGTTGGTGATGTTGTCCAAAATGGATGGTCTGAACAACAGTTCGACGGATAATGCGTCTGGGGAAAAGCCTTCTGCAGGAAAGAGTTTAGAAGCTACGTTAGCTAATAGATCAACCTCAGAATTATTCAATCTAGGAATAGAATTTATATTGAAAGAAGAAAATTTATTCATTAAATTCCATACCTTGGATTGGTAGCTTTTAAGATGCGGAGACAGACAGTGGATAGAATNAGAAACCATCCAATAAAGATAGCCTCTTGGAACCAAATACCTGTTGAAGGATCTGTTCCATA
Organism: Picea glauca; assembly: GCA_000966675.3. Classification (NCBI taxonomy): domain Eukaryota; kingdom Viridiplantae; phylum Streptophyta; class Pinopsida; order Pinales; family Pinaceae; genus Picea; species Picea glauca. Next base: position 8,166 of record JZKD02S1015439.1, read on the forward strand.
GGTGGGATAGGATAGTTGTCTTTATCAGATGCTCTATTAAGGTTTCGTAAATCAACGCAAAGTCGAATTTCCCTGCTTTTCTTCCGGATAGGGACAAGGTTAGAAACCCATTGAGTGTGCCTAACAGGAAAAATTATCTTAGCATTCAGGAGTTTATTTAATTCTTTTTTAACGGTCGGTTCAAACTTAGGGTGCATTTTTCTTAATTTTTGTTGAAAGGGTAAGGTTTGGGGTTTCATAGGAATGACGTGTTGTATGATGTTGGGGTCGAAAGTTTTAAGGTCATCATACGTCCACGCAAAAACATCTTTAAATTCTTTAAACAATTTAATAAATGCAGTTTTTTCTTGTTCAGAACATCCTACCCCTAAATTAATGCACTGTGGATTATCATTAGTTCCTAAGTTTACTTTTTCATATGATAAAGAGGAACTATTGGTTTTACAGTTGACCGATTTTTTGAATTTATCTTGAAGATCATAAAATTTCTCTAATCTAACTATAGACTTAGGGATCGAATTTACCATGTCTAATGAAGATTTAGGAGTTCTCGGATTTGGTATTACCATGAAATCGCGCAAATTATCGTTGTGAGTGAATTCGTCGATCACTGTGCCTTGAAAAGTTTCTTCCATATGCAGGAAGCTAATAATCTGCTGATCGTCATCGAAGACCCTCTAGTTGGTGATGTTGTCTGAAACAGATGGTCTGAACAACAGTTTGACGGATAATGCGTCTGGGGACAAGCCTTCTGCAGGAAAGAGTTTAGAAGCTACATTAGCTAATAGATCAGCCTCAGAATTATTCAATCTAGGAATAGAATTTATATTGAAAGAAGAAAATTTATTCATTAAATTCCATACCTTGGATTGGTAGCTTTTAAGATGCGGAGACAGAAAGTGGATAGAATCTCTTACTTGTCTAACTATGATTTCGGAGTCACCAAAGACGGTCAAATTTTGAATGTTCATATCTAAAGCTTTTCTGAGACCCTGCAGTAAAGCCTCATATTCTGTTGTGTTATTAGTACATTCAAATTCTAGCCTACATGCAATCAATGTTTTGTTACCTGTGAGATCAATAATAACGCAACCTGTACCAGCTCCTTCTTTGGACTTCGACCCGTCAAAACAAAGAGACCAAATTTGATTTTTATCGGGTGCATGCGACCGTTGTGTAGAAGCTGCTGGCTGCACATATGCCACAATCTCGGACTGTTGTTCTAGGTTGGTGACAGCTGAAGCCTCTGCCATGAAATTGTCGAAAAAGGTATCCATCCCTTGTATCTCGGGTGAATCAGCAGAGGGTGTAAATGGTTCATTGGGATCATTCAAATCTGTGACCGTGAACTTAAGGTAGCGTTCACGATTTACCTTGATTTTGTTGGGCTTGCCATTCTTTGGAAGCCACAGGTGAGACCAATCTGTCGCGAAATAGCCGTGTAGCTACTCCGACCAGTCCCTGCTTAAAAACAGACCATACACTTCTGGAATATCCACAACAATAATATCAATGACTTGATGAACTTTGGGGTTAGACGATAATCTTATAAGCACATTCCTTAATTTGCCTACAACTTTAACACTGGTTCGATCAAGTTGTATGATTTTTAGAGTGGATGGTTCAACTTCAGCGTTAATATTCTGACACACAGACCATGGAATCACATTAGATGACACTCTTGAGTCTACCATATAATTGTGCACGTTTCTATTAAAGATTTCGAAAGTTAACAAAAATGGAGGTACATTTCTATGAGTGCTAAGGGTGGTAGCTTGCGTTTTTTTACTCGCAGTTTCTAAAGCTACTTTATCTACATTATTTACATTATTTACAGGAAGGCTTCCTTTCTCTTGAGGATCAGGATTATATTTAGTGGAAGTCTTCTGAGGAACTTTGTTCTGAACAACCTTTTTATTGCTCGAATTACCATTTTTGCCATTCTCTGCGATATTCTGTAACATTTTTTGTAGCAGAAATGGAAATTTCAATAACTCATAAATAGAAATGTTAGCCCTTAACTTTTTAAGATCTTCAACTAAATCATAATCTAAGTTGGGGTTCACATGACTCTATTTAGTCTCAGCTGGTTTAGATTGCTTTGGGGGCAAAGTCGTAGTGTTTTCAGAAGAAGGTTTGCTTGCTGTCTTACTCCTAGTATTGTAGGGATGTACTGTCTCGAAGTTAGCTTGGAAGATGCTATCCGAGAAGTGTCCAAAAGTGTTTGGAGAAGACTCTTCTTCTTGAACTATCTCTTGTTCAACAACCTCCTCAAGAATCTCAGGAGGCATCAAGTTATCCTGGGCTTGTAGAATTGTTTGAAGGGCATATTGGAGACTTTCTAGATTAAGGCCCTCAGTATTTGGATTAGGTCGGTTGGTGGGAAAAGGTTTCCTGAACGGGGGTTTGTAAGGCCCTTTGCTCGAAGAAGCTTCTTTGGTCGTCCTTTTCAAATCTATAACTTGATTTGACAGTTTTTGAACGACTTTAGTTAAGTTTTCTAAATCAGAGCTTTCAGGTTGTGTTTTATTTTGAGTAGGTCTAGGGAGGATTTCGATCTTCTTTTTGGAAGAAGAACTAGTCTCTGTTTCATTGCTAGTAGTGTCTTTTAGACTGAGTATGTCTTTTTCAATCTGGTTGGCCTCCTCGAAGGCCTCTAACAACGTGGCTTTCTTAGATTGTTTAACCCAAATGGCTATACTTTGATGCAGGGCTTTAGTATAGTATGCTATGATAAGATTCTCGGCAGGCATGGAATCTGCAGGGATTCGGTTCTTAAGTGTTAAGAATATTTGATTAAAGTATTTAACTTTCTATTTTGGGTTCATTCTTAAGTTAGAAAGGTCCATGACTAGGACTTCAGGAGGCTTACCATCTCTGAACTTTTCCAAAAAGCAGGATTCAAACCTTTCCCAAGACAAGATGGTATGGGGTTGTTGGGCAAAGTACCATGTAGATGCATTACCCTCGAAAGTATAGGGGAACAACCTATAGACTACGTCTTCATGCTCGACATTGCGGAGTCTAATGGCTAACATAAACTTTTAATGTGATCTTCTGCAATCTGTTTAGAGTCAGGGTCAAACTTGGGAAGCCACTTCTCCAGATGTTTGGGTAAGGGATGCTGATCTCCAGGTACGGCTACCACATCCTGGTCGAGCCAAGGTCTAGCAGGATTTTTCTGGTTGTCCATTGGTGTAAGCGGTGTGGAAGGCTGCGAAGGGGAACTGCCTTCGTCAAAGGAGTCTTCTCCAGAAGAAGAAGGAGATGAGGGAGGTGGTGAGGGAGGTATTCCAGATCCCCCTGCAGCAGGAGTGAGGATTGGATCTGTAGGGTTCACAGTGAGGTTAGTGCCTCTGAGTTGTTCTCNTAGAATTGTTTGAAGGGCATATTGGAGACTTTCTAGATTAAGGCCCTCAGTATTTGGATTAGGTCGGTTGGTGGGAAAAGGTTTCCTGAACGGGGGTTTGTAAGGCCCTTTGCTCGAAGAAGCTTCTTTGGTCGTCCTTTTCAAATCTATAACTTGATTTGACAGTTTTTGAACGACTTTAGTTAAGTTTTCTAAATCAGAGCTTTCAGGTTGTGTTTTATTTTGAGTAGGTCTAGGGAGGATTTTGATCTTCTTTTTGGAAGAAGAACTAGTCTCTGTTTCGTTGCTAGTAGTGTCTTTTAGACTGAGTATGTCTTTTTCAATCTGGTTGGCCTCCTCGAAGGCCTCTAACAACGTGGCTTTCTTAGATTGTTTAACCCAAATGGCTATACTTTGATGCAGGGCTTTAGTATAGTATGCTATGATAAGATTCTCGGCAGGCATGGAATCTGCAGGGATTCGGTTCTTAAGTGTTAAGAATCTTTGATTAAAGTCTTTAACTTTCTATTTTGTGTTCATTCTTAAGTTAGAAAGGTCCATGACTAGGACTTCAGGAGGCTTACCATCTCCGAACTTTTCCAAAAAGCAGGATTCAAACCTTTCCCAAGACAAGATGGTATGGGGTTGTTGGGAAAAGTACCATGTAGATGCATTGCCCTCGAAAGTATAGGGGAACAACCTATAGACTACGTCTTCATGCTCGACATTGCAGAGTCTAATGGCTAACATAAACTTTTAATGTGATCTTCTGCAATCTGTTTAGAGTCAGGGTCAAACTTGGGAAGCCACTTCTCCAGATGTTTGGGTAAGGGATGTTGATCTCCAGGTACGGCTACCACATCCTGGTCGAGCCAAGGTCTAGCAGGATTGTTCTGGTTGGCCATTGGTGTAAGCGGTGTGGAAGGCTGCGAAGGGGAACTGCCTTCGTCAGAGGAGTCTTCTCCAGAAGAAGAAGGAGATGAGGGAGGTGGTGAGGGAGGTATTCTAGATCCCCCTGCAGCAGGAGTGAGGATTGGATCTGTAGGGTTCACAGTGAGGTTAGTGCCTCTGAGTTTTTCTATGATATCAGAGAAATCTAAAGGTTGGTCCAAAGGTTGATTTGGTTGCCTCAAACGAGCTAAGGCACTATGTGTTCTTATAAGAGATTGGTGGACAATCTCTTGTATGTCACCACCTGTAGGATTTGGGGTTGTTGGCTCAACTGTGATCCGTGGATCGTCGTTTGATGTGGTTGCTATTTGAGGGGGGATGTTATCGTTTGAATGACTTCTTGTCACTATAGGTGAGCGATTAGGTGGTGGAGGAGTCTTATGACCGCCTCGTGCCATTAATAAATTTCAGGCCCTACTTTTAGCGCCATTTGTTGACGGGCGAAATTGACCATCCGTCAACTGGAAGAGTGGATCCGGTCCAGGGTTGTCTAAATAACCCAAGCCGTTTGGGATAACCCACCCTGCCGGGTTTAGCGGCTCCGTTGGCCGATCTAAGTCCTAGAAAAACAAATGAAAACTACACTAAGAAACTAATCTAAATAAAAACAATAATTAAAACAAACTAATAAACAAATCTAAACTACATATATACAATCTATTACCTAAATCATACAATTATAATTCTATAAAAGTAAATGTTTAATTATCAACAGAATCAGCTTTAATTACAACTATACAATATTTACAAATTACATATTTAAATTAAAACCTGCAAAAATCATTTGTAATCTATCCTAAGATAGCGAAACTATTGTTTTTTGATTTTTTATAATTTTATAAAAAGAAATAGAATAAAAACTATCTAAGCTAAGCAACTAAAATAATAACTCTAACTATGAATCTAAACTAATATATTTATCTAAACTACTTAAATAACACTAATAAGCTAACAATTAAATGACAAATAGCAAACTGACCTGAAGTAACGCTTCAGGTT
>JZKD02S1015494.1:0-13464 GCA_000966675.3 Picea glauca
ATTGATAAAAAAAATTAAGTACCAAAAAACATTAACAATCTAAAAAAATAACTACCCTTACCATTTATTTAATTTAATTTAATTATGTGAAACCTATAATATTGTAATGGACAATGTACTTAAAAAGGTAACTATCCTCGTCATTTATTTAATTTAATTATATAAAACCTATAATAATATAATGGTAATGGTACTTGGATTTTGACTTTAAAAAATTGAAATCTTTGAAAATAAAAGAAACAAGTGATCTTTTATATTTTTCATACAAAAGAATGAACCTTTGGTTTTAGGTCCAGAGAAGATCCTAAAAATCTAATAACCCAAAAAAGTCAATATCAATATTTTTGCTTCCTTTCAAACCTTAAAAGTTTTCTACTATGAAAGAAAAGCAAACCAAAAATAAAGAAGCCAATATCAATATTTTTGCTTCCTTTCAAACCTCAAAAGTCTTCTATTATGAAAGGAAAAGAAAACAAAAATAAAGGCCAAAAATTTGTGAAGTGTTACGAAATTGCAAAAAATTGAGATACTTGCCAAAGAACTTCAAAATAAAGATATCATTTATTTGCATCAAGCCCTAGTGGGAAAGTTTACAATATTCCCCAAAAGCTTTAGATGCTTAATTTGAGAAAAATAAATCTCCAAAAATTTTAGGGGCAATCCAACTCAATCAAGCATGAGTTTTTACACATTTTTACTTAATTTTTTAGGAGATAAAGATAAGATTTTTAAAGGGGTTATTGGTTCTAATGAGTAAGTGCATTATTTTTTAATAAATGGCTAATGGATTTAGATTTAATGGAGGAATCTTTTTGACAATGTTTTTTGATAATGTTAGTATGGGTTAGGTTATCACTCTTCCAACTTAATTTTTAGGATGAAGAGATGGTTTTCAAGCTAATTCTTAATTCATTAGGAAAATTTGTGAATTATGCAAAACTAATATTGTGGTTTATTTTCGATCCCTCTCAATGTTTAATAAATGTAGAGTTAAATGAATCTACGCTCATATATAAACATTATTAATCTATTTATAAATATTAATATTGTATTAAAAGTATATAATAATAAAAATGTATTAGGTATGGACAAATGTATTAAAAATATATTGATAATAATAATGTATTAAAAAAGGTAGCTACACTTGCTCGTTATTCATCATTTAATTATGCTATTTTTTCCTTGAAAAAAACTTATGGTATTTCTTCCTTGAAAAAAATTTGTGGTATTTCTTAACTTCAAGAAGAAACATGTAATGTTACATTTCATAATAACCTAATGAGACTTGGTCGTATAACCAAGATGAGTCATCTTCTTAAAAGGGGCTATGATAGAAGCTTTCAATGTACTAACATTAACCCATCAACACTTTGAAACTGTGAAAACAGAAACCATATCATTTGAAAACTTCCAACAAGAATAACAAAACCCAACTTGAGAGAAATAACAGAGAAAAACTATATTTGAATCGTGTAATAAAGAAAAGGGTGTCCTTTCCATTATTTTTTGTCAAATATAAGCTTCCTTCCTATGATTTCATTGCTCTTTCAACCAACTCATTTGCCATGACATTGTTTTCTCTATAGGTATGCTTAAAGGAGCATTTTGAGATGGAGGTCTTGAGTTCTTGTAACAAAAATGTATTAGGTATGGAAAAGTATTCAAAATGTATTGATAATAATAATCTATTAAAAAGAGCTCGCTACCCTTTCCAATTATTTTCCATTTACTTATGTGATTTTTTTCCTTGGAAACAAATCATGGGTTATTTTATTTCAAGAAGAAATAAACATTGTTACATTTCATAATAGTCTAATGAGACTCGATTGTATAACCAAAATGATTCATATTCCTAAGTGATCCAAGAGGATCTAAGGAACGCTCACAAAGGTCCAGAAGGATCTAGAACGCTCATAGAGGTCCCAAGGGATCCATAAAAGCTCAAAATTCCATGAAAATGACATTATTGTGTAGATCTCGTCGTTATCTTTCCAATGACGTGTCAAACAAAACTCGTATGCAAAAGTTATGGCTAGTCAAAGTTTGGTCAAACTAGGCAAAATAGGGGTGACACATGGCACATGTATATACATCAACATATGACATGGTACAACAGGTGATGTGGCATACACAATCAACAACTAAATTGACATCCAAATAGTTCAATTAGTTCATGACATGTGACATTTGAACAACCAATAAGAAGTTGCCACATGATAGCTTCCCATTGGAGAATGTTAGTTAGTGTTGTATCCAATTTTGTTGGAATCAACAGGATTCGACCCCATGATCTCCAAAGCCACCAAAGGTATTAACAAATCCCAATACACCACGTGATGATCTAACTTAATATGACTATGGAAAACTATATATTTAAAGTTTATAGAAGGTCCATATGGGTGGCCAAGGGTCGAGGGCCTAAGTTCCTCGACCCTTGGTCTATGTACATACCATGTAACCACCATATAGCACGAAGGGGGCTACACATAATCCGACAGGAGTTATAACTATAACCACGGGGCATAACCATATAACAATATTTCAACATATTTCGCATGAGAGATTCGACTATATATTATTATGGTCGGTGGGGCTTGAACCCATAACCAACTATATATAACATTTAGTTCAAACCAACTCCTATAGTTTAAGATTGGTTACAAAACCAACCAAAATGTAATTAAAGCATACCGATAATTTCGGGACTTGGTTATGAGGGGTGCCCTATTTAATGGCGTGCACCCCAACACATTGAACACACATTCCAAGATAATGACACACATTATATAATTTTTGCACGATTTTTTGCTAGGAATTCAACAGTGCACTATGTTCCTACATTTGAGTAGCGGATTTTCAGAGCATTATCAAAATTTTGTTTTTGTAAGCCTATTTTGTAATGTAATTTAGGATTTGGAGATGACGAAGAATAATTATGATATGATCGATGAGACTTCTACGGTGAGGATTGTTTTCAATAGTGTTAAGAAAAACCATAGTGTTGCCATTCGATTGTCGACGTTTAAAAGGGACTTAAAGATGCAGTGATGTATGCCATTTACACGTGTTTGAGTTTTTTTTTAATTTATGTTGTATTATCTTATTTACATTTCAAGTTATTCATCAGTTTATGGGTTTATGAACAAGTAATACATTCACATGACATGTTGCATATAGTCAAGTGATCTTCATTTATATTCCTGAATCTAGTCGGATGTTTAGTATTTGCATATGAACTAATTGGCATCTAAGGATTCTTTGGGATGAATTAGTATCAGAGTTTGTTGATATTTAAGGATCAAGTTGGTATCAGAACTCGTGTGGTATTTTCAGATCATGTGGTATCAGAGATGGTTTTGACATTTATTTGCAAGTGAATGCTTACAATGGTCTAGATCTAAGCTTGGTGAAGGATCGTTGAAGAGTACATTCCTGAGATTGGTTCGAGGTGTGCATTTTGAAAGAAGAAATGGCTTCAACAACAGACATGGATTCTTCTAATCCAAATCCTTTCGATACTAAAGAGGCATTCTTTTCTGCGTTCATGGCAATGAAGGCCATGGTGGAAGAAATATACGAGGATTGAAAGAAGGCCAAGAGAACTGGTGGTAAAGACAAAGGAAAGCCACATAACTTCAAGAAACATTCAAATAAGCCACATAACTTCAAGAAGATAACTATAGTGAAGAAGAAAGGAGAAGAGAAGCCTACATGTTCTCATTGCAAGACGAAAGGACATGAGGAGGCAAAGTGTTGGATGTTGCATCTAGAATTGAAGCTGAAGTGGGCTCATCCTAGAAAGGGTAATAAGAAGACTACAACCATAGTGTAGGATCTTGGATCAGATTCCGAGGATGAAACCAAGGTTACAACTATGGGAATCAAAGGTAAATTTTTTGTTGCAAGTTTGCGTACTTCTTCTTCAAAGTTGAAAGTAACCCCTAATGGAAGGCAAAGAAATGACTTGTTTCATTTACGAGATATCCCAAAGCACACTAAGATTGATACAATTGTTGATAGTGGGTCATGAGAGAATCTTATTTCAGAGCAAGTTGTTCAGAAGTTGGGATTGGAAACTAGGCCTCATCCGAGACCGTATCCTTTGGGTTGGATTTGTCATAATGCTCAAGTACATGCAACTAAGTAGTGCAAGTTATGGTTCACGATCACATCCAGTTTCATTGATGAGGTAGAGTTAGATGTTGTTCCACTTGACATTTGCGGGATGGTTTTGGGAAGTCCATACTTGTATGATAGGAAGGCCATTTTCTACAGGCGACATAATAAGTATCATCTCTTCAAGGATGGGATTGAGTTCATTGTGAGATATCATCACATGAAGACAAATTTGACAATTGTCAGTACATGGCATATGCTAGCTAATGCTAGTATCTAGGATCCAAATATATAGCCTACAGTTGAAAGAAGAATAGGTCCTTTGGTTGATGTCATTCTTGTTAATAAGGGAAGATATGTTGATAGTTCATTCTCATTCACATTTGTATATTCATTTTATTACTAATCAATGGATTATGGTTGGCTACTACAACAATGAATGGAAGAGTTTGTGAATTTAAGGGAATGGTTAACTTGTTCAATAGTATTGTTTCATCCTTCATTATGGTTCTGATGAGTCAAGTGCTCATTATCCAAGCAGGAAAGTTGGATGATATTGGACAAGTGAGGTGGAAACTTTCTCACTTGATTTCCAAATGATCCATACTTTTGGAGGTCTCTTCAGAAATAAGAGGCATATGAAGATGCATGATATAAGCATCTTCAAAATACTATGTCATGTTCATATGGATGTATACCTTGATCAAAAGAAATCAGGTACAAATGATAACAGTACAAACATAATTGTTTTTCAAGGCAGAAGCAACAATGAACATAGTATTCATTCAGGGACTTCCACATATACAACAAGTAGAACATAGAGTCCAATTGGGCAAGGCATAGATTAACATTCGACTTGGTTTCATATTGGTCAAGATGGACTATTTTCAGTAGAAGGAGATGGGAGCGCATGATGAAATACACGATAGAAGTATTATAGAGATTCAGTGAACATGACTTTTGTAGTTTGGAAATTTATGAGCCAGAACCAGAGCTATATATCATATTAGCTACAGTGCCAGAGGCCAGATTCAAATCCATATTCCAGAGAAGAAAACGTAAGTACACTGATCTAGTACCTAAGATCGAAGACCCAAGATGAAGACTTATTTCCAAAAGAATCAACAAGATAGAAGAGTGACTTATCATCACTAATTTGTTGAGTATCTATACTTTTGGAGGTCCAAAAGTTTTTCAGTGGGGAGGTGTGATCTAGGAGGATCTAAGGAATGCTCACAGAGGTCGAGAAGGATCCATAATGCTTATAGACGTCTCAGGGGATCCATAAAAGCTCAAAATTCAACCATATCAAAAGCTCATGAAAATGACATTATTGCGTAGAGCTCATTGTTAGCTTTCTGACGGTGCAAACAATGCGTCAAACGAAGCTCGTATGAAAAAGTTATGGCTGGTCAAAGTTTGATCAAACCAAGCAAAATAGGGGTGACACGTGGCACATGTGATGTGGCATACACAGTCAACAACTGAGTTGGAATCCAAGTGATTCAATCAGTTCATGACATGTGGAATTTGAACAACCAATGAGAAGCTGCCACGTGGCAACTTCCCATTCACTAATGTTGGTTCGTGATGTATAAAAAAATTTTAGAGTCAAAAGGGTTCAACCCCATGATCTCCAAAGCCACCAAAGGTATTAAAAAATCTCACACTACCAATACACCATGCTATGTCACTTGATATGAATGTGGAAAAATATATATTTAAAGTTTATACAAGGTCCATATGGGTGGCCAAAGGGTCAAGGGCCTAAGCCCTCGACTGTTGGCCCTTGGTCTATGTACATACCATGTAACCACCATATAGTGGGGAGGGAGCTACACAAAATCTGGCAGGAGTTATAACTATATCCACGAGGCATAAACATAGAACAATATTTCAACATATTTCGCACGAGAGATTGGACTATATGTTATTTATAACATATTGCCTTGTTGACGGGCATAAGTGACACACTGTCAACTGGAAGGTCAAATCCGGACCGGGGTTGTCTAAATAACCCAAGCCATTTGGAATGAAATGATCTGATGGGTTTAATGGCTCTGTTAGCCAACTAAAGTCCTAAAAATTAAAAGAAATAAAAGTAATCTATGAAGCTATGATACTAAAGATATAAATTTAATAATTTGTCAAAATAGAAATATGGATATGTGCATATGGTTATGAACAATGTATATACAACTTGCAAGATTTACTGGATATCTTGCGAAATAGATGTTTTTTGGAAGTGTTTATGAAGTAGATAAAGAAAGCACATACATTTTGTTTAATATTTAAAACCTAAAGAACTAAAGAATACTAATCAAACACAATTGAAATAAGAACAGATTAATAGTCAAAGCTAATTGAAGATATTCTTATTTCATTGATGAATAAACTAACTAAAGAACAAAAATATGAATAAACTGACCTCTAATTAATCAACTAAACTGAGTCTATGTCCCTGCACAATTCAAGCTCTTAGTTGTCCTTCCTATAAGGAAAACCTGTAATAGAATGGCGCCAACATTCCCAGAACAAACTCCAAGGTGTTTTGGAACAAGAATATAACATTAAACAACTAAATATACAGATCTGGTGATCTTATAATGATGAACACTTATAATAAAAGAAACTTAATACAAAGCATTCATGTAATACATCATTCAATATCTAACATAAATCCACGATATTTAAATGAAATATTGATCACAAATGTAATATAGGACAATAAATTATGGACATAATTAAAGTGTTGAAATAATATGAAATATCATACGGTGATCAGACTAAAGTTGTATAAACGTAATAACATTTCATAAGATAAAGGAAAAACATAATGGGTAAGAGCCACGATGGTCTAAAGCCAAGGAGTGAACATCTTCTCCATATCAGTCTTGAAAGTCATATATCCATATTGTGTCCAAACCAAAGATGCCTTCACTACTAAGAGTGAACAATATTTCAACTAGTTCAGGATTCAAATGCTCTTATCATACAAGATAGAGTTGAATCCACAAAAATTAGATAATATTACAAAAATAGTGAAAATAGTGACCACTCATGCATGAGTTGGTTTGTCAAAAATAAACCAAAGTTTTATAAACATAAAAAGGAAGAAACTACTGAATATTTTGAGCGTATGATTCAAAGTGTTTGCTCCATGCAATCAACATCATAATCTTCCATTTCCCGTAGATAGAAAAACCAATTTAATATTCAGATAACAATACTAATTATTATTCAAAAGAGACTAGCTACATAATCATAGATTATGTAGCTAGTCTTATTATTAGCAAAAGAAATAAAATTAAATCTCCCTATTTTGATTTTTCATAACATAATCAAGTAAAATCAAACCAAAATTGTCTTACCATTAGAAATTAGCAAAAGAAGGACCTACTAGTTCAGAATTTATAATGGCATTGAAACTGGTTGTATTTTTTATTATAATATTCCCAGTCTTCTTGAATCTTTTGTTTTCTCTCTCTATGTGTGCCTTCAAGTCAAATTTTTCTCATTCCAATAGGGCATTCTGAGTAGCCAGGCATTTTACTTGAGCATGTAAGAGAAAAATATCTCTATAATAATGCTCTATCCAGTCTAGGCAGCCGTTACAGTGCACTGGGGTAATGGTAGACTGAAGTGGAATACAATCGACAATGGATACTTCATTTTTACCTATGGCTTGTTCCAGGTTGTGACTAATACTTGCAAAACCTTCTTTTCCCTTGAGACACGGGGGTAGATTTGTCACGAAATCATACTATTCAACCGGGGTAACAACCTCTTTCCTAGGACATTGATTTTATGGGTCTTCATGAGCCAAGAAATTGTTTATCTCTCGGTCTGAGCATTGATCATTGACCTCGATCGTAACGATTGAGCTCAGATGATAAATTTTTCGATTTCTTAATTTTTTAGAAATCAAATGACCAAATTTCTTATTCCTAAAATTTAAATCCGAGCTCTGTTGTTTCTTTCCTTTAAGGAAATTCTTCACAATAGGTTTATCGTTATTTTTCACATTACACTCATTCATGGGCACAAGGTGATATTTTTCTTTTAATTAGGTAATTACCTGTTCTAAAGATATTCTAGGTGAAAATCTACATGGTAATTATTTATCCACAGGGGTTTCATCAACAATAGAATCTAGTTCATTGAACTCATAGCCATCAAATAAATTGAAGACCTGGATTTTGATTATTGGTCTGTCCAAACTAGGGTTTACAATTAAATGAGGGTTGACTGTATCGTCAACCTGTGAAAAGCCATTTTAGATCAGGAAACCCTCCCAACTATCATCGATTTGTGACAGGTGAGAAACCAACAGTATCTTAACGATCCCGTGATGGAACAAACTCGACAGAGAATTTATGCTCTGTTGCTTATAATGATTGGACATTTTGTAAAGGCTCATTTGTAGGTAGAAGGGCATATTCAACTCAAAACCTATGAAAATCATAAGCAACCGAATGTGGTACAGAAAAACCAACCCATACTGGCCTTCACAAGTGACAAATTGTTTCAAAATCAAAACGAGACTGTGCCATCTAGGTTTTAGAAAAGCAATGGGAATACCTTTTGTACAACAAGTGTATTTGCGGGAAGCGATGAATAAAATCCATGGGACGTCCTCTATTTTAGAGTTATTAAAAAACTTTTCACCTTTCAATGGAAGTCTTGTCACCCTGCTTATGAAATCCTCTGTTATTTATAACTGTACATCCCCGACCTTGGCCCTAAAACTGTCGAAAGTGTGTGCAAAAGCCTGTGCAACCTAGAGATTGTAACCTTTGAAATTCTTGAGGAACACACCCCACCCATGAGCCTTCAGGTTGTGTATGACGTCATCATGGTATAGAAGATCTTGGCAACCATTCATCTCGATATGAACCATGGGTGCCATTGCCACTGTGAAAAGGATACAATAGATATCACAAGGGATAGGTTTAGGTTTCCAACGAACGAGCAACAGAGAGAGGTCTAAGCGAACTGTAATGGCACAAAAATTGAAAAGTTTGGGGACTATCATAACTTGGATAGAATATTTAAGGAAAACGTAAACTAGAGGGCTTGCAAAACTACGAACCATTTCACACGATGAGTGCCAAACCCTCCACAGTAAAAAACCCCAGTTCACATAATGAATGATCTCATTAATATTTAGGCCAACAAAGTGAATTGAAAACGTAGGTACACCATGCCTATACTAATTGATATGAATGTTGATATGACAATTGAGCTCATGAAAACCGTATCAACCGTTAACCAATGTTTTTGTGCATTCAAACATTTCACAAATTAAATCAACAATAAACCATAGAACCAATGAAGTCACGATACCCATAATAGACAAAGATTTTGATAGTGGACTAATCAATAAGTTCATAAGACTTGAATTTTAACCATATATGGGTGCTTTCAAAGCGTATTTCTAAGGTAAAAGATATGAAACCAAATCCAAAGTTTTATATTTAAATTCATGCTTATAGTCATGAATTTAAATCAAAACAAACAAAAATGTAAATGAAAAAAAATCAATAAGATAAGCTTAACCCAATCATCGCCTTGAAACTCAGAAACATAAATATTTACAAATGAAAGGTGATGGAAACTATAGAAAGATATAATCTCTTTGTGGGAACTTTGATTGTAATAAGAATACAAAATAATTGGTGGCTGCCAACAATGGCGACATATTGGGCGAAGCAGTTATCTCTGCATCACTAGAAAATTCATGTTAGGGTGAGTCAGATGAAATGAATTTTTAGAAACAGTTAACAACAAGTCAATCATTCCAATCATAACTCATAAATAATGCAGATTTAGCATCAGATGTATTTCTGTCTAAAAACTGTAATTCGACATCTAACTTAGATTACGAGTGTAGCGATGTTTATGTAGTTGACTTCGATACTATTGACAGGGCCACTGCTGCCATAAGGCGTCCATAGCCTCGACAGGGATGTCATTTGTTCCACTCTAGTACCTCTATCCTACCCAAGAGTTGTCCATTCATGATATGGGACATCCTTGCACTTGATCAAATTGAAAGACACACCTGAGGATCTTCTTAAACCTGACATTTCTTCGCTGCCAGCAAGCCTATTCAGTACCCCAACAAAGGTGCCTTGGTATCATGCATGCATTTACCCACTGCCTGCAGACTTGTTCAACATCTCGATGGATTTACATACACTTCCCACACATTACAGTTCTTTCAACCCTCTAGAATTTGTTTATAATTTGAATAACTTAATAATATTCAAGAGGGAAGGGTGATACTAAAAATCTCATAGTTTGGAATAATTTTTTTGATCATTTAAACATCATTCTCCTTTTTGATGACCTTCATCACACTTTCGACACTTATATTTTTGTTAGGAAACCATCTCGAGGACGGGAAGGTACAACTGAATTGTTTTCCTTAAAACAAAGACAACATTAGAAGTTTATTGATGATAACCGTGTCTACTTGTAATTTCAAGAAAAAAACTAGAAACACTGATCAGAACATAAACTTACTTTTGCTGATCTGAGTTTTAGCATTTACTGCTCAAGTGCTTGGGAAGTTATCAATTGTTGCTAATGAATGAGAAATTCTGATTCCCTTCCACAAATGTAACAGTGACTTAGACATAACTATTTTTAGAAAACAATTCATAATTAAGCAAAATGAAAAGAACCAATAATAAAAACAAAAAAGAAAACATCAAAATATTTACAGAATGGTGGAACACAAATCATCAGGTGAAATGCCTCTTGAGGGCCTGGCCATTCACTAGAAAAGTGTTTGGTTGTCCCTCCAAATTATGGAGACGGAAAGAGATGGGACCCAATTTTTCAGAAATTACAAATGGTCCCAGCCATAGGTTTTGGAACTTGGTATGTTTCCCCTTACCCTCGTGGGCTTTATTCCACTTGAGAACTAGATCTCTAAGATCGAAATTCCTATCTAAAGATGAATTTGAATCAAACCAAATTTTTGCAATTTGTTGGTGCTGATCTAGTTTCTGCTTTGCATGTGTTCTCACTTCCTCTAGTTTTAATAAGGCATTTATTCGATTTTCAAGAGGAGTGCACTCCTCTTCTTGAAATTTCTGCGACAATTGCAGGGAAGGAAGTAAGACACCTGGGGGGAGAATTCATTCTCTTCTGTAGACAAGGAAGAAAGGGGAATTACCAACAAAGGATTTTGGGGTTACCCTATCATCCTAGAGTGCATTGTGCCAGTTCTTGTGATTTTCTGAAACTGTCCTTTTAATAATCTTGATTAAATTTTTTTTTGTTGATTCTGCTAGGACATTTCCTTGAGGGTAGTAGCTTGCAGAATACTTCAGTTTAATCCCTTTTTCCAGAGAAAAAATGTTCATATCAAGGGACAAAAAGTAAGAGGCGTTATAAAAAACCAAACATTTGGGAATGTTGAATCGAGTGATGATATGAGAGTTCAGAAAAGATACTACCTGACTTGTGTTTACCACTTTTAAAGGTATAGCTTTGGACCACCTTGTAAAATAGTATGTTGCTGTAAGGATATACTTGTGCTGCTGTGAAGAAGAGGGATTAATTGGTCCTATGATGTCTAGGCCCCATTTCTGAAAAGGTGTATCTATAGTAACCAACTGTAAAGGGAATGTCTCTTTTTTCACCCGTCTTGCAGCCTTGTGGCAGATTATACATTTACGGGACAATGTATGGGCATCTTTAAACAAAGTAGGCCAATAGTACCCAACTCTTAACACTTTTTGGGCAGTGGTATCTCCACCGAAGTGACCACCGACTTCACCTGCATGAAGTTCAAATAACACTTTTCATGACTCTTCCTTTTCCAAACAATGTAGAAAAACACCATCAATGTTCCTTTGAAATAATACATCATTTATTAACTGGAAAGATGCAGATTTAAGCCTAAGTGCTCTTTTGTTTTTGAGATCAAGATTGCGAGGAGCAGATCCATGTGTTAAATAAAATTTAATGTTCTCATACCAAGAATTAATAGTAGCTTGTGCACAACTGATCTGTTTTTCGTTATGCCGATTCATAGTTGAGGTGTTTATTTGAGTTTCTTGTTCTTCAACTGAATCAACCACTAATTTACACATACCTTGACCTCTAATAATTTGTGCAGGGGTTATTTCAAGGTCATTTTCCTATAGTGACATCATCCAATTTCCCCTTTTATCACCTAGTTCCTTTTGTACTAATAGGTTTCTTACAACTGGGTAAGGAACAATAACCTTGGTTATGGATTTCAATAGGTAAGAATATAAGTGTTTCACTGCTTTGAAAACAACATATGCCTGGTGATCTATTGCTGGGTAATTAAGCTCCGCTCCTTTAAAATATGAGCTCATGAAGGAAATGGGTATCTCATTTCTTTCATCATTTTTCTATGTAAGCACAACAACGTAAGATCGGTCAGAAGCAAAGGTGTAAAGAGTGAAATCCTGAGAAAAATTGGGACTCATCAAGGAGAGGGCCTCTATTATTGCTTTTCCAATTGAATCAAAAGCATGACTTTATTGTGATCCCCAACGATACAAAACATCCTTTTTAATTAAATTTTGTATTGGTCTAACCATTTCTGAGAACCTTGGGAAAAACCTTTTGACGAAATTAATCTTGCCCAAAAAGGACTGCATGGATTTTTTGGAAGAAGTAGGGGGTAGTTTAGCAATAGCTTGGGTTCTTTCGGGGTTAATAATCATTCCATCCTTAGACACTATAAATCCCAATAGTTTTCCTTGCTCTACTGCAAATATTGATTTCTTAGGGTTGAGAGATATGTTGAACTTGCGACATCGTTCTAGGACAGTCCTAAGGTGAGACAAGTGATCTTTCTTGTTTTTAGAGAAGACAGTGACATAATCAAGATATACCACGAATGACTGGTTAATGAGGCCATGGAAAGAAATATCTATTGCTCTCTGAAAAGTGGCATCGAAGTTTATTAGTCCAAAGGGCATTTTCCTATAGGCATAAGTGCCGAATGGGGTGCAAAAGGTGGTTTTAAGCTGGTTCGAAGGAGACATAAGGACCTGGTTGTATCCTGAAAAACCATCTAGAAGAGATAGTATTTCGGAACCAGACATCTTCTGTAGAATTTGTTCCATTGGAAGAACAAGGTAGTTGTGTTTATCATATGCTTGGTTTAAGTTTCAAAAATCAACACAGAGTCAAATTTCACCACTTTTTTTCTTACAGGGACTAAATTAGACACCCATTGTGTGTGCCTAACTGGGAAAATTATCTTTGCAATTAGTAATTTGTTTAGTTCCTTTTTAAAAGTGGGTTCCAATTTAGGTTGCATCTTCTTCAATTTCTGTTGAAAAGGCTGAGTCT
>JZKD02S1015505.1:0-17193 GCA_000966675.3 Picea glauca
CAGTAATCTGTGAAGGGAAAGCTAACCTTAACCTTTGAGTCTTAAACCCTTGATCCTTTTCCTTCAAACCCCATATTACTAGGGACGTCTCCCTTGGGATTAGCCACCCAGAATAGAAAGAGCTCCCCATCGAGGTGACAGTGGGTGGGGAAGCTCATGTTACGCTAGTTTGAGCCTTGCCTTCAAGCTACTTAAACCTATCCTACAAACTGATTGATAACACGCCCCTCATAAATGCTCCCAAATCCACTGAATCTGCTGCAGATGCAAATTGTGAGCTCTGAATGGAAAACCCCTACACATTACTCTGATACTGGTGTGTGGCCTCCCTCTAAAACTGATCCCACTGCAATCTGACATGTGTAAGTCCTCCCCACTTCTGATGCGCCCTCCTCAACAAGTGCACCCTCCTCAACACTAGAAGCTCCTCAGTAAATAAACAAGGCTCCAATCTTGATGCCTCTCTCCATGAAAGCATGTGCCCAAGCTAGCCTCACCTAGTGATTCAAACCTCATCTCCAAGCTCTCTCTCAAACTCTCCAAGTGAGCAAATGAGTGAATGAGCTCTCCTTTTCCCTTTGCACCCCTCTTGAACCTCCATAAGGATACCTAAGATATGGATGGTTGAGATCATCCCATCTCCCATCTAATCAAAGGTTGATATCTCTCCAAAAGAATCTCACTCAAAAACCCACTTTGGGTTAAGTTCCCTAAGTTCACTTTATGTCTCTAATTCACCCAGAAAGTGAATTAATAGTCATTTTAGGCATAAATGACAAAATTTCACTTTTGACTTAAAACTCTTAAGTCAAAGTGAAATTAGAAATAAAGTATAAGGCACAAAGTACATAGTACTACCCACATGTGTTTAGGAGACACAAACACATGGGGAACACCTCCCAAGGTACATAATCTCAACACTCCCTCTTACCAAGGAAGGCATTCCTCACCAAGCCCATCATGTCTCTGATGTAGACATGCTTTCCCCTTGGTAGGGCCTTGGTGAGTATATCTTTAACCTGGTTGTCAGTCGATATATACTGCAACTGAATTGTGCCTCTCTGAACCCAATCACGAATGAAGTGGTGCCTGATCTCAATGTGCTTCGACCGGTCATGAAACAATGGATTCTCAGAGAGTTTAATGCAACTTTGATTATCACAGTGTATGAAGGTCAGTGGCATCTCCTGACCAAATAATCCAACCATCATCTTACGAAGCCTAATGGCCTCACAACTAGCCTGACTAGCCACCATGTACTCTGCCTCAGCCGAACTCAAAGCAACTGACTTCTGCTTTCAGTTGAATCAGGAAACAAGTCTTGATCCCAAACCAAAGCAACACCCTTAAGTGATTTTTCTGTCAGTAGCACGTCCTGCCCAGTTTGAGTCTATGTAGCCAACCAAACTGACTCCATCACCTCTGATATAGTCTAAGCCATAATCAACTGTCCTAGCAATGTACCTCAAAACATGTTTTTCCCCTGTCATATGAACACTATTCGGCTCTACCATATGTTGGCTAAGAGTGTTCATGGCAAAACAAATATCTAGTCTGGTGTTAACTAGATACATGAGTGAACCGATCAACTGCCTGTAAACTGTGGCATCTACCAACTGGCTATTTGAAGCACTAAGCTTCTTTTAGTTGGTAATCATGGGTGTAGACATAGGTCTATAGTCCTCCATCTAAAATATTCTCAAAATATATGTTGCATACTTCCCCTACCCAAGAAATATGTGACCCTCCTACCATACCTCCATACCCAAAAAGTAGTGCATCAATCCAATATCACTCATCTCAAACTCTGATGCAAGTCTCAACTTGCACTGAGCTATGAGATCCTCGACTCCAGTGATGAACAAGTCATTCACATATAAAATGAGAATGAGCGTGTCATCAGCTCTAATGATGTAATAAAGTTTAGGATCAACATTGCTCTTCTCAAATCCCATCTGAAGCAAGTATGTCTCTATGCGTGAATACCAAGCTCGGGGAGCTTGATTTAGACCATAAAGTGTCTTTCTCAAAAGACATGTTAGTCTCCCTATCACTCACCTCAAACCCTTGTGGTTTCTCTATGTACACCTCCTCATCAATAAAGCCATTCAAAAATGCGGTCTTCACATCCATCTAGTGAATGCTCCAACCCATCTCTGCTGCTATGGCAATGATACTCCTGATGGAGGTGTATCTCACAACTGGTGCGAATGTCTCATCATAATCGACTCCCTCAATCCGAGAGAAGCCTCGTGCCACAAAACGGGCCTTGTGTTTCTCTATGCTGCCATCTGCAACATACTTGGTTTTGTACAACCACCTGGAAGTCACAACTGTCTTCCTCAATGGCCTCGGAACCACCTCCCAACAATCATTGCACAAAATGGAGTCATACTCCTCTACCATGGCCTCTCTCCAGACCTGATGGTCCACTGCCTGGGAAAATGTATGTGGCTCAGTATCCCTGATACTCCTCACTAGTTCCAAATATGCTCCAAATCTGACTGGAGGTCTTCTCTCTCTGATCTGGATCTTAGGCTCCCCTACATTCTCTCTGGCCTCCTTCAAGGTCTCCTGAAACCATCTAGGTTTCCTCTTCCCTGAAGTGGTCAATGGAGAAGTACGGTCTCTCCGCCTAAGTGTGACTACCTTAGGACTCATCTCAACACTCCAAGAACTTGAATTCTATGCCCCCTTTGACTAAACATGATTTGAATGTGACCCTGAAGCTGTGCATGGTGACCCTGTCACCCCTGATATTGGTGTACCTAAAGCCTGAGGCTATGCTCCCCTTGAGACTTCAATCTGTGCCTCTGCATCATCCTCAACTCTGACTCTTGACTCAATAGATCTCTGAAAATCCCTATCCTCCTCAAATCTGACATCTCTGCTCACCACCACTCTCCTAAGTGGCAGAATGTAGATGCGATAGGCTTTGGACACCTCTGAGTATCCAACTAGAATCCCCTGCTAGGTTGTGGGGTCTAGATTTGTCCTCCTCTCCGAGGAGACATGAGAAAAGGTCAAGCACACAAAGATCCTGATGTGCTCGACATTGGGCCTCCTACTAGTGAAGGCCTCCTCAGGAGTCATCTTCCCCAATATCTTGTGGGGGCTCCTGTTCTGCAGGTAAACTGCAGTAGCAATCGCCTCTTTGCATAAGTACAAAGGAAAACTTTGATCGTGCAACATGGATCTCGTTGCACTGGTGATAGCCTGGTTCTTCGACAAATTCGTTCTATTGGGGGTTGTATGGTACGGTCATCTGTCTTCCAATGCCATGTTGAGCACAGAAGTCTATAAACTATCTCGAGGAATACTCACCCTTGTTATCCAACCACAAGACTTTGATCCTCTTTCCAGATTGGTTCTCCACAAGAGCTCTGAACTCTTGGAACCGTTTGAAGACCTCACTCTTGGCCTTCAGGAAACAGATCCAAGTCTTCCTTGAGTAGTCATCAATAGATGTGAGATAGTACTCACAACCACTCAAGGACTTCCGAGTCATGGGCCCACACACGTCCATGTGTACTAAATCCAGTATCCCAGCTGACCTGGTGTCATTATTGGGGAACGAGGCCTTGGTAAACTTACAAAGCACACACCCTCTGCAAACATCATGATGCGTTGTATTGATCTGTGGCACTCCGATCACAACCTCTCTCAGTCCTCTGAGAGCTTCATGATGTAGGTGGGTCATCCTACAATGCCATAACTCACATGTCTGTATGTTGTTGTCGCTGCTCACTGCCAATGCATGAAGATGCTGAAAAAACAATCTGAACAATTTCCCATCCCTCACTCCAATCACTTGTCCTGAGGCAAGCAAAGACCCCTGAGGATGAATGAGTACCTCAGTACCTTTGAAATTCATCTCAAGACCTCTATCCTTGAGGGTAGAAAATGAAATCAAATTCTTCTTCAACCTAGGGACATAGAGAACATCCCTGAACGATATAGGTGGCAAGCTATCTCTCTGAAAGGTAACTGTGCCAATCCCAACAACTCTAACCAAGGTGTCATCTCCAAGAGCAATCTCCATCCTGACCTCGGTGTCTCTGAGATCAGTCAAATTCTCTCTGACTGCAGTCATATGGCTCGAAGCCCCACTGTCAATATACCATATACTGGGTGTTGTCTCAACTGAAAAGAAACATATGAGGAAAGCACACTCTCTCGAATAGAGTCTGAAACTCTACCTCCTCTGTTCTAGTTGTGGTACCACTCCTCTTCTTCTTGTTGTTGGGACACTATCCATCATAGTGCCCCAACTTCTTACAAACAAAGCACTTCACTTTGCCCATATCTCTCTTTTGACACTATTTCTCTCTCCTCCACTCCCCTATGGTGGCGCCCCAAACTTGGGACCTTCTTCTTTCCCTTAGTCCAAAGAGAAATATCCTCATCACCCTAACTAGACTGCTATTGTTATTGTCGCTATCCAAAGGCCTCTGCTACAAGTCTAGTCTCCTCCTGGATGAAGTCATCCCACATCCTCTCCCATTTAGGCATGACCTCCATGGCAACAATGCCACGAACGAATGGACCCCACGGTTTGGTGAAGCTATTCATAGCTTGCCTCACCAAAGATTTAGGGTCCACCACCTCTCTAACGGCTCCAAGCTCGTCTCTGATCTTGGTGTAGTGACCAAGGAATGAAGTCACTGACTCATCCTTGAGCATGCGAATACCCTTGAATCAGTCATGAAGAACCATCTTCCGGTTCTCATTGGAGCTCTCATACAACTTGCATAGAGATGCCCACATCTCATATGCATCAGTATTCCCTGTCAAATGGGGAATGATATCGTCTCGTACTACATTACAAATGGTCCTCTTTGACTTGTTGTTCCTCTTCTTTAATTATGCCACCAAGATGGGAGAAGTAACAGGAATGACTGGAACAGCCGCCTCAACAATGTCCCATAGTTCGAGGTCCTCTAAGACAAATACCATCCTCGCCTTCCAAGGCAACTAATTTCTAGCCCCAACTAGCCTATCCTCAACATGCATTTGAGATGCTGACATGTCTGCCAAACTGCACTCCAATTGATGCTCAAACTGCAAAGGAATGTTGCCTCACTCCTGTCAACACAGGTGTGAAAAGAGGCAAGAAAACTCCGACCTCACTCCTAGCAATATAGGTGTGACAAGAGGTCGATTCAAATCAGCCTCACTCCTATGCCGTAGGTGTGAAAAGAGACTGACAAAAAACTGACACAACTACCCAACTATCCTCTACAAAAATATTCCCACTAACAACCACTGAAAACTATCAATGGTTGTCCACAAAAATTTGCCAAGAAGATGCATATGAAAGCCAACACATATGCTATCCAAACTGCTCCAAAATCAGCCACCTCAACTCTGATACCATGAAGATTTTTTAGGTCCTATCAAGCTGCCAACTGGGTCTGTCTTTGACCACAGATTGGCTCTAAGTTTCAACTGTCTTGTAAAGGTTTTGTTTTTGTTTTAGGACAGCCAACAGTTCAGGAACTTCTTGTTGATTTGTTACGATTACATTTTCAATTTAGGTGCTCTAGCATGTAGTTTTAGTCACCAAGGGTTAGCACATGCATACCAAAATAAATGTAACAGACCTAGAGATCTTTACAGCTGAAAATAAGCAGATCTAAAAGACTAACACACATAAATTTGTACACAGGTATTTTTGGTCAACATGATCTTGGATAAAACCCCCCGGGGAAAACCAATTTGGAATATATGTCTATATATGAGGAGAATAGATGGTCGAATACAACAAGTACAAAATATAGATGAATATGATACAATAGCAGCTTGATCCAAGATGAAACACAAGTCCAAATGAACCAAGTGCGCCCTAGGAAGGTGTGCCCCTCATAAATAATCCCAAATCCACTGAATCTGTTGCAGATGCAAATTGTGAGCTCTGAATGGAAAACTCCTCCATAGTACTCTGATATCGGTGTGTGGCCTCCCTCTGAAACTGATTCCACTACAATCTGACAGGTGTAAGTCCTCCCCACTGCGGATGCGCCCTCCTCAACACTGGAAGCTCCTCAGTAAATAAACAAGGCTCCAAGCCTGATGCCTCCCTCCATGAAAGCATGCGCCCAAGCTAGCCTCACCTAGTGCTTCAAACCTCATCTCCAAGCTCTCTCTCAAACTCTCCAAGTGAGAAAATGAGTGAATGAGCTCTCCTTTTCCCTTTGCGCCCCTCTTGAACCTCCATAAGGATACCTAAGATATGGATGGCTGAGATCATTCCATCTCCCATCTAATCAAAGGTTGAGATCTCTCCAAAATAATCTCACCCAAAAACCCACTTTGGTTCAAGTTCCCTAAGTTCACTTTATGTCTCTAATTCACCCACAAAGTGAATTAATAGTCATTTTAGGCATAAATAACAAAATTTCACTTTTGACTTAAAACTCCTTAAGTCAAAGTGAAATTAGACATAAAGTACAAGGCACAAAGTACATAGTACTACCCACATGTGTTTAGGAGACACAAACACATGGGGAACACCTCCCCAAGTCCATAATCTCAACAATCTCATCTTAATCCTCATTTATCTAAAGTGAGATGTTTTAACTGCAATAAGCTAGGATATTATGCAAAAGATTGCAGGAACTCTCCCTCTCAGTAGAGAAGAAAATGAAAGTTTCATTCCTCAGTTGCCACTGAAGAGGCTGAGCCTCAATAGGAAACTCAAAGAAGAAAAACAAGGGCAGCCACTAAAGAGCAATAACAACCTCAAGAATATTATCTCATCTCAGCTCTTTCTGTCACTATAACCAAGTCAGAGGAGATTTGGTTAATGGACAGTGGTGCCTCCAAACACATGCCAGGTTTCAAACAAAATCCTGCAAACTATTGGGATAAGAAATTCAATGTAAAGGTAGAACTGGGTGATGATGGTACTTACGACATAAAAGAATTTGGATCTGCTTCTTTCCATCTTCAATCAGGTAATATCTTTCATATTGATGAAATTCTTTATGTTCTTGGTTTAAAGAAAAATCTAATCTCAATTGCAGTGTTAGAAAGCAAAGGATACTCAATAGCCTTCACCAAAGGGAAGGCTCTCATGTGGCCCTCAAATGGATATCTGAGCACTGCTATGACTATTGGAACTCATGAGAGTGGACTTTACAAAATCTAAGTTCAAGTTGTTCAATCACTATCTCACGAGATGATAAATCCCTGCGAGCTCTGGCACAGAAGGCTTGGACATCTCAACTACAACGCACTTCCAGGTTTGCAAAAGATGGTAATAGGTATGCTGGTATTTTATTTTGAGCATGATAGTGTTTGTAGAGGTTGTGCACTCGGTAAGAATAAAAAGAAACCTTATCCTCACAGCTATAGAAAATGTAATAACATTCTAGATATAATTCATTATGATCTTTGTGGGCTTATGACTACTCCATCTATGAATGATTGTATTTACTACATCATTTTTGTTGATGATTGTTATCATAAAACTTGGATTTACTTTTTAAAGACTAAATATGAATCTTTCAGTAGATTTCAGGATTTCAAGAATCTTGTTGAAAATCAGACAGGCAAACACATCCGGGTTTTCAGAACTGACAATGGTAAAGAATTTGACTCCTACAAGTATGAAGAACTTTGTCGGCCTTCCAGGATTAAGAGGGAGCTGATTGTGCCATATAATCCCCAATAGAATGGGGTTGCAGAAAGAAAGAACAGAACAATCTTTTAAGCAGCCAGAGCCATGATGTATGACTAGAATTTACCATTATCTCTTGGGGCCAAAACAGTCAGTACTACAGTCTACATTCAGAACAGATGTCCACACAAAGCCCTTGAAGAGAAAACTCCAGAAGAAGTTTTCACCGGTATAAAGCCTTCAGTTGATCACTTGAGAATCTTTGGCAGTCCGGTCTATATTCACATTCCAAAAGAAAAGAGGACTAAGCTAGATCCCTTCGGAAAGAAGGGAACTTTTGTGGGATACAGTGAAACCTCAAGGGCTTACAAAATTTATATCCCAGGTCAAAATTTCATTGAGGTCAGCAGAGACGTGACCTTTCATGAAGAAGCAACTTTTTGTCATGCCAGAGAACTTCCATGTGATTCAGGGAAGCAGGAAGCTCCATCTCTTGAATCTTCAGATTCACCTCTTCCAGATGAGTAGAGAGAGGAGACCTTAGAACTTCCAGTGGATCCCTTGAGGGATACTATCGAGTTTCCTTTAGAGAAACCTCTTATTAAAAGGAAACTAGCCTGGTGTCNCAATATCACTCATCTCAAACTCTGATGCAAGTCTCAACTTGCACTGAGCTATGAGATCCTCAGATCCAGTGATGAACAAGTCATTCACATATAAAATGAGAATGAGCGTGTCCTCACCTCTAATGATGTAATAAAGGTTAGGATCAACATCACTCTTCTCAAATCCCATCTGAAGCAAGTATGTGTCTATGCGTGAATACCAAGCTCAGGGAGCTTTCTTTAGACCATAAAGTGTCTTTCTCAAAAGACATGTCAGTCTCCCTATCACTCACCTGAAACCCTTGTGGCTTCTCTATGTACACCTCCTCATCAATAAAGCCATTCAAAAATGTGGTCTTCACATCCATCTAGTGAATGCTCCAACCCATCTCTGCTGCTATGGAAATGATACTCCTGATGGAGGTGTATCTCATAACTGGTGCGAATGTCTCATCATAATTGACTCCCTCAATCCGAGAGAAGCCTCGTGCCACAAAATGGGCCTTTTGTTTCTCTATGCTACCATCTGCAACATACTTGGTTTTGTACAACCACCTGGAAGTCACAACTATCTTCCCCAATGGCCTCGGAACCACCTCCCAACAATCATTGCGCAAAATGGAGTCATACTCCTCTACCATGGCCTCTCTCCAGACCTGATGGTCCACTGCCTGGGAAAATGTATGTGGCTCAGTATCCCTGATACTCCTCATTAGTGCCAAATATGCTCCAAATCTGACTGGAGGTCTTCTCTCTCTGATCTGGCTCTTGGGCTCCCCTACATTCTCTCTGGCCTCCTTCCAGGTCTCCTGAAACCATCTAGGTTTCCTCTTCCCTGAAGTGGTCAACGGAGAAGTACGGTCTCTCCACCTAAGTGTGACTACCTTAGGACTCATCTCAACACTCTAAGAACTTGAATTCTATGCCCCCTTTGACCGAACATGCTTTGACTGTGACCCTGAAGCTGTGCATGGTGACCCTGTCACCCCTGATACTGGTGTACTTAAAGCCTGAGGCTGTGCTCCCCCTGAGACTTCAATCGGTGCCTCTGCATCATCCTCAACTCTGACTCTCGACTCAATAGATCTCTGAAAATCCCTATCCTCCTCAAATCCGACATCTCTGCTCACCACCACTCTCCTAAGTGGTAGAATGTAGATGTGATAGGCTTTGGACACCTCTGAGTATCCAACTAGAATCCCCCACTGGGCTGTGGGGTCTAGCTTTGTCCTCCTCTCTGAGGAGACATGAGAAAAGGTCAAGCACACAAAGATCCTGATGTGCTCGACATTGGGCCTCCTACTAGTGAAGGCCTCCTCAGGAGTCATCTTCCCCAATATCTTGTGGGGGCTCTTGTTCTGCAGGTAAACTGTAGTAGCAATCGCCTCTTCGCATAAGTACAAAGGAAAACTTTGATTGTGCAACATGGATCTCGCTGCACTGGTGATAGCCCGGTTCTTCCTCTTGGAAACCTCGTTCTGTTGGGGGTTGTATGGTACGGTCATCTGTCTTCTAATGCCATGTTGAGCACAGAAGTCTATAAACTATCACGAGGAATACTCACCCTTGTTATCCAACCGCAAGACTTTGATCCTCTTTCCAGATTGGTTCTCCACAAGAGCTCTGAACTCTTGGAACCGTTTGAAGACCTCACTCTTGGCCTTCAAGAAACAGATCCAAGTCTTCCTTGAGTAGTCATCAATAAATGTGAGATAGTACTCACAACCACTCAAGGACTTTTGAGTCATGGGCCCACACACGTCCGTGTGTACTAAATCCAGTATCCCAACTGACCTGGTCTCATTGTTGGGGAACGAGGCCTTGGTAAACTTACAAAGCGCACACCCTCTGCAAACATCATGATGCGTTGTATTGATTTGTGGCACTCCGGTCACAACCTCTCTCAGTCCTCCGATAGCTCCATGATGTAGGTGGGTCATCCTACAATGCCATAACTCACATGTATGTATGTTGTTGTCGCTGCTCACTGCCAATGCATGAAGATGCTGAAAAAACAATCTGAACACTTTCCCATCCCTCACTCCAAACACTTGTTTTGAGGCAAGCGAAGACCCCTGAGGATGAATGAGTACCTCAGTACCTTTGAAATTCATCTCAAGACCTCGATCCTTGAGGGTAGAAAATGAAATCAAATTCTTCTTCAACCTAGGGACATAGAGAACATCCCTGAATGATATAGGTGGCAAGCTATCTCTCCGAAAGGTAACTGTGTGAATCCCAACAACTCTAACCAAGGTGTCATCTCCAAGAGAAATCTCCATCATGACCTCAGTGTCTTTGAGATCAGTCAAATTCTCTCTGACTGCAGTCATATGGCTCAAAGCCCCACTGTCAATATACCAGATACTGGGTGTCGTCTCAACTGAAAAGAAACATATGAGGAAAGCACACTCTCTCGAATAGAGTCTGAAACTCTACCTCCTCTGTTGTAGTTGTGGTAACACTCCTCTTCTTCTTCTTGTTGGGACACTATCCATCATAGTGCCCCAACTTCTTACAAACAAAGCACTTCACTTTGCCCATATCTCTCTTTTGACACCGTTGCTCTCTCCTCCACTCCCTTATGGTGGGGCCCCAAACTTGGGACCCTGCTGACCCCCACGGTTGGCTTTCTTCTTTCCCTTTGTCCAAAGAGAAATATCCTCATCACCCTAACTATACTGTTGTTGTTATTGCCACTATCCAAAGGCCTCTACTACAAGTCTAGTCTCCTCCTGGATGAATTCATCCCACATCCTCTCCCATGTAGGCATGACCTCCCTGGCAACAATGCCACGAATGAATGGACCCCACGGTTTGGTGAAGCTATTCATAGCTTGCCTCACCAAAGAGTTAGGGTCCACCACCTCTCCGATGGCTCCAAGCTCATCTCTAATCTTGGTGTAGCGACCAAGGAATGAAGTCACTGACTCATCCTTGAGCATGTGAATACCCTTGAATCAGTCATGAAGAACCATCTTCCGGTTCTCATTGGAGCTCTCATACAACTTGCATAGATATGCCCACATCTCATATGCATAAGTATTCCCTGTCAAATGGGGAATGATATCGTCTTGTACTGCATTACAAATGATCCTCTTTGACTTGTTGTTCCTCTTCCTAAATTCTTCCACCAAGATGGGAGAAGTAACAAGAATGACTGGAACAACCGCCTCAACAATGTGCCATAGTTCGAGGTCCTCTAAGACAAAGACCATCCTC
This sequence comes from Picea glauca, assembly GCA_000966675.3. NCBI lineage: Eukaryota > Viridiplantae > Streptophyta > Pinopsida > Pinales > Pinaceae > Picea > Picea glauca. The sequence goes on from JZKD02S1015505.1 coordinate 11,449, forward strand.
GCCTTCCAAGGCGACTAATTGCTAGCCCCAACTAGCCTATCCTCAACCTGCATTTGAGATGCTGACATGTCTGCCAAACTGCACTCCAATTGATGCTCAAACTGCAAAGGAATGTTGCCTCACTCCTGTCAACACAGGTGTGAAAAGAGGCAAGCAAACTCCAATCTCACTCCTAGCAATATAGGTGTGACAAGAGGTCGAGTCAAATCAGCCTCACTCCTATGCCGTAGGTGTGAAAAGAGACTGACGAAAAACTAACACAACTGCCCAACTATCCTCTACAAAAATCTTCCCACTAACAACCACTGAAAACTATCAATGGTTGTCCACAAAAATCTGCCAAGAAGATGCATATGAAAGCCAAGACATATGCTATCCAAACTACTCCAAAATCAGCCACCTCAACTCTGATACCATGAAGATTTTTTAGGTCCTATCAAGCTGCCAACTGGGTCTGTCTTTGACCACAGATTGGCTCTAAGTTTCAACTGTCTTGTAAAGGTTTTGTTGTTGTTTTAGGACAGCCAACAGTTCAGGAACTTCTTGCTGGTTTGTTATGGTTACATTTGCAATTTAGGTGCTCTAGCATGTAGTTTTAGTCACCAAGGGTTAGCACATGCATACCAAAATAAATGTAACACACCTAGAGATCTTTACAGCTGAAAATAAGCAGATCTAAAAGACTAACACACATAAATTTGTACACAGGTATTTTTTGTCAACATGATCCTAGATAAAACCCCCCAGGGAAAACCAATTTGGAATATATGTCTATATATGAGGAGAATAGATGGTGGAATACAACAAGTACAAAATATAGATGAATATGATACAATAGCAGCTTGATCCAAGATGAAACACAAGTCCAAATGAACCAAGTGTGCCCTAGGAAGGTGTGCCCCTCATAAATGCTCCCAAATCCACTGAATCTTCTGCAGATGCAAATTGTGAGCTTTGAATGGAAAACCCCTCCATAGTACTCTGATACCGGTGTGTGGCATCCCTCTGAAACTGATTCCACTACAATCTGATAGGTGTAAGTCCTCCCCACTGTTGAGGCGCCCTCCTCAACACTGGAAGCTCCTTAGTAAATAAACAAGGCTCCAAGCCTGATGCCTCCCTCCATGAAAGCATGCGCCCAAGCTAGCCTCACCTAGTGCTTCAAACCTCATCTCCAAGCTCTCTCTCAAACTCTCCAAGTGAGAAAATGAGTGAATGAGCTCTCCTTTTCCCTTTGCGCCCCTCTTGAACCTCCATAAGGATACCTAAGATATGGATGGCTGAGATCATTCCATCTCCCATCTAATCAAAGGTTGAGATCTCTCCAAAATAATCTCACCCAAAAACCCACTTTGGTTCAAGTTCCCTAAGTTCACTTTATGTCTCTAATTCACCCACAAAGTGAATTAATAGTCATTTTAGGCATAAATAACAAAATTTCACTTTTGACTTAAAACTCCTTAAGTCAAAGTGAAATTAGACATAAAGTACAAGGCACAAAGTACATAGTACTACCCACATGTGTTTAGGAGACACAAACACATGGGGAACACCTCCCCAAGTCCATAATCTCAACAATCTCATCTTAATCCTCATTTATCTAAAGTGAGATGTTTTAACTGCAATAAGCTAGGATATTATGCAAAAGATTGCAGGAACTCTCCCTCTCAGTAGAGAAGAAAATGAAAGTTTCATTCCTCAGTTGCCACTGAAGAGGCTGAGCCTCAATAGGAAACTCAAAGAAGAAAAACAAGGGCAGCCACTAAAGAGCAATAACAACCTCAAGAATATTATCTCATCTCAGCTCTTTCTGTCACTATAACCAAGTCAGAGGAGATTTGGTTAATGGACAGTGGTGCCTCCAAACACATGCCAGGTTTCAAACAAAATCCTGCAAACTATTGGGATAAGAAATTCAATGTAAAGGTAGAACTGGGTGATGATGGTACTTACGACATAAAAGAATTTGGATCTGCTTCTTTCCATCTTCAATCAGGTAATATCTTTCATATTGATGAAATTCTTTATGTTCTTGGTTTAAAGAAAAATCTAATCTCAATTGCAGTGTTAGAAAGCAAAGGATACTCAATAGCCTTCACCAAAGGGAAGGCTCTCATGTGGCCCTCAAATGGATATCTGAGCACTGCTATGACTATTGGAACTCATGAGAGTGGACTTTACAAAATCTAAGTTCAAGTTGTTCAATCACTATCTCACGAGATGATAAATCCCTGCGAGCTCTGGCACAGAAGGCTTGGACATCTCAACTACAACGCACTTCCAGGTTTGCAAAAGATGGTAATAGGTATGCTGGTATTTTATTTTGAGCATGATAGTGTTTGTAGAGGTTGTGCACTCGGTAAGAATAAAAAGAAACCTTATCCTCACAGCTATAGAAAATGTAATAACATTCTAGATATAATTCATTATGATCTTTGTGGGCTTATGACTACTCCATCTATGAATGATTGTATTTACTACATCATTTTTGTTGATGATTGTTATCATAAAACTTGGATTTACTTTTTAAAGACTAAATATGAATCTTTCAGTAGATTTCAGGATTTCAAGAATCTTGTTGAAAATCAGACAGGCAAACACATCCGGGTTTTCAGAACTGACAATGGTAAAGAATTTGACTCCTACAAGTATGAAGAACTTTGTCGGCCTTCCAGGATTAAGAGGGAGCTGATTGTGCCATATAATCCCCAATAGAATGGGGTTGCAGAAAGAAAGAACAGAACAATCTTTTAAGCAGCCAGAGCCATGATGTATGACTAGAATTTACCATTATCTCTTGGGGCCAAAACAGTCAGTACTACAGTCTACATTCAGAACAGATGTCCACACAAAGCCCTTGAAGAGAAAACTCCAGAAGAAGTTTTCACCGGTATAAAGCCTTCAGTTGATCACTTGAGAATCTTTGGCAGTCCGGTCTATATTCACATTCCAAAAGAAAAGAGGACTAAGCTAGATCCCTTCGGAAAGAAGGGAACTTTTGTGGGATACAGTGAAACCTCAAGGGCTTACAAAATTTATATCCCAGGTCAAAATTTCATTGAGGTCAGCAGAGACGTGACCTTTCATGAAGAAGCAACTTTTTGTCATGCCAGAGAACTTCCATGTGATTCAGGGAAGCAGGAAGCTCCATCTCTTGAATCTTCAGATTCACCTCTTCCAGATGAGTAGAGAGAGGAGACCTTAGAACTTCCAGTGGATCCCTTGAGGGATACTATCGAGTTTCCTTTAGAGAAACCTCTTATTAAAAGGAAACTAGCCTGGTGTCAATAAATTCTAAAGGAAGCAGAAAAACATTCAACACCTAAGGGCACTTTCAGAGAAAGCAGGAAATCAGATAAGTACTCTATCCTTATAGCTAAATTGAATCTTATGATTCATTTAGAACCTTCCACATTTGAAGAAGCCTCCAAACATCAAGTGTGGAAAGATGATATGATAGAAGAATATGATTCAATTCTAAAGAATGATGTATGGGCAATGGTTCCAAGACCTCGTGGCAAATCAATGGTAACCACCAAATGGCTTTATAAGATAAAGCATACAACAAATGGAGGTATTGAAAAATACAAGGCTAGATTTGTGGCTCGTGGTTTCTCTCAAAAGGAAGGAATTGACTATGACAAGATTTTTTCTCCAGTTGCCAGATATACTTCCATCATAGTTATTATCTCTCTTGCCATGGTATTTGGTTGGAAACTTCACCAGATGGATGTTAAAACTGTTTTTCTTAACGGTGAAGTTGAGCAAGAAGTATATCAAACAACCTAAAGGATTCGTGATCCATGAGAAAGAATCTCATGTGTGAAAACTCAAGAAAGCCTTGTATAGATTGAAGCAAGCTCTAAGAGCTTGGTATGGGAGAATAGACAGTTTTCTATAGAGTCTTGAATTCACCAAGAGCATTGCAAAGCATAGAAGATTGTACAGAATCATCTGGTTATCTTAGTCTTATATGTGGATGATTTGTTCCTCACTGGAGAAGAAAACTTGATAGTTCATACTAAGAGGGAGATTTCACTAGAATATGAAATGAAGGACTTGGGGCTTATGCATTATTTTCTGGGCTTAGAGATGTGGCAGAAACCAGGGGAGATCTTTCTCTCACGGAGAAAATATGCAGTTGATGTGCTCCGCAGATTTGGCATGATGGACTGTAAGTCCATGACCACACCAAAGATCTCTAACCTAAAGAAATTACAAGATCAGGATACAAGTACAAATCTAGAAGACCCCACCTTATATCGACAGATCATTGGGTCCTTGATGTATCTATTACATACCAGACCAGACATTTGTTATGCAGTAAATTCCCTCATCCAGTTCATGTGTGAATTGAAGCATATACATATGGTTGTTGTTAAACATATTCTGAGATATTTTCGGGGGACTATAGCCTATGGGCTCAGATACACTTCAAGTGGAGATGTAATGCTTCATGGATATATAGATTCAGATTGGATGGGCAGTGCAGTGGACCAGAAGAGAACTTCTGGATATTGCTTCAGTTTGGGTTCAACGATGATCTCCTAGTCCAACAAGGAATAGGGCTCCATAGCCCAGAGCACTGCAGAAGCATAATACATTGCTACAAGTGTTGCTAGCAGAGAAGCAGTGTGTCTCAGAAAGCTACTTTCAAACATGTTCAATGCAGAGCTAGAACCCACATTCATCCACTGTGACAACTAGAGTTGTATAAAGATCTCCAATAATCTGGTGTTTCATGACATGTCAAAGCACATTGAGATGAGATATCACTATGTTCGGGACATGGTGAAAAAGAACATTCTTAGTATTCAGTATGTTCCGACAATAGAACAAACTGTAGACATTTTGACCAAGCCACTATCCTTGACAAAGTTTGTGTACTTTCGAGACAAGCTTGGTGTTACTGAGAATGCCTCTGTTACTGAGAGGGAGTGTTGAAATTAGTGCAGCTGCAAGAGCCATTCTTCTGGAAGATGGCATAAGACCCTAGTTGTGGACTAGGGCCCCCAACACACTCTTGGGGTTTTTTGGTTTGAGACCAAGCAGTGAGTGCCATGGAAAAAGACACTTGTGAGGGCCCCCAGTAGATGATTGGGGTTCTTGGTCTAGGACCAAGCAGTAAAGACCCTAGATTTATTCTAGGGATCTTGGATGTGTTCCAGGGAATCCTTGCCCAGTGCTTGGATTGATCCTTGGATGTGTTCCTTGGTGGTTGATATAAGTCCCTAGATGTGTTCGAGGGAATCCATGCTTAATGCATGGGTTGATCCTTGGTCTTGTACCTTGATGGATAAGACCCTAGATGTGTTCTAGGGCCCCCAGATGTGTTCTGGGGTAACCTGGTCTTTGACCACGTAAATCTTGGTGAAATACCAAGTTGTGTTGATGTGTGGTCCTCTTCCTCTCTCCCGAGATGGTCCATGGGACCTAGGAGAGTCTATGAAGATGGGCATGACCACATTGTGTGATGTACCCCCTTATGCAATGATGATAATGTTTATTGGTCACCTTGAGATTCATATGGACATGTTTTTCCACTAAGGAACCCCCCTTATCTCTATCCTAACCCCATGATTGGTATTCACCCTTGGTTTATGAGTTTGGGTTTTCATCTTGTGTGAGTTGGGTTTTAATTTTGTGTTTGGGGTTTTGTAATGTTAAATTAGAATATTAATTAATATTAAATTGACATATTAATTTAAGATTTATATTAATAATATGTCAATATATTAATTATTA
>JZKD02S1015505.1:17203-42265 GCA_000966675.3 Picea glauca
TGGGATGGCTGACCACCTGGGAAGTCCTGGTTACCGGGTGCAAGCCCCGGAAGTGATGATTGATGCTATGAGATTCATTTCGTTGGGTTCAATCCCACTTCTTCACCCCTGTGAGAATCATCCAATGCAATGAGTGTTAAGTGGACTATTCAAATCATGAGAATTATTGGTCAGTTGCGACTAATACTCATGGATACGGGTCATAGATTAATGACTTACACTACACAGTTAATCTCGAAAATAATATCAAATATAGACTTATCTCGATTTCCATGCCAACGAACACAGCCTTGAAAACCATTCCCTTTATGCTCCTCAATTTTTGTGCCAAGAAATCCATACTTATGGAAGCTACAACAATAAATGTTGTACTATAATTCCTTGAAAATCATGCCTGTAGGCTGTATTAAATGCTCAGAAAATCGTGCCTGTTGGTTGCCCAGATTTCTATGCCAAAACTGCCTTGGAAATCGTGCAACAGTCATCCTCGATTTCAGTTCTCTCTCAGTTGTACGACCTGCTCCAATCCATACAATATGACCTCTTTTAATGTTGTACTCCACTCGATTTGCGTGCCATCTCCTTGCCTTGGAATTTGTGCCCTAGATGTGAAATCGCCTCCATTTCCTCTTTTTCTCTGCTCTCACTCTCCTCATTCAAATCACATGAATGACTCAATGAGGGCACCTCAGTCCCTAGGTTGCCTTTTGTTCATCTCAATGAAAAGTCACATGATCTAATGGTTTAGATTAAATCTTGGGCCATCAAGATCAATGGTGGTGATTTAAAGTCTCTTAAGTTACCTATTTCATGAAATATTCTCAAGAGTAACTTTTAACTTTATATCTCATAAAGTTAATGTACTAGAGACCACTTTGGACATTTCCCCACATGCTAGGCGCCTAGCTATGTGAGAAACACTTGTCCAAGGTACATTATTTAACACTCCCTCTTACCGAGGAAAGTGTTCCTCACCACTCCCAGCTTATCTCTGAAGGGAACATACTTGCCTCTTCCCAAAGCCTTAGTGAGGATGTCTGCAACCTGCTCATCAGTGGATATGTGTTAGAAATAGGGAAAAAAGAAAAGAGTAACACTTTTAAAATTTTCTATTAGCTAGATCAGCGTACACATACAACAGATCTAAAAAGATTTCCGAGTAGAAGAAAATAAGAAATAGTAGATCTGATAACAACAAATATTTCTGAGCATACAATAATTTGAGCTGAAACTGAAATAAGTAAATCATAAGATAAAACAAGTAGATCAAAGCCTTAAACATGTAGATCTGAAACTGAAGCAAGTGAATCTGAAACTTACCTCTTGAATAATGAGAGATATACTTGACACACATGTGAATGTAAGCCTCTGTATAATATGCTCAGATCTAGTTTAGGTTCATGGGTCAACCACTTAGGGCTTGATCTTTGTCAAGGAGAACTTTAAGACTGTTTTGCCAAAAGGAAAACCCCAAGGAAAGGTAACAATAACCCCAAGCAATTTTCTTAAACAGTAAACCCTTATATCCAACAACACCACAGGGATAGATCTGAAATAGGTGAGTGAAGGCCACATAATCCACAAGTCCCTTACTCAGAAAAAGGGACAACAAGCTACAAAACCTTACCTTACTCTAAGTGACAGCTAGAGAGGAGGTATGACAGCTATGAAGGGAGCCCAGAATGAGGCCGCAGCTCCTTCTAACTTAGATCCGAGGACAAGAGGAGGGACGACAACCCTACAATAGTCTTGGTGGCTAGGAGGGGGCAAATCTCACACAGTAGAGGGCTGCTAGAGGAGTGCGAATGTGAGTGTAGGAGATAATGAGGATAGGTTATAATTTATAGTTTAGGATAGGCTTTTAGATTATTAAAATAATAATTAATATATTGACATATTATTAATATAAATCTTAAATTAATGTCAATTTAATATTAATTAATATTCTAATTTAACATTACAAAACCCCAAACACAAAATTAAAACCCCACTCACACAAGATGAAAACCCAAACTCATAAACCAAGGGTGAAGACCAATCATGGGGTTAGGATAGAGACAAGGGGGGTTCCTTAGTGGCAAAACATGTCCATATGAATCTCAAGGTGACCAATAAACTTTATCATCATTGCATAAGGGGGTACATCACACAATGTGGTCATGCCCATCTTCATAGACTCTCCTAGGTCCCATGGACCATCTCGGGAGAGAGGAAGATGATCACACATCAACACAACTTGGTATTTCACCAAGATTTACATGGTCAAAGACCAGGTTGCCCCATAACACATCTGGGGGCCCTAGAACACATCTAGGGTCTTATCCATCAAGGTACAAGACCAAGAATCGACCCATGCATTAAGCATGGGTTCCCTCGAACACATCTACAGGCCCTAAACACATCTAGGGACTTATATCAACCACCAAGGAACACATCCAAGGATCAATCCAAGCACTGGGCAAGGATTCCCTGGAACACATCCAGGATCCCTAGAATACATCTAGGGTCTTTACTTCTTGGTCCTAGACCAAGAACCCCAATCATCTACTGGGGGCCCTCACAAGTGTCTTTTTCCATGGTACTCACTGCTTGGTCTCAAACCAAAAAACCCCAAGAGTGTGCTGGGGGCCCTAATCCACAACTAGGGTCTTATGCCATCCTCCAGGAGAATGGCTCTTGCAGCTGCACTAATTTCAACACTCCCTCTCAGTAAGAGAGGCATTCTTAGTAACACCAAGCTTGTCTCGAAAGTAAACAAACCTTGTCAAGGATAGTGGCTTGGTCAAAATGTCTGCAGTTTGTTCTGTTGTCGGAACATACTGAATACTAAGAATGTTTTTTTGCACCATGTCCCGAACATAGTGATATCTCATCTCAATGTGCTTCGACATGTCATGAAACACCAGATTATCGGAGATCTTTATACAACTCTAGTTGTCACAGTGGATGAATGTGGGTTCTAGCTCTGCACTGAACATGTCTGAAAGTAGCTTTCTGAGCCACATTGCTTCTCTACTAGCAACACTTGTAGCAATGTATTCTGCTTCTGCAGTGCTCTGGGCTATGGAGCCCTATTCCTTGTTGGACCAGGAGATCATCGTTGAACCCAAACTTAAGCAATATCCAGAAGTGCTCTTCTGGTCCACTGTACTGCCCATCCAATCTGAATCTATATATCCATGAAGCATTACATCTCCACTTGAAGTGTATTTGAGCCCATAGAATATAGTCCCCCGAAAATATCTCAGAATATGTTTAACAACAACCATATGTATATGCTTCAGTTCACACATGAACTGGATGAGGGCATTTACTGCATAACAAATGTTCGTTTTGGTATGTAAGAGATACATCAAGGACCCAATGATCTGCCGATATAAGGTGGGGTCTTCTGGATTTGTACCTGTAGCCTGATCTTGTAATTTCTTTAGGTTAGAGATCTTTGGTGTGGTCATGGACTTACAGTCCATCATGCCAAATCTGTGGAGCACATCAACTGCATATTTTCTCTATGAGAGAAAGATCTCCCCTAGTTTCTGCCACATCTCTAAGCCTAAAAAATAATGCATAAGCCCCAAGTCCTTCATTTCAAATTCTACTGAAATCTCCCTCTTAGTATGAACTATCAAGTTTTCCTCTCCAGTGAGGAACAAATCATCCACATATAAGACTAAGATAACCAGACGATTTTGTACAATCTGCTATACTTTGCAATGCTCTTGGTGAATTCAAGACTCTATAGAAAACTGTCTATTCTCCCATACCAAGCTCTTGGAGCTTGCTTCAATATATACAAGGCTTTCTTGAGTTTTCACACATGAGATTCTTTCTCATGGATCACGAATCCTTCAGGCTGTTTGATATACTTTTTGCTCAACTTTACCGTTAAGAAAAACAGTTTTAACATCCATCTAGTGAAGTTTCCAACCAAAGACCGTGGCAAGAGAGATAATAACTATGATAGAAGTATATCTGGCAACTGAAGCAAAAATATTGTCATAGTCAATTCCTTCCTTTTGACAGAAACCACGAGCCACAAATCTAGCCTTGTATTTTTCAATACTGCCATCTGTTGTATTCTTTATCTTATAAAGCCATTTGGTGGTTACCACTGATTTTCCATGAGGTCTTGGAACCATTGCCCATACATCATTCTTTAGAATTGAATCATATTCTTCTATCATATCATCTTTCCACACTTGATGTTTGGAGGCTTCTTCAAATGTGGAAGGTTCTGAATCAATCATAAGATTCAATTTAGCTATAAGGCTAGAGTACTTATCTGATTTCCTGCTTTCTCTGAAAGTGCCCTTAGGTGCTGAATGTTTTTCTGCTTCCTTTAGAATTTCTCGACACCAGGCTAGTTTCCTTTTAATAAGAGGTTTCTCTAAAGGAAACTCGATAGTATCCCTCAAGGGATCCACTGGAAGTTCTAAGGTCTCCTCTCTCTACTCATCTGGAAGAGGTGAATCTGAAGATTCAAGAGATGGAGCTTCCTGCTTCCCTGAATCACATGGAAGTTCTCTGGCATGACAAAAAGTTGCTTCTTCATGAAAGGTCACGTCTCTGCTGACCTCAATGAAATTTTGACCTGGGATATAAATTTTGTAAGCCCTTGAGGTTTCACTGTATCCCACAAAAGTTCCCTTCTTTCCGAAGGGATCTAGCTTAGTCCTCTTTTCTTTTGGAATGTGAATATAGACCGGACTGCCAAAGATTCTCAAGTGATCAACTGAAGGCTTTATACCGGTGAAAACTTCTTCTGGAGTTTTCTCTTCAAGGGCTTTGTGTGGACATCTGTTCTGAATGTAGACTGTAGTACTGACTGTTTTGGCCCCAAGAGATAATGGTAAATTCTAGTCATACATCATGGCTCTGGCTGCTTAAAAGATTGTTCTGTTCTTTCTTTCTGCAACCCCATTCTATTGGGGATTATATGGCACAATCAGCTCCCTCTTAATCCTGGAAGGCCGACAAAGTTCTTCATACTTGTAGGAGTCAAATTCTTTACCATTGTCAGTTCTGAAAACCCGGATGTGTTTGCCTGTCTGATTTTCAACAAGATTCTTGAAATCCTGAAATCTACTGAAAGATTCATATTTAGTCTTTAAAAAGTAAATCCAAGTTTTATGATAACAATCATCAACAAAAATGATGTAGTAAATACAATCATTCATAGATGGAGTAGTCATAAGCCCACAAAGATCATAATGAATTATATCTAGAATGTTATTACATTTTCTATAGCTGTGAGGATAAGGTTTCTTTTTATTCTTACCGAGTGCACAACCTCTACAAACACTATCATGCTCAAAATAAAATACCAGCATACCTATTACCATCTTTTGCAAACCTGGAAGTGCGTTGTAGTTGAGATGTCCAAGCCTTCTGTGCCAGAGCTCGCAGGGATTTATCATCTCGTGAGATAGTGATTGAACAACTTGAACTTAGATTTTGTAAAGTCCACTCTCATGAGTTCCAATAGTCATAGCAGTGCTCAGATATCCATTTGAGGGCCACATGAGAGCCTTCCCTTTGGTGAAGGCTATTGAGTATCCTTTGCTTTCTAACACTGCAATTGAGATTAGATTTTTCTTTAAACCAAGAACATAAAGAATTTCATCAATATGAAAGATATTACCTGATTGAAGATGGAAAGAAGCAGATCCAAATTCTTTTATGTCGTAAGTACCATCATCACCCAGTTCTACCTTTACATTGAATTTCTTATCCCAATAGTTTGCAGGATTTTGTTTGAAACCTGGCATGTGTTTGGAGGCACCACTGTCCATTAACCAAATCTCCTCTGACTTGGTTATAGTGACAGAAAGAGCTGAGATGAGATAATATTCTTGAGGTTGTTATTGCTCTTTAGTGGCTGCCCTTGTTTTTCTTCTTTGAGTTTCCTATTGAGGCTCAGCCTCTTCAGTGGCAACTGAGGAATGAAACTTTCATTTTCTTCTCTACTGAGAGGGAGAGTTCCTGCAATCTTTTGCATAATATCCTAGCTTATTGCAGTTAAAACATCTCACTTTAGATAAATGAGGATTAAGATGAGATTGTTGAGATTATGGACTTGGGGAGGTGTTCCCCATGTGTTTGTGTCTCCTAAACACATGTGGGTAGTACTATGTACTTTGTGCCTTGTACTTTATGTCTAATTTCACTTTGACTTAAGGAGTTTTAAGTCAAAAGTGAAATTTTGTTATTTATGCCTAAAATGACTATTAATTCACTTTGTGGGTGAATTAGAGACATAAAGTGAACTTAGGGAACTTGAACCAAAGTGGGTTTTTGGGTGAGATTATTTTGGAGAGATCTCAACCTTTGATTAGATGGGAGATGGAATGATCTCAGCCATCCATATCTTAGGTATCCTTATGGAGGTTCAAGAGGGGCGCAAAGGGAAAAGGAGAGCTCATTCACTCATTTTCTCACTTGGAGAGTTTGAGAGAGAGCTTGGAGATGAGGTTTGAAGCACTAGGTGAGGCTAGCTTGGGCGCATGCTTTCATGGAGGGAGGCATCAGGCTTGGAGCCTTGTTTATTTACTRAGGAGCTTCCAGTGTTGAGGAGGGCGCMTCMRCAGTGGGGAGGACTTACACCTRTCAGATTGTAGTGGAATCAGTTTCAGAGGGAKGCCACACACCGRTATCAGAGTACTATGGAGGRGTTTTCCATTCARAGCTCACAATTTGCATCTGCARMAGATTCAGTGGATTTGGGAKYATTTATGAGGGGCACACCTTCCTAGGGCRCACTTGGTTCATTTGGACTTGTGTTTCATCTTGGATCAAGCTGCTATTGTATCATATTCATCTATATTTTGTACTTGTTGTATTCSACCATCTATTCTCCTCATATATAGACATATATTCCAAATTGGTTTTCCCYGGGGGGTTTTATCYARGATCATGTTGACMAAAAATACCTGTGTACAAATTTATGTGTGTTAGTCTTTTAGATCTGCTTATTTTCAGCTGTAAAGATCTCTAGGTGTGTTACATTTATTTTGGTATGCATGTGCTAACCCTTGGTGACTAAAACTACATGCTAGAGCACCTAAATTGMAAATGTAAYCRTAACAAAYCARCAAGAAGTTCCTGAACTGTTGGCTGTCCTAAAACAAMAACAAAACCTTTACAAGACAGTTGAAACTTAGAGCCAATCTGTGGTCAAAGACAGACCCAGTTGGCAGCTTGATAGGACCTAAAAAATCTTCATGGTATCAGAGTTGAGGTGGCTGATTTTGGAGCAGTTTGGATAGCATATGTGTTGGCTTTCATATGCATCTTCTTGGCAAATTTTTGTGGACAACCATTGATAGTTTTCAGTGGTTGTTAGTGGGAATATTTTTGTAGAGGATAGTTGGGTAGTTGTGTCAGTTTTTTGTCAGTCTCTTTTCACACCTACGGCATAGGAGTGAGGCTGATTTGAATCGACCTCTTGTCACACCTATATTGCTAGGAGTGAGGTCGGAGTTTTCTTGCCTCTTTTCACACCTGTGTTGACAGGAGTGAGGCAACATTCCTTTGCAGTTTGAGCATCAATTGGAGTGCAGTTTGGCAGACATGTCAGCATCTCAAATGCATGTTGAGGATAGGCTAGTTGGGGCTAGAAATTAGTTGCCTTGGAAGGCGAGGATGGTATTTGTCTTAGAGGACCTCGAACTATGGGACATTGTTGAGGCGGCTGTTCCAGTCATTCCTGTTACTTCTCCCATCTTGGTGGCATAATTAAAGAAGAGGAACAACAAGTCAAAGAGGACCATTTGTAATGTAGTACGAGACGATATCATTCCCCATTTGACAGGGAATACTGATGCATATGAGATGTGGGCATCTCTATGCAAGTTGTATGAGAGCTCCAATGAGAACCGGAAGATGGTTCTTCATGACTGATTCAAGGGTATTCGCATGCTCAAGGATGAGTCAGTGACTTCATTCCTTGGTCACTACACCAAGATCAGAGACGAGCTTGGAGCCGTTAGAGAGGTGGTGGACCCTAAATCTTTGGTGAGGCAAGCTATGAATAGCTTCACCAAACCGTGGGGTCCATTCGTTCGTGGCATTGTTGCCATGGAGGTCATGCCTAAATGGGAGAGGATGTGGGATGACTTCATCCAGGAGGAGACTAGACTTGTAGCAGAGGCCTTTGGATAGCGACAATAACAATAGCAGTCTAGTTAGGGTGATGAGGATATTTCTCTTTGGACTAAGGGAAAGAAGAAGGTCCCAAGTTTGGGGCGCCACCATAGGGGAGTGGAGGAGAGAGAAATAGTGTCAAAAGAGAGATATGGGCAAAGTGAAGTGCTTTGTTTGTAAGAAGTTGGGGCACTATGATGGATAGTGTCCCAACAACAAGAAGAAGAGGAGTGGTACCACAACTAGAACAGAGGAGGTAGAGTTTCAGACTCTATTCGAGAGAGTGTGCTTTCCTCATATGTTTCTTTTCAGTTGAGACAACACCCAGTATATGGTATATTGACAGTGGGGCTTCGAGCCATATGACTGCAGTCAGAGAGAATTTGACTGATCTCAGAGACACCGAGGTCAGGATGGAGATTGCTCTTGGAGATGACACCTTGGTTAGAGTTGTTGGGATTGGCACAGTTACCTTTCAGAGAGATAGCTTGCCACCTATATCGTTCAGGGATGTTCTCTATGTCCCTAGGTTGAAGAAGAATTTGATTTCATTTTCTACCCTCAAGGATAGAGGTCTTGAGATGAATTTCAAAGGTACTGAGGTACTCATTCATCCTCAGGGGTCTTTGCTTGCCTCAGGACAAGTGATTGGAGTGAGGGATGGGAAATTGTTCAGATTGTTTTTTCAGCATCTTCATGCATTGGCAGTGAGCAGCGACAACAACATACAGACATGTGAGTTATGGCATTGTAGGATGACCCACCTACATCATGAAGCTCTCAGAGGACTGAGAGAGGTTGTGATCGGAGTGCCACAGATCAATACAACGCATCATGATGTTTGCAGAGGGTGTGTGCTTTGTAAGTTTACCAAGGCCTCGTTCCCCAATAATGACACCAGGTCAGCTGGGATACTGGATTTAGTACACATGGACGTGTGTGGGCCCATGACTCGGAAGTCCTTGAGTGGTTGTGAGTACTATCTCACATCTATTGATGACTACTCAAGGAAGACTTGGATCTGTTTCCTGAAGGCCAAGAGTGAGGTCTTCAAACGGTTCCAAGAGTTCAGAGCTCTTGTGGAGAACCAATCTGGAAAGAGGATCAAAGTCTTGTGGTTGGATAACAAGGGTGAGTATTCCTCGAGATAGTTTATAGACTTCTGTGCTCAACATGGCATTGGAAGACAGATGACCGTACCATACAACCCCCAATAGAACGAATTTGTCGAAGAACCAGGCTATCACCAGTGCAACGAGATCCATGTTGCACGATCAAAGTTTTCCTTTGTACTTATGCAAAGAGGCGATTGCTACTGCAGTTTACCTGCAGAACAGGAGCCCCCACAAGATATTGGGGAAGATGACTCCTGAGGAGGCCTTCACTAGTAGGAGGCCCAATGTCGAGCACATCAGGATCTTTGTGTGCTTGACCTTTTCTCATGTCTCCTCGGAGAGGAGGACAAATCTAGACCCCACAACCTAGCAGGGGATTCTAGTTGGATACTCAGAGGTGTCCAAAGCCTATCGCATCTACATTCTGCCACTTAGGAGAGTGGTGGTGAGCAGAGATGTCAGATTTGAGGAGGATAGGGATTTTCAGAGATCTATTGAGTCAAGAGTCAGAGTTGAGGATGATGCAGAGGCACAGATTGAAGTCTCAAGGGGAGCATAGCCTCAGGCTTTAGGTACACCAATATCAGGGGTGACAGGGTCACCATGCACAGCTTCAGGGTCACATTCAAATCATGTTTAGTCAAAGGGGGCATAGAATTCAAGTTCTTGGAGTGTTGAGATGAGTCCTAAGGTAGTCACACTTAGGCGGAGAGACCGTACTTCTCCATTGACCACTTCAGGGAAGAGGAAACCTAGATGGTTTCAGGAGACCTTGAAGGAGGCCAGAGAGAATGTAGGGGAGCCTAAGATCCAGATCAGAGAGAGAAGACCTCCAGTCAGATTTGGAGCATATTTGGAACTAGTGAGGAGTATCAGGGATACTGAGCCACATACATTTTCCCAGGCAGTGGACCATCAGGTCTGGAGAGAGGCCATGGTAGAGGAGTATGACTCCATTTTGTGCAATGATTGTTGGGAGGTGGTTCCGAGGCCATTGAGGAAGACAGTTGTGACTTCCAGGTGGTTGTACAAAACCAAGTATGTTGCAGATGGCAGCATAGAGAAACACAAGGCCCGTTTTGTGGCACGAGGCTTCTCTCGGATTGAGGGAGTCGATTATGATGAGACATTCGCACCAGTTGTGAGATACACCTCCATCAGGAGTATCATTGCCATAGCAGCAGAGATGGGTTGGAGCATTCACTAGATGGATGTGAAGACCGCATTTTTGAATGGCTTTATTGATGAGGAGGTGTACATAGAGAAACCACAAGGGTTTGAGGTGAGTGATAGGGAGACTAACATGTCTTTTGAGAAAGACACTTTATGGTCTAAATCAAGCTCCCCGAGCTTGGTATTCACGCATAGAGACATACTTGCTTCAGATGGGATTTGAGAAGAGCAATGTTGATCCTAAACTTTATTACATCATTAGAGCTGATGACACGCTCATTCTCATTTTATATGTGAATGACTTGTTCATCACTGGAGTCGAGGATCTCATAGCTCAGTGCAAGTTGAGACTTGCATCAGAGTTTGAGATGAGTGATATTGGATTGATGCACTACTTTTTGGGTATGGAGGTATGGTAGGAGGGTCACATATTTCTTGGGTAGGGGAAGTATGCAACATATATTTTGAGAATATTTTAGATGGAGGACTATAGACCTATGTCTACACCCATGATTACCAACTAAAAGAAGCTTAGTGCTTCAAATAGCCAGTTGGTAGATGCCACAGTTTACAGGCAGTTGATCGGTTCACTCATGTATCTAGTTAACACCAGACTAGATATTTGTTTTGCCATGAACACTCTTAGCCAACATATGGTAGAGCCGAATAGTGTTCATATGACAGGGGAAAAACATGTTTTGAGGTACATTGCTAGGACAGTTGATTATGGCTTAGACTATATCAGAGGTGATGGAGTCAGTTTGGTTGGCTACATAGACTCAAACTGGGCAGGACGTGCTACTGACAGAAAAATCACTTAAGGGTGTTGCTTTGGTTTGGGATCAAGACTTGTTTCCTGATTCAACTGAAAGCAGAAGTCAGTTGCTTTGAGTTCGGCTGAGGCAGAGTACATGGTGGCTAGTCAGGCTAGTTGTGAGGCCATTAGGCTTCGTAAGATGATGGTTGGATTATTTGGTCAGGAGATGCCACTGACCTTCATACACTGTGATAATCAAAGTTGCATTAAACTCTCTGAGAATCCATTGTTTCATGACCGGTCGAAGCACATTGAGATCAGGCACCACTTCATTCGTGATTGGGTTCAGAGAGGCACAATTCAGTTGCAGTATATATCGACTGACAACCAGGTTAAAGATATACTCACCAAGGCCCTACCAAGGGGAAAGCATGTCTACATCAGAGACATGATGGGCTTGGTGAGGAATGCCTTCCTTGGTAAGAGGGAGTGTTGAGATTATGTACCTTGGGAGGTGTTCCCCATGTGTTTGTGTCTCCTAAACACATGTGGGTAGTACTATGTACTTTGTGCCTTATACTTTATTTCTAATTTCACTTTGACTTAAGAGTTTTAAGTCAAAAGTGAAATTTTGTCATTTATGCCTAAAATGACTATTAATTCACTTTCTGGGTGAATTAGAGACATAAAGTGAACTTAGGGAACTTAACCCAAAGTGGGTTTTTGAGTGAGATTCTTTTGGAGAGATATCAACCTTTGATTAGATGGGAGATGGGATGATCTCAACCATCCATATCTTAGGTATCCTTATGGAGGTTCAAGAGGGGCGCAAAGGGAAAAGGAGAGCTCATTCACTCATTTGCTCACTTGGAGAGTTTGAGAGAGAGCTTGGAGATGAGGTTTGAAGCACTAGGTGAGGCTAGCTTGGGCACATTCTCTCATGGAGAGAGGCATCAAGCTTGGAGCCTTGTTTATTTACTGAGGAGCTTCTAATGTTGAGGAGGGTGCACTTGTTGAGGAGGGCGCATCAGAAGTGGGGAGGACTTACACATGTCAGATTGCAGTGGGACCAGTTTTAGAGGGAGGCCACACACCAGTATCATAGTAATGTGTAGGGGTTTTCCATTCAGAGCTCACAATTTGCATCTGTAGCAGATTCAGTGGATTTGGGAGCATTTATGAGGGGCGCACCTGGTTTATTTAGATTTGTGTTTCAGCTTGGATCAAGTTGCTATTGTATTAGGTTCATCTATATTTTGTACTTGATGTATTCCACCATCAATTCTCCTCATATATAGACATATATTCCAAACTAGTTTTCCTTGGGGGGGGTTTATCGAGGGTCATGTTGACCAAAAATACCTGTGTACAAATTTATGTGTGTTAGTCTTTTAGATCTACTTATTTTAAGCTATAATGATCTCTAGGTGTGTTACATTTATTTTGGTGTGCATGTGCTAACCCTTGGTGACTAAAACTACATGCTAGAGCACCTAAATTGCAAATGTAACCATAACAAATCAACAAGAAGTTCTTGAACTATTGGCTTTCCTAAAACAACAACAAAACTTTTACAAGACAGTTGAAACTTAGAGCCAATCTGTGGTCAAAGATGGATCCAGTTGGCAGCTTGATAGGACCTAGAAAATCTTCAGAGATAACTTACCTTGAGGTTTCTTACTTTTGCCTTTAGGTTGATGAAACTTCTTCCATTTCTTGGCTTTAGCTAAAGGGCATGATCTCTTAGAATTGAATGTTCATTTTTTCTTTTGAGTCTTCCTTCTTCTTCTAAGTAGTCATGCCATAATCTGTCAAGGTTAGGTTGAACTTTTCTTCCATTGACTGAAGGAAGAAAGACTCCCCATGAATTAGGGAGTCCATCAACTGCAGTTTGCACAAGGTCATCATCATCTACATCAACTCCTATTGTTGTAAGCTAATCTCTGGTTTGAGAAATCTTGGAGAAGAAGGCAACAATTGTTTCATCTTTTCTCATCCTCAATGTACGTAGTTGTTTCTTCAATATTCTCTTCTGAGTTGGAGGCTTCTTTTAACAGAGATTTGCTAGGGCATCAAAGCAATCTTTGGCAGTCCTTAGATGACCAATGATGGGCATCATGCAATCTTTAATAGAATAAAAAATTACTCTTTTAGCTTTGACTTGTTTCTTCTTGTATGCTTCCCTGGCTGTGTTTGAAATGGGTTCTTCAATTACCCTAGTAACCAACTCTTCCAGATCACTCTCTTCAAGGATGTTGAGTATCCTACATTTCCAAGCATCGAAGTTGAAGGCCCCTTCAAGTCTATCTTCAGCTTTGACTGAAGAGGAGGCCATGCCAATTTCTGGATCAGTTTATGTAAATGATATGCTGTTGATCTGCAAAACAAACCCTAACAAAATGGATCTATGGAGGATCAGTCTACCCTTCTTGAACTCTTTTCACGCCCTATGCTATGATACCATGTTAGAAATAGGGAAAAAACAAAAGAATAATACTTTTAAAATTTTATGTTAGCTAGATCAGCATACACATACAACAAATCTAAAAAGATTTTTGAGTAGAAGCAAATAAGAAACAGTAAATATGATAACAACAAATATTTCTGAGCATACAACACTTTGATCTGAAACTGAAATAAGTAAATCAAAAGATAAAACAAGTAGATCTAAAATTGAAGCAAGTGAATCTGAAACTTACCTCTTGAATAATGAGAGATGTACTTGACACACATGTGAATGTAAGCCTCTGTATAATATGCTCAGATCTATTTTAGGTTCATGGATCGACCACTTAGGGTTTTTCCAAAAGGAAAACCCCAAGGAAAGATAACAATAGCCCCAAGCAATTTACTCAAACAGTAAACCCTTATATCCAGCAACACCACAGGGATAGATCTGAAATAGGTGAGTGAAGTCCACAAAGTCCACAAGTCCCTTACTCAGAAAAAGGGACAACAAGCTACAAAACCTTACCTTACTCTATGCGGCAGCTAGAGAGGAGGTATGAATGCTATGGAGGGAGCCCAAAATGAGGTCGTTTCTCCTTCTAACTCATATCTGAGGACAAGAGGAGGGACGACAACCCTACAACAGTCTTGGCGGTTAGGAGGGGGCAAGTATCACATAGTAGAGGAGGTCGACTGCTAGAGATAGAACATATATGCAAGTTAGGAAAGTCCTGGTAGGAGTGAAGACCTCAACAAGGAACCATCCAACAAACAACTTCAAGGTAGGACCTTCCAACACATGAAAACAAAACTGAGGCTTAAACAGTATAGGAGGCCGCAAAAATCAGTAGAAGACTGTCACTGAGGTAGCTGCAACTTTGTTGAAGAGTGAGAGTGTGAGTGTAGGAGATAATGAGGATAGGTTCTAATTTATAGTTTAGGATAGGATTTTAGATTATTAAAATAATAATTAATATATTGACATTATTAATATAAATCTTAAATTAATATGTCAATTTAATATTAATTAATATTCTAATTTAACATTACAAAACCCCAAACACAAAATTAAAACCCCACTCACATAAGATGAAAACCCAAACTCATAAACCAAGGGTGAAGACCAATCATGGGGTTAGGATAGAGATAAGGGGGGTTACTTAGTGGCAAAACATGTCCATATGAATCTCAAGGTGACCAATAAACTTTATCATCACTACATAAGGGGGTACATCACACAACGTGGTCATGCCCATCTTCATAGACTCTCCTATGTCCCATGGATCGTCTCGGGAGAGAGGAAGAGAATCACACATCAACACATCTTGGTATTACACCAAGATCTACCTTGTCAAAGACCAGGTTGCCCCAGAACACATTTGGGGGCCCTAGAACACATCTAGGGTCTTATCCACCAAGGTATAAGACCAAGGATCAACCGATGCATTAAGCATGGGTTCCCTGAACACATTCAGAGGCCCTTGACACATCTAGGGACTTATATCAACCACCAAGAAACACATCCAATGATCAATCCAAACATTGGGCAAGAATTCCCTGGAACACATCCAGGGGCCCTAGAATACATCTAGGGTCTTTATTGCTTGGTCATAGACCAAGAACCCTAGTCATCTACTGGGGGCTCCCACAAGGGTCTTTTGCCGTGGCACTCACTGCTTGGTCTCATACCCAGAAACCTTGGGAGTGTGCTGGGGGACATAGTCCACAACTAGGGTCTTATGCCATCCTCTAGGAGAATGGCTCTTACAGCTGCACTAATTTCAACAATATGTACTAAATCTCAACTGCTCCTCTCTGAACATAGTCTCGGATGAAGTGGTATTTGATTTCTATGTGTTCTGACCTGTCATGAAAAACCATATTCTCCGAGAGTTTTATGCAACTCTAATTGTCACAGTAAATCACCGTAGGCCTCAACTGCACACCAAATAACCCAACCAATAACTTGCGAAGCGATATGTCCTCACAACTAGCCTGATTGGCTGCAATGTACTATGCCTCAGTAGAACTCAGTGTCGCTGGCTTTTCCTTCTGGATGAACCAAGACACAACTGTTGAGCCCAATCCGAAACAACACCCTGAAGTACTTTTGTTGTCAACAACACATCTTGGCCAATTTGAGTCTGTATAGCATGTCAATGTGATTCCATCCCCTCTCACATAGTCCAAATCATAATCCACCGTACCCTATAGGTACCTGAGCACATGTTTTGCTGCCACCCAATGCACTCTCCCAGTCTCCACCATAAATTGACTAAGAGTGTTGATATCAAAACAAATATCTAGTTTTGTGTTGACCAAATACATCAATGAGCCTATCAACTAACGATAAATCGTGGGATCGACCAGCTCGGACTCGAAAGCATTGAGCTTCTTCCAGTTGGTAATCATGGGTGTGGATAGAGGCTTACAATCCTTCATCTAAAATCTCTTCAGAATGTCAACAACATACTTTCCCTGTCCCAGAAAAATGTGTCCTGGCTCCTGCCAAACCTCCAACCCCAAGAAATAATGCATCATTCTAATATCTTTCATTTGAAACTCTGAAGCAAGACTTTGCTTGCAACCATCTGTTAGTCTCTCTGCCCTTGTAATGAAGAGATCATCTACATAAAGCACAAGAATAAGAGGATCCTCACCAACCACAATGTAGTAAAGGTTGGGATCCGCCTCACTCTTCTAAAAACCCATCTGTTGCAAGTAAGTATCAATCCTCGAATACCAAGCTCTTGGAGCTTGCTTCAGACCATATAACGCCTTTTTAAATCTGCACACAGGAGAATCTCTCTCATGCACCTCAAAGCCTTGTGGCTGGTCAATGTACACCTCCTCCTATATGAGGCCATTGAGAAATTTTGTTTTCACATCCATCTGGTGGATCTTCCAACCCATCTCTGCTACAATGGAGATCACTGCCCTGATCGAAGTATATCTAGCAATTGGTGCAATGGTCTCATCATAATCAACTCCCTCTACATGTGAGAAACCTCAAGCCACAAACTGAGCCTTATACTTCTCAATGTTGCGATCTGTAGAATGCTTGATTTTATAGAGCCACCTAGAAGTCACTGCTAACTTCCCCTCAAGTCTTGGAACAACTTCCCACACATCATTCTTTATGATGGAATTGTACTCTTCCACCATGGCATCCTTCCAAACCTGCTGATCTGCTGCCTCCTCAAAAGTGGAAGGCCCAAACTCACTGATGCTGCTCACCATAGCTATATAGCTACAAAATCTCTCTAGAGGCATGCTCTCCCTAACAGTCTTCCTAGGATTTCCCACGGATCCCTGAGCTTCCTTCAAGGTTTCTTGAAGCCATTTTGGCTTCCTCTTTTCTGAAGTAGCCTCATGTGGAGGGGACTCCTCCTCAACCTAATCACATGAAGACTAAGTACCCGAAGAAGATGATCCTGTGGTTTTCTGAGAACTAGTAGACCGGGGACCTGTACCTAGTGCACTAGTAATCTGAGGACCAGTGACCTGTGACCTTATCATCTGTCTACCAATCACCCCTAAAACTGGTGATCCTGTACTCTGTGATACTGCACTCCTCATCAACCTCATCACTTGAAGTCTGAGTACCTGAAGAAGATGATCTCGTGGTCGTCTAAGAACCAGTAGACCAGGGGCCTGTACCCAGTGAACTAGTAATGACATTGTTACCCCTGAAACTGGTGATC
Organism: Picea glauca; assembly: GCA_000966675.3. Lineage (NCBI taxonomy): Eukaryota > Viridiplantae > Streptophyta > Pinopsida > Pinales > Pinaceae > Picea > Picea glauca. Next base: position 34,543 of record JZKD02S1015505.1, read on the forward strand.
CCAAACTCTGTGATACTTCACCCTCTGGTGAACTCACTTGAATTTGAGGAGCTTGTTGCTCCACCTTCTCAAAATCTCATGACCTCCTAAAGTTTTTTTCCTCCTCAAATCTCACATCCCGCCTCACAACTCTCATCCTCAAGGAAGGAATGTATATGCAAAAAGCCTTTGAGGTCTCGCTGTACCCAACAAAAACACCCTTTTTTGTTGTGGGTTCTAGCTTTGTCCTCTTCCTTGAAGGGACATGTGAATAAGTCAGACACCCAAAGATCCTAAAGTGTCCAATCTCAGGCTTCTTCCCAGAGAAAGCCTCCTTAGGAGTCTTGTTCCCCAATGCTTTGTGTGGACTCCTGTTTTGCAGATAGACTTCAGTGTTACATGCCTCAACCCAAAGAAAGAATGGTAGCCCCTAATCATGTAGCATGGCTCTCGCAACCCAAACAATGGCCTTGTTCTTCCTTTCTACAACCCCATTCTACTGCGGGTTGTAAGGAACTGTCAACTCTCTTTTAATTCCTTCTTTCTATTAAATTTGGTAGCATCGACAGTCATTGTCCAATGAGAGGCTATATGGGCCACCCTGAGGCTAGCTAGGGAGATTTGGAGAATCAACCAGTCTTGTGAGGTATTGAAAAAAGTCAGGGGGAATGTAAAACCTCTGTGAGTCAAACCAAAAGTCAGGATGAATGAGATGTTATATGGTCTTGTGAGTCAAGATGTAAGTCTAATGCAAAATCTAGGGGGAACGTACAACCTCTATGAGCATAGACAGTCTAGTGTAAAATTAAGGGGGAATGTACAACCTCTATGAGCATAGACAGGTTAGTGCAAAAGTCAAGGGGAACACACAACCTCTGTGAGCCTAGTCAAGCTTTGTGAGCCTTGAACAAAAGTCAAGGCATCTAGAAAAAGTTAGGTTGAACGTAAAATTCCTATGAGATAGAAACAAACAATCTTCCTTATATTGCAAATGATGTAAATGTATTGATCTAGTGCATTGGCACATGTAACACTATCCACCATGAAGAAATTCGAATTGCCATGTATAAGAGTCAATTTGAATGAGTTGTTAAACTCAATTTGTAAAAGGTGAGTTGCATAAAGTTGCATAAGTTGCATAGTTGCATAACGTTGCATAAGTTGCATAAAGTTGCATAGTTGCATACATGCATGTTGCATGTTGCATGCATGCATGCTGAGTTAGTTCGCATGCATGTCCAGTCAAGGTCGAGTTACATGTTGAGCTAGCAAGCGATGCATTGCCAAGTCACAAGGGCGAGTTGTATTCCTAACTGAAGTCTCAAGTTAAGTTCTAAATTCGAAGTCTCTTGTCCAAGATTTATTTCAAGATGAAGTCGAATTGCCATGTATAAGAGTCAAGTTGAATGAGTTGTTAAACTCAAGTTGTAAAAGGTCAAGTTGTAAAAGTCGAGTTACATAAAGTTGCATAAATTACATAGTTGCATAAATTGCATAGTTGCATAAAGTTGCATAAGTTGCATAAAGTTTCATAGTTGCATACATGCATGTTGCATGTTGCATGCATGTCATGTGCATGCTGCGTTAGTTTGCATGCATGTCCAGTTAAGGTCAAGTTACATGTTGAGATGGCAAGCCATGCATTGCGAAGTCACAAGGGCGAGTTGTATTCCTAACTGAAGTCTCAAGTTAAGTTCTAAATTTAAAGTCTCTTTTCCAAGATCTATTTCAAGTTGAAGTCGAGTTATGATGAGCATGCAAACATGCTACTATTTCGAGCCCTCTCCCCATCCTCTCCATGCCTTTATATGCATAGGTCGACCCTCATTCTATACACAAGTTTTGTAGCATGAGGGTGAAAGAGTAGAAGGAAACAAGTGTTGTTACAGTGCTGACACACATATCCGTCTTAGAAGGAAGCGCATATCAGTCTTAGAAGGCAGCACACATCAGTCTTAGAAGACAGGAAAAATACACCTACAGTGCTGGTGTATATTAGTCCAGAAAAGGACAACAATCTCCTGTATCAGTGCTGGTGCTAGACAATAGAAAAGGACAACAATCATCTTTTCATAGTGCTAGTATATTTCAGCAGAGAAAGGACAACAAGGTGTTGTTTTACTTACAAGTTTTACAATTAGGTCAAAGTTGTCTTGGCAAGCTCATTTAAGAGCAAAATTTCATGGTGAATTTTTTGTAAGTGATCATACTTTATATTTGCAATAAAAGGAGATCATTTGTTGGGGTTTTCTCCCTGTATAGGGTTTCCCCAGGGTACATGTGTTGTGAATTTTCATGCTGGTAAATCTATGATTATTGTTGTTCAATTTTATGATTCATACTAAGCTAAGTATAGTCATAATTTAAAGAACATATCAGTAGTTTAAAGTCAAGCTCAAAATTAACATGGTATCAGAGCTTAGGGTGTGAAACAACTTGTTGAAGTGCAACAATAGGTACACACAGATCCAAGGGAGTTTGATCAAGTTTCCAGCGTGAGGTCCACAACATCCTCCATTTCTATTAGGGTCGAGGATAGGCTCGAAGGAGCTTCCAAATTCAATGTGTGGAATCTTAGGATAATGAATATCTTGCAGGAGCATGATCTTGAGCAGTATGTGACCAAAATGATGGAGGAACCCACCTCTAATGTAGGAAGAGCAACCTTCAAGAAGAGTCAAGCAAAGGGCACGGAAGTTATATTTGACTCAGTCAATGACAGTATAATGCCAACAATGACTTTGTTAATGACTGCCAAAGACTGTATGGATACCTTGGTAAATTTGTATAAGAAACAGGAACCAAGCCATGAGAGGACACTTAAGAACAAGATTAGGTATTTGAAGATGCATAAAGGTGAATCAATAGCATCTTTATGTTCTAGGATATCCCAGATTAAAGATCATCTTTTGGTCATAGGTGTCACAATGGATGTTGACGACTTAGTGCATGCCATATTTGACGGTCTTCCTTCTTCATGGGAGACCTTCTTATCTAGTGTGAGTGGGAGAGAGATTCAACCCACATTTGAGAGGTTATGGCATGATTACCTCCAAGAGGAGATTCACATTGCTACCAGGAGCGATCCAACCAAAGAAGAGCATTCAACATTAGCATCAAGATTCAAGGGAAAGAAGAAGGTCACTTCCCAGAAAGGCTCTCAGAGGAAGTCAAACACCAAAGGTATGTTCAAAGGCAAGAGTATTGATACATATAAGATTAAATTCTTTAGTTGCAATACATTGGGTCATTTTGCTAGAGTCTGCTGGTATAGGAAGAAAAATCCAAGGAAAGGGAAACATCATGCCTCAACTACTGAGGATGATGAATCCAAAAGAAAACAAAAAAGTCCTTCGAATGAGAGAGAAAATAGAAAAGAATATTACCTGGTTTCTGCTTTATCTTGTACAGTTATCACAGGGATGAAAAATTGGTTAGCAGACAGTGGTGCATCAAAGCACATGACAGGGTACAAGGAGATCCTCTCATATTTCAAGACAAAATCTTTTGTAGAGCAGGTTGAGCTTGGGGATGGAAAATGTTACAAGATAAAGGGAGTAGGCTCTATCTCCTTCAGATTGGAATCCGGGGCTAGAATTCATGTTGATGAAGTATTATATGCTCCAGGGCTCAGGAAGAATCTACTATCAGTTGCAACCCTTGAGGACAAGGGATATTGGGTGATCTTCAAGGACATGAAGGCACTTCTGTGGGATAACGGTAGCCACTTGAGTACAACATAACCTATTGGGACTTGCAGAGGAAGACTGTACATTGTGTCAGGGCAACTAGTTCAGGCATTAGCTCATGATGAAACCAACTCAAGCGAGTTGTGGGACAAAAGACTTGGACATCTTCATTACAAAGCACTTCCATATCTGCAAAATATGGTACGTGGCATGCCCTCTATTTATCTTAGTAAAAATGAAATTTGTAAAGGATGCATGCTAGGTAAAAATATAAAGAAAACATTTTCTAGTAGTGACAACAGAGCTCAAGGCATCTTAGATTTGGTCCATTCTGATGTATGTGGTCCCATGTCATCTCCCTCACTTCGTGGTTGTTTGTATTATGTCATTTTTATTGATGATTACTCAAGAAAATGTTGGATCTATTTCCTTAAAGCGAAAAGTGACACATTTGATAAGTTCAAAGAGTATAAAGCCTTTATTGAAAAACAAACAGGAAAACACAACAAAACTCTTAGAACAGATAATGGAGGAGAGTTTGAATCTCTCCAGTTTGAGGATTTTTGCAAGGAAGCAGGAATCAAGAGATAGTTGATCGTGCCATATAACCCTCAGCAAAATGGTGTTGCTACGAGGAAAAACATGACAATTTGTAAGGTAGCGAAAGCCATGATGTTTGACCAGGATGTGCCAAATTCTTTATGGGCAGAAGCTACCTCCACTGCCATGTATATTCAGAACAGGTGTTCACATGCTATCGTTAAGGACAAGACTCCTGAAGAGGCCTTCTAAGGGATCAGGCCTGAAGTAGGGCATCTAAGGATATTTGGATGTCCTGTATATATTCATGTTCCCAAGGAGAAGAGGACAAAGATGGAACCCTCGGGAAAGAAAGGGGGTTTTGTGGGGTACAGTGAGAACTCCAAGACTTACAAGATATATGTACCAGGTCAGAGGCAGATAGGGGTAAGTAGGGATGTGACTTTACATGAGGAAGGCACATTCGAGAAATCCAGAGAGCTACAACAGGAATCATAAGCATTTCAGCCAGCTTCACCCTCTTCTGAAAGTGAAGAGGTAGATGATCAGAGGGAGGAACCTCATGAAGGGCCAAGTGATGAGCCCCTAGAACCTGCTGAAGAGTTGGAAAGAATTCTTGAAGAACCTTTAGCCAAAAGAAAGCCAGGTTGGATCTAAGAAACAATGCAGGAAGCAGAAAAGATAACTGCTCCCAAAGGAAATTTCAGGGAAAGTAAGAGGCCTCACAGGTTTGGAGGCTATGTTGTTAATGTTTAATCCATTATTATAGTTCTTTGCATTTCATTAGATAACAATAGCATAATACAAGATCACTGAGAAATACACAATCACAAGAGACACAACATTTATTCTGGGAAACCCTCTACTGGAAGAAAACCCAGCAAAACTTCCTTATTATAGATAGCCAATACAATGCCAAGATATCTCTTAAACTAATGAAGAAGATCCTCTCCCAGATACGTGCCACTCTCTCTCCTTCTTCTCTAACTACAATTCTGAAACTTGTCTCACAAATGAGCAAGTGAGTTGTGTGTCTAAGTGAGGTGCTAGCCTCCTTATTTATACAAGACTGGCACGTGTGAAGTGTCTCTTCACTGGTAGGGCCGACTTCTCCAACTAGGTGGTTATAACCACCTTTATTATGTTTTGGGGCCTCTTTGATATATTCTGTGGACGACTTCTTCTTTTTCCTTTTACAATTACAATATGACCAATCCACAAAAGGGGATTTGGTCCTTTTAAAGTAGCCGACATGATCAATCCACAATGGGGATTGATCCAATGAATACTATATCAACTAATAATAAGAATACACTTTGCAGTTACATTATTTCAACACTCCCCCTTAACAAGAAGGGTATTCTTCAGCAGCATCATGCGAGAGAGAGAAGACAACATCATCAACAACATCAAGTGGGTGAGAGGACAACATCATCAATATCATCTTGGAACACTAACTGGCGTATCTATAAATTATCAGAAGTTTTCTTCATCGACAACATCGTCATTCTCAAAAGAATTCCATCATCATCTGCATCAATATGTATTAGTATAAAAACTAATACATCATCATCATCACAACACAAGGCTGGCTCATCATAATACAAGATTGGATTTACGTCACAAATGTCAAGATGGAAGCTGAGTACTCATCTCATCTCAATGTCTTGCTTTACGTCACAACACTCAGGCTGGAAGCAAGATACTAGACTGGATTTACATCACAGCTATCAAGCTGGAAGCATAGTACTAGTCTCATCTCATCATCTTGCTTTACATCACAACACTCAAGATGGAAGCAAGATACTCGTCTTGCTTTACGTCACAACCATTAGGTCGAAAGTAGGATACTAGACTAGCTTTACATCATAGCTATCTAGCTGGAAGCTCAACGCTAGTCTCATCATATCATCTTGCTTTACATCACAACCATCAGGTCAGAAGAAAGGTACACATCCTGCTTTACATCACAACCATCAAGTCGGAAGCAAGGAACTAGACTTGCTTTATGTCGTAGCTATACAGCCGGAAGCATAGTACTAGTCACACGTCATCTTGCTTTATGTCACAACCATCAGATTGGAATTAAGGTAGTCATCTTGCTTTACGTCACAACCATCAGGTCGGAAGCAGGATACTAGACTGGCTTTACATCACAACTATCCAACTGGAAGCATAGTACTAGTCATATCACATCATCTTGCTTTACGTCACAACCATCAGGTCAGAAGCAAGAGATGTCTCATCACAACATCTACTCCCCCTTTCGAGGAGGGTCCTTTCAGGCTATACCAAGCTTATCTTGAAAGTACTCAAACTTTATACGAGATAGTGGCTTGGTCAACACGTCAGCAACCTGTTCATTTGTGCTAATGTACTGGAGCTTTAAGGCTCCTCTATGCACCATGTCACGGATGTAATGATAACGAATCTCTATGTGCTTCAACCTGTCATGGAATACAAGATTCTCTGTCATCTTTATGCAGCTCTAGTTGTCACATAGAATCAAGGTTATTCTCATCTCTAATTCAAATAGGTTGGTCAACAACTTTCGAAGCCATATAGCTTCGCAGCTGGCAGAACATGCAGCAATGTATTCTACTTCCGCTGTGCTGAGAGCAATACTAGATTGCTTCCTACTCTACCACGAGATCATAGCTGATCCCAAACTGAAACAACATCCTGAAGTGTTTTTCCTATCAGAAACACTTCCTGCCCAATCTGCATCAGTATATCCACTCAATTTGAAATCATGATCTCCATCATAGCTGAGACCACAATCTATTGTACCTTTAAGGTACCTCATCACATGTTTTGCAACCACTAGGTGAACATGTCTGGGTTCTACCAAAAACTGACTCAAGGTGTTCACGGCAAAACAAATGTCTGGTCCGGTGTTCGTCAGGTACATCAGCGATCCAATAATCTGTTTGTACAGTGTGGCATCAATCAACTCTGACGAAGTATCGACCACCAGCTTCAGCTTCGCTTCCATGGGTGTATTCATGGGCTTGCATTCCAACATGTCGAATCTCTTCGAGATTTCGACCTTATACTTCCCTTGGTTAAGGAAGATCCTCTCAAGACTCTGCCATACCTCAAGACCTAAGAAATAATGCATGAGGCCAAGGTCTTTCATTTCAAATTCCGAGGCAAGTCTCTTTTTACATTCAGTGATGAGATTTTCTTCTTGAGTTAAGAATAAGTCATCCACATATAGCAGTAAGATTACTGGATCATCGTTCATGATCTTGAAGTAGAGGTTAGAGTCTGCTTTACTCTTGGTAAAGCCTAAGCTCGTCAAGAAACTGTCTATACGGCCATACCAAGCTCTAGGATATTGCTTCAATCCGTATAAGGATTTCTTCAATCTGCAGACATGAGACTTCTTGTCTTCAACCTCAAATCCTTAAGGTTTCTCTATATACACTTCCTCTTCGATGACACCGTTTAGGAAAGCTGTCTTCACATCCATCTGGTGCAGCTTCCACTTCATCTTAGATACAAGAGCTATG
>JZKD02S1015505.1:72383-83736 GCA_000966675.3 Picea glauca
TGCTTTTATTACAAATGAAGTCAAATGGTAGAATAGGGATAATCCCCTTTTATTTCATTTTCCAGGTTGTGCTCCTTGCATGACCTAACTGCCTTATTTAATTAACTTATGTCTAACACATTATTAGTCACCTATAATAAACATGAATTTCACATTATATTTATTTAATTTGATTATATTGGAGTGTTATAGTCCAATACCCCTTAACACAAGAATATAAAAAATTACAACAAAAACATAAACTGAAAAATTATTAGTTAGTAACTTCACTCCTCCACAGTTTGAGATCATACATGCACTCCAAGTTGTCTCATCATCCTCTTAAGAGTAGTATTCTTGAATTTCCAAACTCCCAAATTAGTGCAACTCTTTGAATTCCCGAGTTTCCAAACTCATCAAATTCCTAAATTCCTGAATCTCTGCAATTCTTGAATTCCCGAATCACTTGCACAACAATCTGTGCTAAGTTAAACCTTTTCTATGTCTATGTTGTCTTGGATATTAAACCACTCAAAATAAGTTTTCACAATCTGTTTTTCCCCCTTTCATTTGTTGCCTTTGTTTCAATGGGGTTCACATTTTTTTCCCTCTCTTAAAGAGTAAATGGTCCTCATCTAGCTTCAAATAAACTCATCAAAACATATTCTCAAAAAGAAGAAATTCTATGTATAATTTTTCTATTTTTGGATTGATAATTTTTCTATTTTTGGATTGATAATTTTTCTTTGTTTGGAAACAAGGAGAGAATACATAAAAGATTTTTTGTTTCATCCCCCTCTACTTTGAACAAGAAAAAAACTCATCTTCCATGAAGAAGACACTCTGTATCTCTACCCTCTTTTCTTTCAAGTGTGAGATTTTCAAAAACCTAGTTCCTTAAACAATTATTTTAATTGATTTATCCAAGTTTTCTCTTCACAACAATAACATGCACAGAAGAAATATATAACCAGGATCTGAAAGTAAAGAATAGCAGTTATCACATCACATGTACACACTTGTTTTTTGACAACCGTCCCCGGAAAAAACCCGGAGGGAAAACCAATGCAGCAGATTTGTGGATTTTATTATTATGCAGGAAAATATAGAGATCTCTTGCAAGGATAAATCGGCCTCAGCCAATAGCTGAACAATCTCAGCAAAACCCTCCTGAACAAAATCGTACGACCCTCCTAGAATCCCCCAAAACCTCCCAGAACAAAACAGAGGCAAGAAAAGTAAGCCTCTGCGTAATTGTACAACCCTCCTTCCTGCGTCACTCTTCACGGCCCTATCAGATCTCAAGTATACCTCTGCGATTTGGTGAAGAAATGAGTCAATCCACCTGTCAATGTCTCCTTCGTCCTCTTGCAAAAATTCTCACCAACAAACTTGCAATCGATCTCTCTCACAAATCGATTTCTCTTTCTCAAGTGCGCCCCTCTAGCCAAGTCAATCTTCTCATATACTTTGTTGAGTAAGTGAAACCCTAATCTCCAAAGTGATGGAGGGATGATATCTACTCTCTCCATCAAGATGAGATCAATGGTCAAGATTAAAAGACCACAACTTAAATTATTTTTCACTTTAACCTTAGAAAAGGTACTCAATAAAGTCAACTGAAGATTATAACATATCAACAGTTCTTTTCCTAAGTTACACTTAGGGAAAAGTTTATTTAATCAACTTAGTCTATGTTTCATTGTCCCCCATCATGCTAGGACACTATAATGATGATGGAAGACCTTCCTTGCTACAATCTCAACATCAAGGATAACAAATTTGTCATGATATTTTAACTTAGAAAATCACACAAAAAATTTAAATAAGATACCTTTATTGTTGCCCTTTCCTTGTCTGCATCTAAAGATACGAGTTTTGTTGATTTTCCAGGAGGATTCAACCCTTGGTATGCACTAATACCATGTTGATCTTTCACCACTCTACTCAACGTGCGACAATTAGCTCAAAATAAAATCACTTTATCTACTAAAAGCACAATTGAGTAATCAACTACACATGTAGCAGAAACATAAACAAGGAAACCAAATCAAGCACACATAAACACCAATATTTTCGGGTATAAACCCTTGGAGAAAACCCCGGAGGGAAAACCAGTCCAATGATGCTTTTATTAAGGTCAAATCAGGGCTCCTGTAACAGGGAATATGGCCCACTGAGAGAATTATACATTGTAAAGAAACCTGACAACTCCTGTGTTGCTTTACAACCCTATACCAACACATTTCTCGAGGCATACACTATTCAACCCTTTGTGATCTGCATATATTCGCGATTGTCTACATTATGAATTGCATATATGTATGGAAAACCCATACGACAAGCTCTGTATAATCCTAAACTTCCTCGTGGCTTTTGTCAACTGAAACCCACCTGCGGCTGCCTCTGCTCTCTCTCCTCTTTGACCTGTATGACCTCTAGATGGAAGTCCTTCTCCACCTATCCAAGATCTTGAATCACGGTCCTTTGTGATCCAACCCTCTGATCAACACTTGGATGAAATATCTTCACTCAACCTGTGAGACCTCCTTACTCTAGTGTAAGAAAAATTCCTTCTTTGCTCCTACATTCCTCACACTAGCAAAAGTCCTTATTTTCTATCCTCAACCTTGGTCTCTCACCAAAATCTCTCGACCTCAACTTCTCATCAAAAGTCTCTAACTTTGTTCTCCTATCAAAAGTCTCCCACAAGTGTATCTCACATAAGTTTCTTCTCTCTTCTCCTAGCCTTGCTTTTATAATTATGAGTTACAATCTATTTCTAATCTTCAAAGTGATCTATGGTTGAGATTACTTCTCACACTCACTTAAGATTTAGATTACATGCTGCATGCTAAGCATGTTCCTTAAATAACTAAAGTAAACTCAAGACTAGAAGATTCTTTGATGACTTCCACATGCTAGACACATGCAAATGCGGAAGTACCTGTCTGATGCTACCACAAACATCAAGAAGTTTGTGGTCCATGTGATTTCTTACAAATAACAAATATTCACTTTCCTTTCAAATCCTGAATTCATTTGTCTTTGCTTCTCTCTCCAATATAGACATGAAATTTTTTATTAGTGTTGCACTCCAAGATTGACAAGGCTAACGGCTTTGATACCATGTTAAACTTTTAAGCATACAAGAAAGACGAAGACATGATTAAAAACAGACTCATGTAAANAGTAAGTGAAACCCTAATCTCCAAAGTGATGGAGGGATGAGATCTACTCTCTCCATCAAGATGAGATCAATGGTCAAGATTAAAAGACCACAACTTAAATTATTTTTCACTTTAATCTTAGAAAATGTACTTAATAAAGTCAACTGAAGATTATAACATATCAACAGTTCTTTTCCTAAGTTAGACTTAGGGAAAAGTTTATTTAATCAACTTAGTCTATGTTTCATTGTCCCCCATCATGCTAGGACACTATAATGATGATGGAAGACCTTCCTTGCTACAATCTCAACATCAAAGATAACAAATTTGTCATGATATTTTAACTTAGAAAATCACACAAAAAATTTAAATAAGATACCTCTATTGTTGCCCTTTTCTTGTCTGCATCTAAAGATACAAGTTTTGTTGATTTTCCAGGAGGATTCAACCCTTGGTATGCACTAATACCATGTTGATCTTTCACCACTCTACTCAACGTGCGGCAATTAGCTCAAAATAAAATCACTTTATCTACTAAAAGCACAATTGAGTAATCAACTACACATGCAGCAGAAACATAAACAAGGAAACCAAATCAAGCACACATAAACACCAATATTTTCGGGTATAAACCCTTGGAGAAAACCCTAGAGGGAAAACCAGTCCAATGATGCTTTTATTAAGGTCAAATTAGGGCTCCTGTAACAGGGAAAATGGCCCACTGAGAGAATTATACATTGTAAAGAAACCTGACAACTCCTGTGTTGCTTTATGACCCTATACCAACATGTTCCTCGAGGCATACACTATTCAACCCTTTGTGATCTGTGTATATTCGCGACTGTCTACATTATGAATTGCATATATGTATGGAAAACCCGTACGACAAGCTCTGTATGATCCTAAACTTCCTTGTGGCTTCTGTCAACTGAAACCCACCTGCGGCTGCCTCTGCTCTCTCTCCTCTTTGACCTGTATGACCTCTAGATGGAAGTCCTTCTCCACCTATCCAAGATCTTGAATCACGGTCCTTTGTGATCCAACCCTCTGATCAACACTTGGATGAAATATCTTCACTCAACCTGTGAGACCTCCTTACTCTAGTGTAAGAAAAATTCCTTCTTTGCTCCTACATTCCTCACACTAGCAAAAGTCCTTATTTTCTATCCTCAACCTTGGTCTCTCACCAAAATCTCTCGACCTCAACTTCTCATCAAAAGTCTCTAACTTTGTTCTCCTATCAAAAGTCTCCCACAAGTGTATCTCACATAAGTTTCTTCTCTCTTCTCCTAGCCTTGCTTTTATAATTATGAGTTACAATCTATTTCTAATCTTCAAAGTGATCTATGGTTGAGATTACTTCTCACACTCACTTAAGATTTAGATTACATGCTGCATGCTAAGCATGTTCCTTAAATAACTAAAGTAAACTCAAGACTAGAAGATTCTTTGATGACTTCCACATGCTAGACACATGCAAATGCGGAAGTACCTGTCTGATGCTACCACAAACATCAAGAAGTTTGTGGTCCATGTGATTTCTTACAAATAACAAATATTCACTTTCCTTTCAAATCCTGAATTCATTTGTCTTTGCTTCTCTCTCCAATATAGACATGAAATTTTTTATTAGTGTTGCACTCCAAGATTGACAAGGCTAACGGCTTTGATACCATGTTAAACTTTTAAGCATACAAGAAAGACGAAGACATGATTAAAAACAGACTCATGTAAANGGTGGATTAGGATGGATTGGTTTGTCTAATGAGTAAGGTGCATTAGAAGGGAGACAATATAACTAGTAGTGACATGGTATTTGGAATTATTGTTCATGTCTCTTAATATGAAGTTTGTTATCTTATTTGTTATTTGGAATAATCATTCATGTCTTTTACTATGAAGTTGGTTATCTTATCTGTAGTGATGTATTTAGTAATGATTAGGTCTAATGTCGTAGATTAAATAGCTTATATGTCAAGAACATTATTTAACACCTATCTATGATGGTTTTTGACCAAGCATAATGTAGAATGAGTGAATGTATGTGAGAAATCAGTCCATCCTATTAGGTAGAGTTTGTGTTACAAGTTTTGTTGTCAGTGCCTCTCTGTGATGCTTAAATCCGCTTATAAGAGGTCTTTAGGGAGAAGTATAGAAGCATAAATCTAGGTGAGTTATTACATGGGTAAGGGTTATCCTAATTCTTGAAAGCTTGATGTTTAGTGGTGTTATTGCCTACCCAAAGTCGTACTTTCTATTCTGGTTCAACTCAATGCTTGGTTGTATATCTTCTCATGGTCAATCATGCAATTAAGTGTTTTCTAAATGATAAGTTTGTTACAATAGTTAAGTAGTCTATTGTGATGACAAGGTTGGTACTATAAACATTTAATATTCCAATCTAAGCAAGACAACCCTCGTTCACAAGAAAAAAAGGACACCTATGTTAACAAAGTACGTTGACTTAGGTGTATAAGTACGACAAAGGAATATTAGTCAGGGTTGATGCCAATACTCTATAGTGGAAGTCACTATATGTGTTCTATTGGAGCATACTGAGCTGACCTAAGATGGGAGCAATCAACCACTATAAATACTATAAATTTAGGTCTCATTTCACATCATCGCATCATGACAACCTTTCTTAAAAAATGCACACCTTTTGTATGTACCCAAAACTCCCAATTTCTATAAGTCCCCAAAAGTACTAAGCTCAACAACCCATGAATTTGACTGGCGAGAACTTTTGCATATCATGTAGAAAGTATTTTGTAGGATCCATGGCTTTGGAGTTGTCAGTAATAAGAGTACACATGCAAGACATGACATACATTAGAAGGAATAATCTTCATCACTTTAATTTGATGTCCCTATATTGCAAAATACATGTGTTTATAAGATGATATATTTCTAAATTGGTCATTGAAGATAAAATAGATTTTCAACTTTTCCTAAAAGAAACCATTTGATCCAATGATAGATTTTATAGCCTTTTAGNTATTTAACACCTATCTATGATGGTTTTTGACCAAGCATAATGTAGAATGAGTGAATGTATGTGAGAAATCAGTCCATCCTATTAGGTAGAGTTTGTGTTACAAGTTTTGTTGTCAATGCCTCTCTATGATGCTTAAATCCGCTTATAAGAGGTCTTTAGGGAGAAGTATAGAAGCATAAAGCTAGGTGCGTTATTACATGGGTAAGGGTTATCCTAATTCTTGAAAGCTTGATGTTTAGTGGTGTTATTGCCTACCCAAAGTTGTACTTTCTATTCTGGTTCAACTCAATGCTTGGTTGTATATCTTCTCATGGTCAATCATGCAATTAAGTGTTTTCTAAATGATAAGTTTGTTACAATAGTTAAGCAGTCTATTGTGATGACAAGGTTGGTACTATAAATATTTAATATTCCAATCTAAGCAAGACAACCCTCGTTCACAAGAAAAAAAGGACACCTATGTTAACAAAGTACGCTGACTTAGGTGTATAAGTACGACAAAAGGATATTAGTCAGGGTTGATGCCAATACTCTATAGTGGAAGTCACTATATGTGTTCTATTGGAGCATACTGAGCTCACCTAAGATGGGAGCAATCAACCACTATAGATACTATAAATTTAGGTCTCATTTCACATCATCGCGTCATGACAGCCTTTCTTAAAAAATGCACACCTTTTGTATGTACCCAAAACTCCCAATTTCTGTAAGTCCCCAAAAGTACTAAGCTCAACAACCCATGAATTTGACTGGCGAGAACTTTTGCATATCATGTAGAAAGTATGTTGTAGGATCCATGGCTTTGGAGTTGTCAGTAATAAGAGTACACATGCAAGACATGACATACATTAGAAGGAATAATCTTCATCACTTTAATTTGATGTCCCTATATTGCAAAATACATGTGTTTATAAGATGATATATTTCTAAATTGGTCATTGAAGATAAAATAGATTTTCAACTTTTCCTAAAAGAAACCATTTGATCCAATGATAGATTTTATAGCCTTTTAGCTTTCTACCATGTGCATGGCTCTTTTATTGTTGTGGTTTGCTTTTCAAGGACTTCAGATTTTAGAACATCCCTGTTTACAAAAATGGACATCAAAAAATTTGATTATGTTCCCTCATTCCATTAATGATCATTTTGTTTTACTCTATACCAACCATCTCCCCAAAACATTTGAACATGTCCTTCCTTAATGCTTTCATGAAGGTCCTTGCATATTTNATACATGTGTTTATAAGATGATATATTTCTAAATTGGTCATTGAAGATAAAATAGATTTTCAACTTTTCCTAAAAGAAACCATTTGATCCAATGATAGATTTTATAGCCTTTTAGATTTCTACCATGTGCATGGCTCTTTTATTGTTGTGGTTTGACTTTCAAGGACTTCAGATTTTAGAACATCCCTATTTACAAAAATGTACATCAAAAAATTGGATTATGTTCCCTCATTCCATTAATGATCATTTTGTTTTACTCTATACCAACCATCTCCCCAAAACATTTGAACATGTCCTTCCTTAATGCTTTCATGAAGGTCCTTGCATATTTATGTTTAGTTTTGCAATATAACATTCAATATCGTTTTTCTCTACTTCTTTGCTAATGTAATTGTGATGAATATCAATGTGTTTGATTTTGGATTTAACTATAGCATTTCTTGTGAGTTAATGATCAGGGGATCAAATTTTGCTCAAAAATTCAAAGTGCTTGAAATCGCTTCAAATCGTACGAGAGCGTAGGCCTCATCGTTGCGAACCCAATGCAACTCATTTGGGTTCAAACAGATGTCGGAAGCGAGAGATATCGCGATCTGTTCGAATCGCCAAACAGGTAAAAAAAGGACGATGACTGGGTAGTCTGTACAGGCTGACGTGGAAGAGACTGTACGTCCGTACGCTAACATGGCAGAGGTGATGTGGTGATTTTAGATTGGCTGACAGTTGGACGAATCATGTTTCGACACGTGGCAATTTTTGGTTTGTGGTTGAGTGCCACGTGGCCCAATCATGAGCTGCCACATGGCACCATTGTATTGGGTATTGGTTCAAAACTATATGGAGTCTGTGGGATTCAAACCCCGGACCTCCCCCACCAGTCAAAGCCTTTGCAAAGTCCGCCCTGCCAATGGGCTACACGTTGTTCCTTGTTAACTATATGCGTTGGAATATATTTGAATTAATGTAATGTTTTATATGGCGGGGGGGTCGGGTCGGGGCTTAGCCCCGACCCATGGTTCTATTGTTTTACACATAGGACCGTTACCATATTGTTTGCGCGGGAGTTGTGTTACAAACAGAGCCCAGCCCCCGGTCGCACACCTTATATACCATGTGACCCAATGTAACAGTTAGCGAGCGCATTTGGTTTATGAAACAGTTAATCCACGGTTTCAATGTGCGCTCACATGACCTTAACGGTTAGCATGGTTTCAATGGATAGTCCATGCGCCCGACACTTGGCATGACCAGATTCACTCTTGCAAACGGTTAGCCCTTTTGTATTTGCGCCGGTCGTATGGAGGACCCATGTGCCCACGAGTTTGGCGGTTAGGGGCTGGCGCGCCCATAACCGTCCTACAGTTCGCACCGTTGGCACGGTTGCGTTCGGTGCCAGGTTTTTACGCTTTAAATGGCGTGTGTGCTAGGTTGAATGAACAAGGTGTTGGAAATGTTTAACAGGTTGTCATTGATGGCAAGTACAACAATGAAGATGGCATGAATACAGGAAGAATGTAACAGACGGGCACCAGAAGTATTTTGGGAAGAAGCTGCAGAGCAACCTCGATGAAGCTGCAGAGCAACCTTGATAAGATCAGAAGAGATAGTGCAGAGGATGTTTGGTATGTTTTACAAGCAGCGTAAGCTTGTCGTTGATGGAAAGTACAGCAGTAATGATGGCTTGAGTACAACACCGATGATCAATAGGCAAATAGAAGATAAGTCCAGGAAGATCGAATGATCGAAGGCAACGCTGGCAAGTACAAAAATGATGATGGCTTGAGTACAACAACGATGATCAACAGGCAAAGAGAAGATAAGTTCAGGAAGATCGAATGATCGAAGGCAACGCAACATTGACAAAATGATTGAAGGCCCAAGAAGCATTTCTGATCGTTGGATCCCATCCAAAATTCCTGACAGCATGAGGGTCGTTAGATCCGAATAAAGACAAGAAGAGGGTGCTGAAGAGGAGAATAGATCTCAGGCATCAAATCTGAGCGCAGGGTCCGACCACCGTTGGATCGAGGAAAACCTGCACGATCATTAAAAGTGCAAGGAGTAGAGGGCTCACAAATCCCGAAAGCAGGAGAACCGTCCATCTCAGGGGATTATGTTGACCATTGATTCGACTCCCTGTCGGAGTTTCGAGGATCGAGAGTTGGAGATGTCAAAGAATATTGACATCAAGAATCCCGAAATCGCGATGTGTGAAATCCCGATTGAATCTGAACCGTCAGATCAAGATGTGATCTAGACCGTCGACCCGACTCACGTCAGCAGACCACGTCAGCTAGGAACACGTGGCACAACCAGGTAATGACAAGTGTCAGACTGATTCAACATGCCAAGCACATGTAAGTCACGAATCAAGGTGACACGTGGCAGTTATTTAACACATGTGATGTCAACAGACTTACACCATGATGGAATTTCGAGGATCGCGTGTTGGAGATGTCAAAGAAACAATGCAATAGGAATCCTGATTTCGCGATATGCAAAATCGCGACTTAAATCGCAGCCGTTGAATCAAGATCAAATCTAGACCATTGATTCCAGTCCATGTCGGAGTTTCGAGGATCGAGAGTTTGACATGTCAAAGATTATTGACATCAGGAATCCCGATATCGCGATATGTGAAATCGCGATGTAATCTGAGCTGTCAGACTAAGGTTGAATCTGGACCGTTGATTCCAGTCCTTGTCAAAGTTTTGGGGATCGAAAGTTGGACATGTCAAAGATTATTGACATCAGGAATCCCAATATCGCGATATGTGAAATCACGATGTAATCTGAGCCGTCAGATTAAGGTTGAATCTGGACTGTTGATTCCAATCCTAGTCGGAGTTTTGGGGATCGAGAGTTGGACATGTCAAAGATTATTGACATCAGGAATCCCGATATCGCGATATGTGAAATCGCGATGTAATCCGAGCCGTCAGATTAAGGTTGAATCTAGACCGTTGATTCCAGTCCTAGTCGGAGTTTCGGGGATCAAGAGTTGGACATGTCAAAGATTATTGACATTGGGAATCCTGATATCGCGATATGTGAAATCGCGATGTAATCTGAACCGTCAGATCAAGTGTTGATCGGAGGGCTATTGATGCATGACACAGTGAAACTACCATAAACCATTGATGGCGTCTACTAGAGAATTCGAAGAGACCCCTGTGTGATCGCCAGAGGAGAAGAAGAGTCTCCAAGCTTTGTCCAAGTGAAGGAAGACTATTCTTAGAAGGGATTGACAGATGTATGAGCGTGGAAGCCTGTAACTAAAATAGAGAAGGTGAGCTCGACTGTCACAGAGAAGACGAAGAGTCTCAACTGCCAGAGAGGCTGAGGAATCTCAGCATAACATCCAGTGATGTTGAACGTGTGGGAGAATGGCCAGAGAAGCTGAAGAGTTACGATGATGATCACGCAGAGAACTCGAGAGGTGGAGGAGATTGGCACGGTATGAGCATGCATAGGAATGGTGAATATTGCATGCACAAGATGCATAGAAGCTATGTATACATGGTACAGAGAAGAGAAGTGTTGTTGTTGTTGTTGGAGTTTGTTGTGGTTGTAGCTGGTGAAGGTGATTCATGTGTAAAGAAGAAGGAGAGTGCAACAGCTGAATTGAACAGAAGAGGCTCTGTGCAGTGAATGGGTATGGCGCACAGAGCATAAAAGGAAGAAGAACAGACAACGCAAGTGATGTGTGCAAGAAGGCAATGAGGCAGACAGAGTAACGAAATGCAACAGAACAATGATGAGTCTGGTAAGCCATTGTTGAACATTATATCACTGTAATAAGTTTGAGTAACAAAGAATTAATATTTCAGGGTGGTTGGGAGGTGCTCGAGAGGACTGTTGTCCTCAGAGGTTCAAGTGGGTGCTTGAACACAGAGAGTTGTAGCTTCCATCTGGTTGCAGCCAGAGAAACCAGGGTGGCAGGGTGGTGCAAGGGAGAACTATTGTTCTCTGTTAT
>JZKD02S1015505.1:88540-103076 GCA_000966675.3 Picea glauca
CTATAGATGATTTTTCCCCATAATATCTTACATAACTGCATGAAGACACCATCCTTGACAGGAGAATGCGAACTTCAAAACGAGGAAATGTGGAGTATCTTCGAGTTGGTCTTAACGGTACAAATCCAAGCAAAGCCAAATGGATTGAGGTTGGAAGGGTGAGGGAACTATACCCTCATCTTCACATAGACTGAAATTAGTCTTTTGGAGGTCCAAAAGCTTCCCAATGGGGAGGTGTGATCAGGGGATCAAATTTTGCTCAAAAATTCAAAGTGCTCAGAATCACTTCAAATCAGACGAGAGCGTAGGCCTCATCGTTGCGAACCCAATGCAACTCGTTTGGGTTCAAACGGACGTCGGGAGCGAGAGATAGCGTGATTTGTTCAAATCGCCAAACAGGTAAAAAAAGGACGCTGACCGGGTAGTTTGTATAGGCTGACGTGGCAGAGACCGTACGTCCGTACGTTGACATGGAAGTTTCAGATTGGCTGATAGTTGGACGAATCATGTTTCGACACGTGGCAATTTTTGGTTTGTGGTTGAGTGCCACGTGGCCCAGTCATGGGCTGCCACGTGGCACCATTGTATTGGGTATTGGTTCAAAACTATATGGAGTCCATGGGATTCGAACCTCGGACCTCCCCCACCGGTCAAAGCCTTTGCAAAGTCCACCCTGCCAATAGGCTATGCGTTGTTCCTTGTTAACTATATGCGTTGGAATATATTTGAATTAATGTAATGTTTTATATGGCGGGGGGGTCGGGTCGGGGCTTAGCCCTGACCCGTGGTTCTATTGTTTTACACATAGTACCATTACCATATTGTTTGCATGGGAGTTGTGTTACAAACGGAGCCCAGCCCCCGGTCGCACACCTTATATACCATGTGACCCAATGTAACAGTTGGCGTGCGCATTTGGTTTATGAAACACTTAAGCCATGGTTTCAATGTGCGCTCACATGACCTTAATGGTTAGCATGGTTTCAATGGATAGTCCATGTGCTCGACACTTGGCACGACCAGATTCACTCTTGCAAACGGTTAGCCCTTTTGTATTTGCACCGGTCGTATGGAGGACCCATGTGCCCACGAGTTTGGCGGTTAGGGGCTGGCACGCCCATAATCATCCTACAGTTTGCACCATTGGCACGGTTGCGTTCGGTGCCCGTTTTTTACGCTTTAAATGGCGTGTGTGCTAGGTTGAATAAACAAGGGTGCAATTTATAGATGCAGAGACAACAAGCTTGAAGGGGGGACTTCTAGGAAGCCTAACTTCTTTATTTTTTGGCCAAACGAGGTGCCGAAAAAGCCCAGCTAGGGGTTTTTGGACGCTCTGAAGCCATTGGAGCAGCCTGTTGGTCAATTTGAGCATTGCAAAGCACGTTTTTGAGCACTTTAAGAAAATAATACTAATGATCCATTGGAAGCTGGACCAGGAGATGTAGCCCAAGAGAGGGGTGAACTCCTTTATCATTTGTTGTGTTATGTGTTTATGTTCATTGATTATGTTGTTGTTTATATGCATCTTRAATGAGTAAATCCTATTAATGATGTGTTGCAAAGTTGATCCATTTGCTTTTAACACATAAAATTTAACTTGCAAATATTTTCAAGATTACAAGTCTTCTTCATTTTTAGATCAGTTAAATAACATGTTTATTATTAGAAAATGCAAGTGATGGGTTGTTTTCTTACTACATAAATTGTGAAACCAAACACACAACTTGTGATGTATGACTTGCATCTTGCATTGAAATCAATAGGTTGGAGTTGAGAAGTCTATCTATGTGCACATTCTCCATTTTACAGTCTATAAAATCTTCACTACGCCCAAGTCTGGAATGATGCATTAGAAGTAAAGATTATGACATGAGATACAAATGTTTGGTGTCACAATGGGAGCTAACTAATAAACAACTCTCAAGTGCATTTTTTTTTTCTGAATAAAATGATTCCTTTAAACTCTATTAATAAACAATACTCAAAGATTTGATACAAAAGAAGCTGCATTGAAAAAATCAATCACCCCACACAAAGCCTAACAATGGACAAACATCGAGAAGGCTTGATAAAAATTGAAAGACCATGCCATTAGGACATACAAATCCAAAGTAAAACCAATTATATAGCCAAACGTTAAAGGTCAGGAACATAATTGGTGGCTAGCAGGCCACATTCAAGATAGATGATAAAGCTAAGTAGCAATACCAAATCCGATATTTGTAGGAGGGTCATGGTCCTTAGGGTTCAAGCCCCACCCATTAATGGGTAGTGCATATTTAAGTGAGGAGGTGTCCCATTCATCATTCATCATTCTACTACTCAAGGTGCTTGTTCATTGAAATGGCTAGATCAAAGTTGGTGAACTTATCATTCTCAAGTTGAGAAGGAGGTGACTAGTTCTGGTGCTCCTAGTTTTGGTTTAGGTGTTCGTTGTGTTCCTTTACCAAGCAACCTATAGGCCACGATGTTGTTTGGGGGAAAAAACAATTTGCTTGATACAAACTAACATAATTCAACTTGGAATGAGAATATAAACTTCTTAAAGTAAAAGTTTTCATTTTTACTTAAATTATTTATATTATCATTAATTATTTAAGGATGTTTCAGAGGAGATCCAACCTCATCGGATCTCATATGATGAAAATGGAATTTCACATTCCATATAAAACTTAGTAGACTTGACAATTTTGAGAATTCCAACAAATTGAATTACATCGAACTAAAGACAAGGCCATTAAACCATCAAAAGATGCCAAATGTCACCTTGATCTTTTACCACATTCCACTTGTGAAATGTAGACCTACTAAAAATAGACATGCAAAAAATTAGTAGTTTCGACTCTTAAAAAATATGAGTTTTGGAATATGAAAATCACTGCTCTAGTTATTGAACTAAGCTTTGATACAGATGCCATTGTGTTGGATGAGACTGATCTAACCTTAGAATGGGTAGAGGAGACTCACTAGACAATGTTTGATCATGATATTGATGAGTTGGGGTGGATTGGTTTAGATTTGGCTCCACTAGTAGGAGTAGCACCAAGCATGGTAGGCATTAGCCATGCTTCTACTAGTGCTACAACTGCAACTGTAGTGGGAGATTTCCCATAGTAGTTCAATGAGTTTGAGCCAGAGGATGGTCCTGTAGCTTATGCAGAGGATCCCATTTCTAGTCATGGTGATGAATTTTATGATTGATCATGTTGATTAATGATATGTAGTAGGCGAGTAGCTCGTAGCTTGTTTTTCGGGCTCTAGAGGCCATTTAGAGCCTTGTTGATTATGTATTTTGTTTGATATTTATTGCGCTCAGTGCCATTTTGATATATTCACCCTTACATTTTTACATGAGAAAACTCTGCGTATTTTGTCTCTAACGGTTTGGAATCTTTATAATATATTTTTTACATTAAAACTTTAATATGTTATGTATTTTTTAGTAAATCAAGCCATAAACTTTAAACTGGTCCAATTCCAGTCTGAGTGGACCCTCTATAGACTTCAAGTCCAAGTTCGCATTTTAAAACTTTGATTCTAACAAGCTTCTACATTGCATGAAATTCTACTATTGATGCGAGCTTATCACAAAGGATAATAGACTTCTAGGTTATGTGCAACTAAAATATGGGGAATATATGAAGATGCAAAGAACGTAAATGAGAAATGGTATTTTTGTTGGAATAATAATATCCCATTAGACATTAGATGTATGCATCTAATAAAGTCACTTTATGACTTTAGTTTATATTATGCTTTTATGTTTATGTTTACTATGTAAAGTAGTCCATCCCTGATGCAGGAGCATCACTCCACCTCAATACGCACCAACTAATTAACACGCGTGGTGAGCATTCAAGGAAGGAGAGGCATCACCCTCTCATTTTTGTCTCGAGAATCCAAGATGTGATCCAGGCATTAATTGAAGACAAGCTGGAAGAGCCAAATCATGCTTTCACACAAGCTGGAGATAAGTTCGCCATTAATAGGCTGATGATAGAAGGGATCTGCATCCAATTTGGAGCAGATTCCCACCATTGTAATTTGCCCTTTCGATAGGCATTTTGAATGGTGATTTGACACCACTAATGTAGCTTGCAAGGGAAGCTCGTAGAGCCCCTCTTGTATAAATCTCTATATTATTGCAAAGTAGAGGTTAGACGATAGGGATTTGGATAGATCAGTTTGTAAGGAGAGAAACACAGAGAGCCGAGACTCAGTCATAGTTCGGACTCCACTATTGTAATTTGACATTCCGCCATTAATAGAAAATTATAGTTTTCTTTCTATTCTATATTTCTGTGTAATGGATTCTATGTTATGAATGTCTTTCACATATTTTTGAATTGTAGATGAACGTTAGAAATCATCTGCAGGGGTAGAGATACATTTTTCTATCTGCAAGTGTGTTGAGTTAAGTCTAGTTCTCTAGGCTAAGTACAAGGAGTGCATGACAGAGATTGGAGACTCTGTAAGCCAACACAAGGAGTGCATGTCTGAACTCAGTGGAGTCATAAGAGAAGTTGTCAAGAGGGCACACTAGATTAATTTACAGACTCTGCGAGAAATTTCAAGGTGGTTAAGTTCCTTGGAAAGAAAGACTGTGTGGGGAGAAGCACAGTTCAGGTTTACTGAATACTCATGAATACTCTGCCAGGAGGGCATCGAGCTAGTGTGAGCGTACTCAGAAGAAACATGGTTGAAGGTGTTGGGGAATCCCAGAATTGCTAAACATTCTGGTGAAGGAAGGCTTTGCAAGAAATGCATTGACAAAGGAAAGAAGATGCCTTAAACCTTTCTATAAGGTGAAGGGAGAAGCTGTTGAAGAGCTGAGCCAAGCGCAAGGAGTATGCCTAAGGTTTTGTAAGTTCACCTTACAAGCTTAGGAAGCAGAGTAAGAGACTACCAGGAGGGCAAGAGGAAGTCCACTAAAGGATGCAAAGGAACTAGGAACCTTGGAGGTTTTCAAGCCGAGAAAAGTCCTAGAAGAGTTTGCACGAAAGTCTACAAGGAGTGCATAAAGAGTTTCAAGAACAACCTAAGTCTTGAAAGGAGAAATTGTGCTAAGTGTACAAAGGAGTTGAGGACTTACCGAAGTCTCGAAGATGGAGAAATCACCCATTGTCGAGGAGGAGACAGGTGGCAGAAGATCGAGAAGTTCAGGAGCAAGAGCTTCAAAAAGTTTGCTGCAAGAAAACAAGGATCTTCGCGAAGACGCGAAGAGTGATTCTAATCTAGACTGTTAGATCTGGAAGAGACGTGGAATAGATACACACATTTAGGAGGAGGAACCCTTCGGAAGAAGTCGAGAGGAGAACACCTGAAGCGCTAGGTAGCGAAGTAATCCTAGCCGTCCATCAGAGTAGGACGCGTGACAAAGGATCAACACATCGTTGGTTCGCAAGTTGGGGAAAGTGGAGTCGGGAGTTGGGAGGACTCGCGAAGTACGATCTCATGAATTGATCACATCTGTTGATTGCGAGAGGAACAAGGATCATAGATCTGGTTCTGAAGAGTTCGTTGATTCAAGGATGGGGAAAAGGAAGAAAACAACTCGCGAAAGTCTCGAAGAGTGAGATTACGAAGGGAGTCTACCCACCGTCGTAGTCTGCGGTCACATCAACAAGGAATTCTAGCATCAAGAGCTGGCAACATTGGTGTAGGAGTTAAAAGCATCAGGAGAGGGTCTGCAGGTGCCACATAGCGGGTGAAAGGAAGTAGAACATACCCGTGTCAAGTTAAATCAGTTCCATCAGGAGCATGATGAACCATTCGGTTCAACGACTTGAACGATCCTAGACCAGGGGTTTGCAATGGCCCCTCTTAAGCAGGAGAGAAGGGGGTGGTTATCACCAAGTGGTATCAAAGCTTGATTCCTCTCAGGCAGAGGGAAGGAGACGACGTAGCAGATGTAGAATTGATTCCTGTAGGCCAGGGAGAGAGGGTGCAATACTCTGTTGGAGTTGTTGCAAGGTGTGCAACAAATGGTAGACAACTAGGTGGGCTGTAAATGAAGCAAGATGGCCATTGACAGTCATAAACATGGTCGAGGAGAAGTCCACTCGCATAAGAGCCAAGCGGAGATGGATAAGGAGCTCAGTGAAACCCAGGCACAGATGGAGAAGCTTGCATTCGAGATGCAACAGGAGTCGAAGGTACACTAGAGATATGAATGGCCTTTGAAGAGAACAACTAGATGGCTTGTTCAGAAGTTGTTGACAAGGAGACAACAACAAAGGTTAAAGAGGTCACCAAGGCATGCTGAAAACCTCAGTCATAAGAGAAAGAGATTTGGCAAGAGTCTCATAGATTACTAGGGGTGAAATGAGAAGGGATCAATGGATCTCGTACACTGCCAGGAGGGCAGAGGAGACATCCCAAATTTCTAGGTGGGAAAAGATGGAGAGATGAACTCAGATGAGAGTTCACGTCAAAGGATGTTGACAAACAAAGAGGAGGCAAAAGAAAGACCTCACACAGATGGAGATTTGCACGGAGTTGTGAGCTGTGTGAATGAAGATGATGAGAAGTTGAAAACTTCCACCATCGAAGAGAAGGATCATGGAAACGTTCTGATCATTGGAGGGGTTGAGATATTCCTACCAAGCAACCAAGGAGAGGCTAGAATTGATGCTATAGATGCGACAGAAGGACAACCAACATAGACTGTCATGGAGGAGAAGGAACAAATACCGAGGTCTGTCCCGACAGAAGGAGAAGAGCTTTCAGCAGAATTGCTTGACGTTTTCAGCCAGTAAGCTAAACAAGAGATGATTATAGCACTAGAGCTTGCAGCAGAAGGGGAAGTAGATAGCACAGATTTTTCGGATCTATGTGGGGAATTGGAAGCTCTTGAGAGAAGAGTGGTAGTGCAAGGCATGCACATCCAACAGGCTAAGTTGGAAGTAGATGAAGGATTACACCAACACGAGGAGCATTTGGAGGAAGCTAAAATGGGAACAACTGAAGGACTGTCAAGAGAAAATCTATTAGGAGAAGTGGTAGCTGAGCAACGGTTCAATGATAAGGAGCCTGCAGAAGTAGAGATTGCAACAGAGTGGCAAACTAAGGCCATAAAGGAAGAAGATGTCTTGGGAAGTCAGTGTGATTTTCCCATTGACAAGGAGGGAGTGCAACGAGCTTGTCTACAACAGAAGAACCAACTGGATAGGGTGATTGAAGAGATAAGGAAGATGATGTTGGAGTCAGTAGAAGAATTGGTCAACATGAGGAAGCTGGACAAAAGGAAACTTGCACGAGTAGCGGGGAAGATGATGCAACAGAAGCAGTGGAGCAGAGGAGCCGAGAGACAACTCCAAGAGAAAGTTTGGGATTCAGGTGGATTTCAACCACGTTGGAAAGCTCTTGAGCAGGAGCTCATGATCTTTGTAGCTGTGGAGTATGATGCAGGAGCATCCCTCCACCTCAGCACACACCAACTAATTAACACGCATGGTGAGCATTCAAGGAAGGAGAGGTGCCACCCTCTCATTTTTGTCTCGAGAATCCAAGATGTGATCCAAGCATTAATTGAAGACAAGCTGGAAGAGCCAAATTGTGATTTTGCACAAGCTGGAGATAAGGTCGCCATTAATAGGTTGATGATAGAAGGGTTCTACATCCGATTTGGAGCAGATTCCCACCATTGTAATTTTCCCTTTCAATAGGCATTTTGAATGGTGATTTGACACCACTAATGTAGCTTGCGAGGGAAGCTCGTAGAGCCCCTCTTGTATAAATCTCTGTATTATTGCAAAGTAGAGGTTAGACGATAGGGGGTTGGATAGATTGGGCTGTAAGGAGAGAAACACAGAGAGCCGAGACTCAGTTGTAGTTCAGACTCCAGTATTGTAATTTGACATTCCACCATTAATAGAAAATTACAGTTTTCTTTTTGTTCTATATTTCAGTGTAATGGATGTTGTGTTATGAATGTCTTTCACATGTTTGTGAATTGTAGATGAACGTTAGAAATCGTCTGCAGAGGTAGAGATACAATTTTCTATCCACAAGTGTGTTGAGTTAAGTCAAGTTCTCTAGGCTAAGTGCAAGGAGTGCACGACCAAGATTGGAAGCTCTGTAAGCTGACGCAAGGAGTGCCTGTTTGAACTCAGTGGAGTCAAAAGAGAAGTTGTCAGGAGGGAACACCATATTAATTTACAGACTCATGGAGAAATTTCAAGGTGGTTAAATTCCTTGGAAAGAAAGACTATGTGGGGAGAAGCATAGTTCAGGGTTACTGAATACTCTAGAATACTCTGCCAGAAGGGCATCGAGCTAGTGTGAGCATACTCAGAAGAAACATGGTTGAAGGTGTTGGGGAATCCCATAATTGCTAAACATTCTGGTGAAGGAAGGATTTATAAGAAGTGCGTCGACAAAGGAAAGGAAAGGCCTTAAACCTTTCTATAAGGCGAAGGGAGAAGCCATCGAAGAGCTGAGCCAGGCACAAGGAGTGCACCTAAGGTGTTGTAAGTTTTCCTTACAAGCTCAGGAAGCAGAGAGAGAGACTGCCAAGAGGGAAAGAGGAAGTCCATTGAAGGATGCAAAGGAACCAGGAACCTTGGAGGTTTTCAAGCTGAGCAAAGTCGCAGAAGAGTCTACGCGGAAGTCTGCAAGAAGTGCATAAAGAGTTTCAAGAATAACCTAAGTCTCGAAAGGAGAAATTACTCTAAGTGTGAAGGGAGTCGAGGAATTACCTAAGTCCCAAAGACGGAGAAATCATCCATCATCGAGGAGGAGAAAGGTGGCAGAAGATCGAGAAGTTCAGGAGCAAGAGCTTTAGAAAGTTTGCCGCAAGCAAAAAAGGATCTTTGTGAAGATGTGAAGAGCGATTTGAATCCAGACCATCGGATCTGGAAGAGACGTGGCAGAGATACATGCATTTCGGAGGAGGAACCCTTCAGAAGAAGTCGGGAGGAGAACACTGAAGCGCTAGGTAGCGAAGTAATCCTAGCCGTCCATCAGAGTAGGACGGGTGAAAAAGGATCAACACATCGTTGGTTCACAAGTCAGGGAAAGCAGAGTCGGGAGTTGGAAGGACTTGCGAAGTCCAATCTCGCGAAGTGATCACAACCATTGATTGCGAGAGGAACGAGGAACGAGGACTGTAGATCTGGTTCTGAAGAGTTCACCGATTCGAGGATAGGGAAAAGGAAGAAAATAACTCGTGAAAGTCCTAAAGAGCAGGATTGTGAAGGGAGTCGACCCATGGTCGTAGTCCACAGTCACATCAACAAGGAATTCTAGCATCAAGAGCTAACAGTGTTGGTGTGGGAGCTAAAAGCGTAAGGAGAGGGTCCACAGGTGCCACATAGTAGGTGTGAGGAAGTAGAATGGACCTATGTCAAGTTAAATCGGTTCCATCGAGAGCACGACGAACCATTCGGTTCGACGACTTGAACAATCCTAGACCAGGAGGTTGCGATGGCCCCTCTTGAACAAGAGAGAAGGGGGTGGTCGTCACCAATCCCACATTAATAAAATGGAAGTCACTCACCCAAGTTGTAACCTATACAAGGAAGCTTTCTCTTCGAGTAATATAATCAAATATCTAAGTCTCTTTTGCATTTTGCTTCCCTTATTCTCTCTCATGTTATTGGTTTTCCTTTTGTTCGGTTTCTGTGGTATGTTACAGAGCTACGGTGCCATTGTGAGAGTGTTAATACCTAGGCACTGCTTATGGTAGTGACAAATTGAGGCACTGCTTTTGTGATGCACTGATTGAATTTTAGATCTGCACTTAGTTTAAATTTTTTGGGTATGATTTTGTGGCAAGGTTCTAAAGGAGGAGAGAGAAAGTGTAAAAATCAAAATTGAATTTTTGAAGTAGAATCATATGATTGTTGTACATTCCCCAAAGAGACTCGGTAACGATGTCCAATGACAATCTTTGCTTGATTTTTAGATCTGTATGGAGGGTTTGAAGTAGATTTGTCTTGTCTTTTGCCTGTATGAATGCCTAGAAACTCGTTTCTAGATGATTCAGTGGTCGATTCACTGAATTTCAGTAGATTTGCAATGTTTTTTTGACAATTTTTGTGGATATAATCTAATTGTTCAAGCTATTTTCTACAATTTATCAATAATTTATGTTTTCTTAGGGTAAAATCTCTTTAAATTAGTAAGATATTGAATAGATATGTGGTAGATCTCTACATTTCATTGTTGTATTTGTAATATTTTACCAGGTTGTGGAAGAAATTGGATCATGTGAGCAGGTTTAGTTGATTTGGAGAAACCGTTGAGTTTCTGGTGTAGATCTTCAACAGATTTGGTGTATTTTTAATAGATTTTGGTAATTTGTGGCTTCTACAACAGTTGTGGAGAAACATTTTCTTGTTCTTTCTTCGAGATTTGTAGATTGAGAGAGGAAATTCAAGTAGCGTTTTTCTCTATTTTAGCATTAGTTTCTGCAATTTTACTTGTGAATGGCAACATTGTACAACATCATGTGGGAAGAAAATTTAAAAAATTCTCTAGTAAAAATTACAATACATGGAAGTAGTGTATGTAGGCAATTCTTGTGTATAGGTGTTTGGATAAGATCATTCTAGGGAAGGAAATCAGACCTACACTAATGGGTAGAGACAATGATAGATTTGATGAGTAGAATAGATAAGTAGTGATGCTACTCTAGTTGTCAATGATAGATGAGATGCTTCATGAGGTTCGGTCCAACATGAGTTCAACAAATATTTGGAAGCACTTGATGGATTTGCATGAGAGCTTGGATAAAGGTAGTCTTGTTTCTAAAAAAATATGTTGTTTTCTATTAAAATGATGGAAAATGCCAGGATCATTTGTTGAAAATCAAGGACATTAGAGAACCACTGTTGACCATTCACTGAAAATGGAAGAAGAGGATATGGTGGAGATCACACTTAAAAGTTCACCACATGCATATGGACATTTTGTAGAAACCCTCAATATTACTTGTATTAACGTTGGCCTTAAATTTGAAGAGTTGTGTGATAAACTCTTGCACCAAGATAGGTGGAAGTAGCAACAAGAATGAGGGCTTAGAACAAACCTTTACAACAAATTTCAAAGGCAAAGGTAAGTTTACTAGAAAGAACAAGAAAGGAAGTGGTGAGGTGGATGTAGCCCAAGAATATGGAGAATGTTAGATGTCATTATTGTGGTAAGATGGGGCATATGAAGATGCAAAGTAGAAAAACAAGGATGGGGGGCCTCAATAGAAGACTCATAATGCTATAAAAAAGAGCAGTCAAAAGAGAGATCCAACTTTTTATGCAATCATGGCCAAGAGGCAAGTAGATTAGGGCATGCCATATGCTTGGTACATTGATTTTAGTGCATCACGACATTTCACCAATAGGAGAGATTGGTTCATATAGGACACTACTTGCAATTCTTCCAAGGACTTTGTGATATTTGGTGGTGGGACATAGTTCAAGGTGGTAGGAAAAGGAAATGTTTAGATTTTCTTTGGAGGTAAATTGTTGATTTTCATTAATGTGCTTTCTGTGCCTGTTATGGAACACAATTTTCCTTGACTTAGATTATGAGGCAATGCCCCATTTGAATGTCATGTTTAACAATCATAAGTGTTATGTGGTTGATAAGGAGATCAAGAATATAGTTTCTCTTAACGTTGAGGATCATGGAATTTTCAGGTTGGTTGATATTAGGAAAGCCAAAGAACATGCTTTGGTAGCCAAGAGTGTGTTGGGAATCAATGCACTTTGACATCAACAATATGTGCACCTTAATTTGAACTATCTTTCTCAATTGGCCTTAGAAAGAGTAGATGGGATTCTTGATATTCAACGACAAAGTCAACACATTTGCAAAGCTTTCCAGACAGGAAGCAACACAGATCTCCATTTGATGAAGAATGGGCTTGGAGAGTGAAGACAATGCTTCAATTGGTACATGTAGATGTACGTGGGCCAATGAATACAATATCACTCTCCCGTGTTAGGTATTTCTTGCTATTTGTTGATGACTTCAATAGAAAGATGTGGGCATATTTCTTAAAATTGAAATATAAAGTTTTTAATAAGTTTCAAAAGTTTAATGCATTAGTAGAAAAACAGTGTGGGAATTACATCAAATCCATTAACATTGATAATGGTGGACAATTTTTCTGCAAAGAATTCAATAACTTTTGTACTAAACATGACATCGAGCGATAATATACCACACCTTACACTCCATAATAGAATGAAGTAATTGAGAGGTACAACTTTACTATTAGGGAGATGATCCCGTGTATGATGGAGAAAAAGTTTGTTCTCCATAGGTTTATCATTGAACCAATGGACACAAAAATGTACTTGCTTAATAGATCTCCCATGAAGGTAATGTAGCAACACATCCCATGGGAAGCATGGTCTAAAAGAAAACCAAAAGGAAGTCCTCTAAAAAATTGTGGTTTAGTTGCTTGTGCATGGAGTCCTGAAGAGAAATGAACCAAATTGGACTCCAAAAGAAAGAAACTAATTCTCGGAGGATATAGTGTGACACTCATAAATATTATAGGTTAGTTGATGTGGACACTAAAAAAGTAAGCTTTAGTAGAGATGTTGTGGTTGATGAAGATGCATGGCCATTTCACATTCCTATAGGGATGAGCATTTATGAAGATGAGTCGGTTATGGATCAAGGTTTTGGTGTCAAGATTCACCAAGTTCCACCCCAAGTAGGGAGAATTCCAAGGACGAGTCCTTGATGACTTGCCAAAAATTTCCAGTCCAAAAGCCACTGTAAGTATCCCAAATCATTGAGGTGACAATACTAATTTAGAAGAAGGAGAAGAACTCGAGAAGAAGAGGCCAAAGTGGTGGCACAACACTCTTGTAGATGTTCTATTAAATGGGATGATCAATGGATGATCAATGCAAGGGAAGAAACTTGATATGGTTCATTTTGCTTTGATGGCCAATCTTTAGGGTGTGCTTGAACCACATGTATTAGAAGAAGCCAAAGGTAGATATGAATGGGAGAAGGCCATGGCAGTTGAGCATGACACTTTGATGAAAAAATAGATTTGGAACTCATAATACTTCCACCAGGGATGAAGTGCATTGGCTCCAAATGGGTGTATAAGGTCAAGTGCAAGGTAGATGGTATGATTGACAAGTACAAGGAACAATTATTTGTAAAAGGTTTCTTGAAGAAAAAAAAGAACTGACTCTGAGGATACCTTTGCTCCTACAACAAAGATGAGGACAATATGCTTGGTTCTAGACATAACAACACAATTTGGCTTTAAAGTGCATGAGATGGATGTGAAGCGTGCCTTCCTGAATAGGGATTTAGAGGAAAAAGTTTACATGTCAATTACAGGAATTTCAAGTTCCGAGGAAAGAGCATATTGTTTGCTCTATGAAGAAAGCCCTATATAGCTTGAAGCAAGCCTCCAGGGCATGGTACGTAAGAAATGATAAATATTTGGGTGAATATGGGTTCCAGTAGAGTCCTTTAGATCCCAATTTATATGTCAAAAGCATTAGTAATTATGTCATTATTATGGTGATAGATGTAGATGTCATTATTATGTCAGATGTCGAGGTTGGAGCAATTTAATAGGTAAAATCAAATCTTTCTTAAGCTTTTAACATGATTGATTTAGGCCTCCTATGTTATTGCCTTGGTGTAGAAGTTTGGCAAACTGATAAAAAACATCTTTGTTTCAAAAACAAAGAATGCCAAGAGTTTTCTAGATAGTTTCACGTTGGCAGATTGTAAGACTTTATATACACATATGGAGAAAGGGTTAAAACTTTCAGCCAAGGTTGATTCTAAGTTAGTTACTAGAATTAGTATACAAGGAACTAGAGGGGAGTTTAACTTATCTTATGACCACTAGACCTAAGTTGAGCTATGCAGTGATTTATATCCCTTGATTCATGATAGCTCCAAGTTCATAACATTGAACAACAATGAAAACAATGCTTTGATATGTGAAAGGCACATAAGACTTTTTCATTCTATATGGCAAAAGTAAAGAACCCCAGTTTTGTGGATATATAGATTTAGATTAGGCATGGCTAGTGGATGACATAAAATCCACATCTCACTATGTTTTCATCCTCATCTCTGGAGTAATGACCAACAATAAGCAACATGTTGTTGCCCTATCCTTGACAAAAAAAATATTGAGTAGTTGTGAAGGGAGCATGTGAAGTAGTTTGGCTTAGAAGGATGCTTGATGACTTGAAGATGCATCAGTCAAAGCCTACATTATAATTCTGTGAAAATCAGGATGTACTCAAACTTGCCAAGAATCAAGTCTTCCATGAATGCACCAAGCAAGTCAATGGTCATTGTCACTACATCCAACAAATTAGTTGAGTCGTAGTAGTGTCCTATAGATGATCAAATTGCAAACATTCTAACCTAGTCTTTGGGACCTCACAAATATGCAAAATTTTGGGATAAGCTTGCGGAAGTTTTTGGATTAACCATTAAGGGAGGGTACTAGAATAATAATGGTTAATTAAACTTTAGACATAAGTATTTAATAAAGTCACTTCATGGATTTACTTTATATTATGATTTTATGTTT
>JZKD02S1015505.1:144210-160327 GCA_000966675.3 Picea glauca
AGAGGAGAGATTTTGCTTGATGATCTTCTAATCAGGTTTAGGAAATGCTGGAGGCAATTTTGAGTCCATAGCAGAGAAGTTAGAGTGGGATGCCAACTGCTGCTTCATATGTGATTTCAGGCCAGATGGGACCATTGAAAGTTGTGTAGAGCATATACACAAGATGCATGGATTTTTTATTCCTGATGCCGAATATTTGAAAGATCCCCGTAGATTACTAAGCTACCTTGGCCTCAAGGTGACCAACGATTTCATGTGTTTGAATTGCAATGAGAAATGAAAACCATTTCTAAGTCTAGAAACCGTTAGGAAGCATATGATTTCTAAAAACCACTACAAATTACACTATGGAGATGGTGATGAAGAAGAAGATAGCGATCTAGATGACTTTTATGACTATAGCAACAGTTACATGGAGGAAAGTGGGATGCAAATAGTGCCTACAGAAGAAAATCGCAATGCCAATATTGAACTTGGCTTTGGAGGGGCTGAACTAGTAATCCGAAGAAAGTCCGAAAATGAAACATCATGCAAGATGCTTGTTTCTCGTGAAGGAATGCCTTGGAACTAATGATTGGGAGATCTCTAGATAGGCTGCTATAAATTCATTTTTGGTCAATACAACAAAATTTTACAAGTTGATTTAAGCAGGGGTATGAATGCATCCAGTCACAAACATTTTGACGGTGAGAACTTCAAATGGATTCTACAGGAAACATAACTGTCTACACAGGAAATTGAAGTTGCTGGCACTTTACCTGAAAGAAACATCACCAAAAGCGCCATGAACCGACAACAAATCAAAGAGGTAATCGAAAATTTTTATTTTTGAAGTTTTGAAAAACTCTGTCTTTTGGTGGTTTAGGCGAGCCTGAAAAGCGCTCATTAACCACCAAAAGCAGATCTTTCGGTGGTTAAAGAGCTCAAATTTTAACAAAGTTAACCACCAAAAGCCTGTAACTGCCAGAATGAGTGAATTTTTGCCCAGATCAGAAATTTTTGAGTCCGAATGGTTTGAAGCCTTTTCAAATGGATGGTGGATGAATTATCAGGTCAGATCAAATGGTTAGTTTTGATAGATTATGGAAAGAAGAGGTGTTTCAAACATTTTTGGTATCTTTGACAAAGACAGAAAATCAGGATGCTTACTCACATCAACAGATTCAAATTTTGTATCTCTTGGAGAGTCATCATTCATCCTTGGAAGGCTATCCTGCATTACACCATTACTCAACAAGAGATGAAGACCATGAAATCTAGGATCGACCTCATTTTTGGGGATCATTCCACATCTTTTGCAAACTAAATTTTGACTTTCTATCTTTAGCATATTTGATCCATGTTTTCAGGATCTCAAAACTGCATTGTAAAGTTATAAAGCTAAAGGTAGAATAGGAATTAAGGGTTCGACTTTGGAGACTTTTTCATATTATGTATTCAAACTTCTCATTTTCATATTGAGTAATACAAGCTTCTTTTGCCATAACTTGTTCAAATTTGATCTTCTTACCTATTATGTACTTGCACTTGGATATTATATTCATGCTATTATGCTTGTTTATGCCTGATAACTGTCATCTTATCATTGCATTCATAAGTTTAACTTTGCAAGTATTCCTGTGGTTATTGTAATTGGCCATTCATATATGCTTTATATGTGATTCTGCTGATATAATAGTTATTTCTCCATACATCCCATTATTTATAAACTCTCTGAGCATTTGTGGTTGAAAGCCTTGTCCCTCTAAATGTGTTCATGCATGTTTTGAGTGAGAAATGATTCAGTCCTCTGACTTGATCCAAACCCACACTTATTATTGATAAAACAGTTACCAAAAGATTAAGTTACCAGGCATCTCTGACTTACAGCCTAGGAGAGTTTCCTGGAGTGATAATAGGAGGTTCTACTTGTATGCTTTCCTTGTACTTGAGTAACCAACAAGTACTCCTTTGTCCACACAAGAGTAAAACTTTCCCATTCTTCCATCTTCCCTTTTGATGTAACATTTGCTTCCAAATACTCTGAAGTGCTTCACATTTGCTGGTCTTCCTTTCCATAGCTTCACATTGAATGTGCTACCTTTATATATTATCACCATATGCTTGCGTTTCTTGGTTGTTGAGGACAAGTTGCAGGTATATTTCTTTGAGTCAAGTGCTCAACAATGGACTTCGAATGTCTGGATGAGGTAGGCTCTTTATCTTGTCTCGTTAGCATATTTTATTATATAGCATATATGAGATTAGAGTTGATTTCTGCAGTCATTTTCATCTGTTGTGGTTCACCCCTATCCATAAAGATATTTTCCTCATAACAACAACTCCCTAGATTTTCCAGCTTCAACTGGAAGGAGGCTCCAACCCCATTTCCTTTCCCCTTCCTTCCACCCTAACTTCAACAGAGCATAAATACGACAATATTGCAATACAATGTCTAAAATTTAAACCACAAGTACTCAACGATCTTGTAGACATCTCCTAAAAATTTCATGGTATGAAACATCCTAGAACAAAAGTTATAGCCAAAGTGCTAAGATGATCTGTTTAAAACATATTTCAAGAACATTAAGAAACCCTGACTTCAATAGAGCATAAATTCAAAATATTGCAAACCAATGTATGAAATTTTAATCAACGATACTCAGATATCTCTCCTTCACCTCTTCAAAATTTCATGGTCTAAAAATTCCTAGAGTAAAATTTATAGCGAAAGTGCCAAGATGGCCGGTTTAAAACCTATTTCAGGAGAATTCAAAAATCCTAACTTCAACAGATCATAACTTTGAAAATATTGCGAGCCAATGTATGAAATTTTAACCACAGATACTCACAGATATTTTCTTCATCTATTGAAAATTTCATGGTATAAAACTTCTGAGAACAACAGTTATAGCGAAAATGGAAAGATAACCTTTAACAGATTTGATAATCCTCATGCATTTGTCATACATGCACGTTTAGCCCCAAGAATACAGCCCAACTCCTCTAGCATGCCTCAAACCTCTTATGTGCACCTATGACTTTATTTAATTGCTTGGATGATCAAAATGAGAGTTTCTGAATGTGTATTTATACCCTTCCAAGTGCTTCCTTCACTTAACTTTAGGGATGACCTATAAATTATTGTTTCCAACACTTTTAGGGGAAAGTTCACATGATCATATTTAAGAGGACATATCTCATCAACTGTGAGGAACCACATGGCATGCCACCTACCATCGAAAATGAATTGATGAGGGTTATCAATCCATGGAGGTTTTTCATGCATTTTCAATGTTCTTCATACTCTTTTTCTTCAAACAACTACAAGGATACAGGGCTTCTTGATCGCACCTTTAGGGATTCTTGTGGGATTCTTGTGGGATTCTTCAAAGCATATTCCCATGGAGGCCATGAATAAAGATACACCATAAGGGGGCCACTTTGGAGTCTCCTTCAATTAAACCCATAGGATTCTTCATGCTAATGACTGATTTTGACATCAATGACAACACCATTCAACACTAGGCACACTTCAACCACTCTCGATTCCATTTGCTATTTGGAGGGATATTTATATGGATTTCATTGTTGGATTACCTAAATTGGGAAAAATGTTAGTCATTATAGTGGCAATATATCATCTTTCGAAATATGCTCATATATGTTCCCTTCAACACCCATTCATTACATCTATGGTGGCTCAAATATTTATGGATAATATATTCAAACTACATTGCATGCCTAATTCTACTATCTTTGATCAAGATCCAACTTTCACCAACAATTTTTGGAAAGAATTGTTCAAGATCTAGGGAACCCAATTGCATATCAACACTTACTATCACCCTTATATTGATGGACAAACTCAAGTTGTCCACAAGTGTTCATAAACATATTTTTGGTGTTTTGAATCTGACAAACAAAATCAATGGGCTCAGTGGTTATCCCTAGCTGAATGGTGGTACAATACATCTTACCATACTACCACTTGCACGACTCCTTTTGAAGTAGTCTATGGAAAAAATCCACCATCATTTCTCTCCTATATGCCAAGTGTCTCCAGGATTCAAGAGGTTGACAACAACCTTACAGTCTGAGCAACCATTCTTTGTACCCTCAAAGCAAATTTGGTGATGGCTCAGAATCACATGAGGCAACAAGTATATCAATATAATTTTGAACATGAATTCACTGAAGGGGACCAAGTGTTTCTTCATCTGCAACCTTATAAGCAGACTTCACTCAAAGATGAACATTGTCATAATCGTGCACCCAAATTTTATGGTTTGTATACCATTCTCAAGCGAGTGGGGCCCGTGTCTTACCAATTACCTCTTCCTAGTCATTGTAAGCTACATCTTGTTTTTCATGCCTCATTCTTAAATAAAGTGATTGGAACTAAGTGCCAGACTCAAAAGAGTCTCCCTGATTTGGATGAAGAAGGTTCCATTTGGTTGTATCAAAAAATAATTTTGGCCCAACGAGGGCATCATCTCCATCAACACACCATCAAGGAAGTGTTGATTCAGTGGAAGGATACATCTCCAAAAGATGTCACCTAGGATCTGGCTTCCATTCTGCAACAATTTCCCCATCTCAATCCTTGAGGACAAGGTTGTTCTTCAAGGGGGAGGGTGTGTTAGGGACCTAACCTCCCTAACCCCTCACGTAGGAAGAATAATATATTTTCCATGTAATAAAGGTTGATATTAGTTAATAAGACATATTTAATAATGTGGACAAGTCTAATGTAAGAAGACCTAATAGAAGCCTCCGCTTTTAGAAAGATCTTCCTTTAGAATGTTATTTAGAAGACAAAATTAGTATAAATAAGAGTAGAAGGTATGTGAAAAATTGTCTTGAGAATTATTTTAATAGAGCTCTTATATGTTGGAGGTTTCCCCCTCAAAGATGCAAGTGAATATTACTTTCATTCAATAAAGGTATTATTGTTGGTATTGTTATTCTCATTATTTTGTTGTTCCACTAGTATTTGTTGTTATATTTATGTTCTTCTCATTATAATATATATAATACCTTACAACACACTGATACACATGGGGTCAAGATTCAACAAAATATTATGACAACATGTGTTAAATTAATCGTACTATCACAAATTACTACAATTTCAATGATTTTTTTTCGAGGCTTCTCGATATTCGTCATACCTCCCACACACTTCTTTTGCCATCGTTTTTGTGTTAATCTCTACCCTATAGGATAGAGAGGAAGCCATTAGAGGATTAAGGCCCAAATACATATTTTGCCTAAGAATTGAACCCTTTTTAATTCCTTATTGACATCCTCATAGGTCGCCTGGTGGGAAACACTTGAGGCCCTCCCATAATCCATCAACATTCATAATAAATATTCCCATGGAATAACAATTCGAATATTTTCAAGATATTAATTGGACAAGAAAATAGTATTTCTATTAAAATGTAATCAACATAAGTGAATGAATTACAAACTTCTGTGCCGACACGATTCAAAATTGAGAAACTAAGTCCCTTCCAGCTAAGCCTCCACCACTTCAATCCTCCACTAAAGGCAAGCTCATATAAGAGATAAAATGAGGTTCTAAATCAAGTAGGGAAGAGCTTGGGGGCTGAATAATGTGTTCAGACTTAAAAGGGCAAAGGGATGCAGACTCAATATGAAGTGAATAATTTCTCCAGAGTAATTTTGCTCTCAAATTTGAATTCTTCTCTCCTTTTCCATAGCTCAGATATGGCCATTTTATATCCTTCAAATGGAACTGAAGGGTCAAGTCAGAAAATTTCCAGTATATGGAAGGTCAAGGATCATGGATTCTATGACGTGATATGGAAACCCGACACTATTTTTTAATTTTTGGCACAAAACCCAATGTACATAGGCTGTAGTGGTGCAACCTGTGTATACGCATGTTGTGTAATAGTTAGGGCGCATATATGTGGAAAAATGTTGTTTTTAGCTCTGGGATTTGAAAAAAGGGACTTCAAGTCTGCATAGGGAAATGGAAAAAGGCCTTCTGAGAAAATTTGCATAGGGTGAGGAAAATATTGCTATAACAGATGCCCCCTAATGTGTGAGGTCATAGGAGTATCTGCGATGGCCGAAATACATTATAATACCCAGAAGTGGAGTAATGGATACTTAGCTGGATGAACTAGTTGCTCATGAAATTATTACAATATGTACTGACTTTGCACACATGGATGCCAATTTGAATTACACTGCAGATCAATGTGAAAATATACCAAACAATTGTTCATGGCCATGAGTAGGAAATGAAAAGGTGGCTACATGCCAAAGTCTATCATAGTCACGAACAAGGCCCAGTAAAACTAATCTCAAAATCAATTTAAATATATCTGTATACAATGGAGTACAATCTGATTCCCCATGATCAATGAAGTCACATAGGTACTGGTCCAATGAGAGATAGCAACAACTCAGGAAAGTTGCGACTATGAATTGATGTATTCAAGTCTTCTACACGTTCCGCCAAAGGTGCAATTCTACATCGTGTGAATAAAGGAGTTGAGGTCGAACAAAATGAGACTTTGTTTGATTATCGGTTATTAAGGTATACCGCTAACAAATGTGAGACAACCTATCGATAATGAAAGTAGGAATCAGGGCACTGAGTACATTCTTACAAGAATGAATAAAGGTGTCAGGGTCAAACACTTGAAGAATCCATCGATCAGGAGACATTGATGTATTCCCAACTGTCGACGGTGGGAGAACCTGCCATTAATGACTGCAAGCCTCTAGGTACTCATATGAATCTAGGTCTCATTTCCAGAATAGATGAGATGAATTCAATGGAAGGAGACCTGCTGAAAGGAGAGCATTAAAGCATCTCTCATCATTCAACACGAGCTACAAAGCAGGATCTTAATGATTTGGAGGAAATCATATGAAGAACATGTTCATGAATCAACGACCCTGTGTACCTTTCACGTGTACCAGATGCAAGCGAGACATGAAAAAGACCCTCTGAATAACATCCAATAAGGAAAACTGCTAAAGAAGGTGAGGAAACCACAAATAAGGCTAATGGAATCCAAGACACTACACAAATCCCAATGTGTGAATAGATTTCTTTCCATTGAGCACAAGGGAAACCCCCCAGTCAATGACCAATGATGAAATGCCAATTACTGGGTTCAAGGTTACCTACCAATGATGAAAGTAGGACCAGGGTGCACAATAGGACTACAATTTCATGTAATTCTGAGACACATTGAGGGTATGGACGACATGTAAAGTCAAGAGTTCTGAGGAATGGCCAACACAGGTTGATAGACATCCTTTGAACAAGATCATGAGACATATGGACGACTCTGACATCATAGACTCGATGATGAAACCTTGTGATGTAGGAGGCATCAATAAAAATCTCCATAGGGACTGGAAGAGTAACCAATCGGGGGAGTAAACTCTATGTAACGAGCTCAGCTTCCTAAGGTCATGCTAAACCCAAAATTTTGATGACAAGTGGACTAAAAAAAATTGTGCTCTATTCAAAGGTGACACAACTGCTTCCAATATAAGAAAATGTTGTTTTCCCGCCCGTATTTTTTTGTTTTTTCATAGTCAAATGAATGCTATGATACATATGAGGAAACAAGTGTCACAAGTAAGCAACTAGTTCCAACCGTGGAACATACCTATGCTCAATGCAAAGAGGTGCATGCGTGAGATGGACACTAGGGGTAATGTTTCCTCTTGGGTATGGGATTTCAAGCTGCAAAGGATATAAATAAGGCTCTGCTCGGTTGCTGATGCAAATTGCTGAGGTGATAGTCTTATTATGAAAAAGCGGAAAACGACAATAGGCTCAATACTGCAAGTAAGAGAATGAGA
Organism: Picea glauca; assembly: GCA_000966675.3. Classification (NCBI taxonomy): domain Eukaryota; kingdom Viridiplantae; phylum Streptophyta; class Pinopsida; order Pinales; family Pinaceae; genus Picea; species Picea glauca. The sequence goes on from JZKD02S1015505.1 coordinate 152,053, forward strand.
TTCAATTACAGCTTAATGCCAAAAAATGTCCTTTTTCATAATCTTATTCTACCTTGTTTGAAAAATGGCTAAACTTGCACCAAATAGACGTCCTTTCAAATCCAATTTAAGAGTGTGAAAGAGACAAGTTCACTCGACAATCTTTTTTCTTTTTGAGAGAGTCGGAAAAGAGATTAATTCAGACTCGTTGGGAGTCCTCTAGGTATAGATCAACATGATTATGAGTAAGAAATGAGGTTCAAACATAAAGTCATGTATTAGCTATAAGGGACTCCTGATCCTACGAAAAAAAATCTCTGCATGGGCACCGAATGAAGCAGGGGATCTAACTAGGGTACCCATGTTTGGTAAGTCTCTACCATTCAATAACGACACTTCTAGTTGTAGATAGAAGGTTCTGTGTCACTATTAAATGGGTTCATACCTAAGGCATATGAGCTAGAGTCATAGGATGATGTAGGTGTGCATGATGGATTGGGTACCTATCCTATATGTTGGGTGATGAAATACTTGTCCAAAGTTACGAACGGGCGACATGGCACTGAAAAAACGCAAGAATCCTTGGAGAAAACCACCAAAACCAACTCCATCCACTATCGTATTAGTCCATTAGGCCAAAATCTTGTACAAAACTATGTAAAGTGGGTAAAAATTTGCTATAAATAGTAAAAAAAACAATTTTACTATACCATTTGTATTTTTTACCCAAATAGTGTATTTTGGACCAAATTGCCTCTGAATTTCAACTGTTGATTGCGGGATATACGAGCGAGAAAATTAACAACTGTCTAGACCAGGTAATTCATCTTACTGCCCTCTTTCTTTCTAGTGGATTAAAATTTGTAATTAGGCCTCTTTTTTTAAGTTTTTTGGCATGAAACTTATAAACTAAGGTGTATGCGGGCTATAGATCATCGGGTCGCGTATAACCTGTACAAGACTGTTTGCAAAACAATCAGCATATAAGCAACCCTATGCATGACTGTGTACACTGTATCTCATGTACATGTCTGTGGATAAGGTTTTTTAAATGTTTCTAACTCAAAAAATAGTTTGAATCTTGCAGGATGGTGCTAGAGTGGAGAGAAAGAGAGCATGAAGAGGTGGATGTTGCAGTGGAGAGAGATCTAGGGGCCTAGATGGCCTTAAAAAGATGTGGGCTCTCAAAGGTATGAGGGCTCAAGTGAGACTTCTTCATCTACTTGTGAACTACTGGGATCTAGATACTGAGACCTTCAACCTTGATGGACAAATATTGAGGATTGAAGTTGAGGAAATCTACTTCTTGACGAGATTTTCGCACTGGGGTGAGGTGGTCAACCTCAAAGCCCAGGGAGTTGAGAGTGGAATGAACATAGGGGATTACATAGGCACTCATTGCATTGTAGGGACCGAGAAGGTAGGGAGCCAACTCCCAATCACAACGATCAACAATCTAAGTCTCAAGATTTTTGTCCTAGTGTTGACACAGATCACAAGGTATCCCTATTTGCACTAGGCATTGAGGCAACTTATATTCTATTCAGTGGAGTGCTTGCAACCCATGGTTTACGACTGGTGCACCTCACTGCTGGACAACATGAAGAGCTAACTGAAAAAATGCAAACTGGGTAGAAAGAGGAACTTCGGGTTCGTGTCTATCCTTTGTAGTGTTTTCTTCGAGCGGGTTCTAGGCTTGGGCCCTAGAGTTGATATTGTTTCACATGGACCTCACAATCCAGCCATGGCATGGTGGACCAAGGTGATGAGGTGGAAATGGGGTAGTAGGGTGCCAACACCCTACAATGATGATTTTTTCTTCTGGTGGAGTCGACAAGTGATGGCTCTAGAGGACTACCCATATGCAGGGATTGACTTCATAGGAGACCTGGACATGCCATTACCACCAAGTTCCACCTACAGAGACATAGGTATGTCAAAGGTTTTTGAATATTTCATTTTTTTGTATTTTTACATAAGAAAACAAAAATATTTTTGGATGATGTCAAGTACTAACTAAACATGTGTGTGACAGAGACGTGGGTCCATGATGATAGAACACACTTCCAAGACACCGGCAGAGGCACTGGGGGGGTGAGACAACTGGAGGGGATGCTGATAGAGTGTTTCAAAATGTGCAGGGCAACTGGTCTTGTTTGACGCAGAGGATTCCCATGGTTCAGGTGGAGGATCTGTTAAGGTTTAAGCTATTATTAGAGTTCTTTTCATTTCAGTAGATAACAATAGCATAATATAGGATCACTGAGAAATACACAATCACAAGAGACAAATCATTTATCCCAGGAAACCCTCATAGGGGAGAAAACCCAACAAAAAGTCCTTATTATAGATAGCCAATACAATGCTAAGAGATAACTCAAACAAATACAGAAATTCCTCTCCCAAGAATGTGCCTCTCTCTCTCTCTCTTCTCCAACTACAGCTCTGAAACTTTATTCTCAATGAACAAGTGAGTGTGTTTCTAAGTGAGGCACTAGCCTCCTTATTTATACAAATCTAGCACGTGTGGAGGTGTCTTTTCACTGGCAGAGCCAACTTCTCAATCTGGGTGGTTATAACCACCTTTAATATATTTTGGGGCCTCTTTAATATATTATGGGGATGAATTCTTATTCTGCCTATTACAAGTATGTTTTGACCAATCCGTAAAAGGGGATTTTGTTTATTACAATAGTCGACATGATCAATCTGCAATAGGGGATTGATGTAATGAATAATACAACAATAATAATTAGAATACACTTTGCAGTTACATTATTTCAACACTCCCCCTTAACAAGAAGGGTATTCTATAACAACATCAGGCGAGAGAGAGAAAAACATCATCAATAGCATCAGGTGGGTGAGAGGAAAACATCATCAATATCAACTTGGAACACTGACTGGCGTATCTATAAATCATCAAAAGTTTTTCTCATCGACAACATCATCATTCTCAGTGGAATGAAATCATCATCTACATCAATATGGATTAGTATAAAACTAATACATCATCATCACAATATGAGGCTAGCCACATCATCACAGCACGAGGCTGACTCATCATCACAACACGAGGCTGGCACACTACACAACAATTAAGTTGGAATCACAATACTAGTCTGGCTTTACGTCACAACAATTAAGCTAGAAGCAAAGTACTAGGCTGGATTTACGTCACAATAATTAAGCGGGAAGTACAATACTAGATTAGCTTTACATCACAACAATTAAGCTGGAAGCACAATACTAGGCATATCTCAATGCAACAATTAAGCTAGAAGCACAGAACTAGACTGGATTTACGTCACAACAATTAAGCTGGAAGCACAGTACTAGGCATATCTCAACACAACAATTAGGCTGGAAGCACAGAACTAGATTGGCTTTACGTCACAACAATTAAGCTGGAAGAACAGTATTAGGAATATATCAACACAACAATTAAGATGGAAGCACATAACTGGACTGGCTTTACGTCACAACAATTAAGCTGGAAGCACGGTACTAGGCATATCTAAACACAACAATTAAGCTGTAAGCACATAACTAGACTGGCTTTACGTCACAACAATTAAGCTGGAAGCACAATACTAGCCTAGCATATCTCAACACTACTCCCCCTTTTGAGGGAGGTCCTTTCGGACTATACCAAGATTATCTTGAAAGTGATCAAACTTTATACGAGATAGAGGATTGGTCAACAGGTCGACAACCTATTCATCTGTGCTAACATATTGGAGCTTTATGGCTCCTCTCTGCACCATGTCACAGATGTAATGATATCGGATCTCTATGTGCTTCGACTTGTCATGAAATATAGGATTCTCTGTCATCTTTATGCAGCTCGGGTTGTCACATAGGATCATGGTTGCTTCCATCTCTAGGTTGAATAGACCGGTCAACAACTTTCGAAGCCATATAGCTTCGCAGTTGGAAGAACATGCATCAATGTATTCTGTTTTTTTTGTACTGAGAGCAATGCTGGATTGCTTCCTACTCTGCCATGAGATCATGGCTGATCCCAAATTGAAACAATATCCTAAAGTGCTCTTCCTATCAAAGACACTTCCAGTGCAATCTGAATTAGTGTACCCACTGAGTGTGAAATCATGATCTCCATCATAGCTGAGACCACAATCTAATGTACCCTTAAGGTACCTCATCACATGTTTTGCAACAACTAGGTGAACATGTCTGGGTTCTACCAGAAACTGACTCAAGGTGTTCACAGAAAAACAGATATCTGGTCTGGTGTTCATGAGGTACATAAATGATCCAATGATTTGTCTATACAGCGTGACATCAATCAATTCTGACGAAGTGTCAACCAATAGCTTCAACTTCACTTCCATGGGTGTATTCATGGACTTGCACTCCAACATGTTGAATCTCTTCAGGATTTCAACTGCATACTTCCCTTGGTCAAGGAATATTCTCTCTAGAATCTGCGATACCTCAAGACCTAAGAAATAATGCATTAGGCCAAGGTTTTTCATCTCAAATTTTGAAGCGATCTTCTTCTTACATTCGGTGATGAAATTTTCTTCTCTAGTTAAGAATAATTCATCCACATACAAAAACAATATCACTGACTCATCGTTCATAACCTTGAAGTAGAGGTTAGAATCATCTTTACTCTTGGTAAAGCCCAAGCTCGTCAGAAAACTGTCTATCCTGCCATACCAAGGTCTATGAGCTTGCTTCAATCCATATAGATCCTTCTTCAACTTGCTGACATGAGTCTTCCTGTCTTAAACTTCAAATCCTTGAGTTCGCTCTATATACACTTCTTCTTCAATGACACCATTTAGGAAAGTTGTCTTTACATCCATCTGGTGCAACTTCCACTTCATCTTAGCTGCAAGGGCTATGATGGTTCTGATCGAAGTGCATCTGGTGACATGAGCAAATGTATCTTCATAGTCAACGCCTTTCTTTTGAGAAAATCCATGAGCCACAAATCTTGATTTATACTTCTCAATACTTCCATAAGCATCATATTTTATTTTGAAGAGTCATTTGGAAGATACTACATCCTTGCTCTTTGGTTTGGGAACTATTTCCCATACATCATTCTTCATTATGGATTGGTATTCTTCTGTCATGGCATCTGTCCATTCTTTCTTATGAATGGATTCTTCAAAGAAGGTAAGCTCCTTTTCTAGGAGATCACACATCAAATCCATATAGCTAGAGAATGGCTTAGGTCTCTTCTCATGTCTCGTGGTTCCTTTGGGAACACCATACTTCTCTCCATCTTGAATAAGCTCTCTAGCCCAAGTTGGATTTCTCTTATGGGAGATTGTCATCTGAGGAGGTTCTTGAAATTCTACCATGTCATGATATTCTAGAATTTCCTCATCAGGGGAAGCTATGACTTCCCTCATTAGTTATGCAACTCTGGGAACCTCCCTCACCGATTCTGCAACTTTGGGAGCTATAGGTTCCTCTTCATATACTTCTTCAATCTCGCATCTTATTTATTTCTTGATCATTATATCTTCATCAAAGGTCACATCCTTGCTGATCTCAATGTGATGGTGACCTAGTATATAAATCCTGAAGGCCTTGGAGACCTCACAGTATCCCACAAATATTCCCTTCTTTCTTGAGGGTTCCAGCTTGTTGCTCTTCTCTTTCGGAATATGTATAAATACTAGGCAGCCAAATATTTTGAGATGGCTTACCTCAGTCTTCTTTCCGGTGAGCATATCTTACGGCGTCTTGAACCCCAGTGCACTATGGGACAATTGGTTTTGCACATATATGGTTGTCATTGTTGCTTCTTCTCATAAGCACATTGGAAGATCTTGATCATGGATCATGGTCTTCACTGCTTCCATTATCATTTTGTTCTTTCTTTCTACCACACCATTTTGTTGAGGATTGTAGGGAGTGGTGAGCTCCCTATTGATCCCACCATATTTGCAGAAGTTCAAAAACTATTTTGAGGTGTATTCTCCTCCATTATCTGACCTGAGTATCTTGATCTTTCTTTTGGAAATATTCTCTATCAAGGCTTTGAATTCCTTGAATTTACTGAACACTTCATCTTTTGATTTCAAAAAGTACATCTGGGTCTTACAAGAATAATCATCAATAAAATATACATAGTATACATACCCACTGATGGAGGATGATGGCATTAGGCCACATGCATCTGAATGAATGAGTTCTAGGACTCCTTCTGCTTTGTTGTCTCTCTTCAGAAAAGGGTTCTTGATGTTCTTCCTTTGTGCACATCCATTGCACACGCCTTCATGGTCTACCTTGAGTTTTGGTAGACATGTGACTGCTTTGCATACATATGGTAGCGCCTTGTAGTTGATGTGGGATAATATTCCATGCCAAAGTTCACATGGATTCTCAATGGCGTGGGTCATGGCAGCTTCTGAGTGACCATTTAGCTTATACAAGCCACCTTCTTCTTTTCCAATGACAATTTATTCTTTCAAGGTTTCTCCTTTAGCCCACATGAGAACTTTTCCATCTATAAAGAAAACTCTGAAGCCTTTCTTTTCTAAAGCTGATATGGAGAGTAGGTTCTTTGTCAAACCTGGTACATAGAGTATGTCCTTCATCTTCATTGAGTTCCCTGAGTTAAGCTTGTAGTTTGATACTCCCACTCCCTTGATAGGGTATTGATAATCATATCCAAGTGTCACTTTCTGAGAAAAAATATTTTCTGAAATGCAAGAGAGAATATCTCTTTGTCCTGTCATGTGCTTGGAGGCATCACTATCATTGAGCCAAGTATCCTCTCCAGGTGTTACCGATCCTGAGAGGGCTGAGATTAAGACATAGTCTTTAATTTTTTCTCTTAACATCTTTGTAGGTGGCTCTTCATATTCAACTGCATGGGCATGGTGCCTCTTATTTTTTCTCTTGTATTATTCTCATCTAGCTGGACAACATCTCACAATATTTCCCATCTTGTCACAATGGTAGGATTGGATAGATGAGTAATCTCTTTCCTTTCGTTGTCCTTTCTTCTGGAATCTCTTTGGATGAGATTCTTTATGACTGAATTTGTTTTGGGGGTGAGACTCTTTATGAGTTTCTTTTTGGAAGTAAGACTTCTTTCTTCCTCCTTTAGTGTGAGTGGCTAGGGATTGATCTTCATATCTTACTAGTAAAGCCTCTCGATTAGCTACTCTTGTTTCTTCTTGAATGCATTCTTCCCATAGATCGTCAAATTTTAGTTTCTCCGTTATGGCACAAATCATTTGGATGAATACATCCCAAGGTATAGTGAGACCATTAAGGGCCATCATTATGAGTTTGTGTTTATCTATGGTATCTCCAATCGCTTCTAGTTGTTCTTTGAATTCTGCTATTCTGGAGAAATATTCCTGGATTGATTCTCCTCTCTGCATCTTTGTATTCTTGAGCTGAGTTCTTAGATTCATCTTTCGGTTTATGTTCTTTCCTTCATATAATCTATTTAGGGAATCAAACATTTATTTTGGAGTCTTCATTGATGACACATAAGGAATTAGGTGATCTTTGATTGAATCTGTAATGATTCTTTTGGCCCTGATCGTGTCCTTTTAATGCTTTTCTTTGTCTGCAACATCGCTGAGTTCCAGCACTTCTTCTTTGATGAATATTGCTAGGTCATTCTCTTCAAGAATGAGACCAATCCTATACTTCCAGGCATAGAATTTTTCCACACCTTCCAACTTGTGAACAAACTTAGTGCTTGTAGACATCTTTTATCTGGAGCTAGGAAAATGTCCAAAAATGAAAATGCTCAAAATTAAATTTTGAACTTACCAGGAGGTGCACTTGGACGAGGCGAGTAGCCTTGTGTGTTTGGATATGAGAAAAGAAAACTTTTACCCCTCCAAACTTGATCTGTGGATTTATGGACTGGTGCTTATGGTTTTCTGGTACCTCTGGTACTCTGGTACTTCTGTTACTTTTGGTACTCTGGTTTTCTAGTACTTCTGGTACTTTGTGAAACTAGGGTTTCACTTTCCGAGAGATCTAGCCACTGAAAAGTTGCGCTAAGGATCCCAAAGTGATCCTTGAGGAAGGGCACACTTTTTTAGATGGTTTTAGGGCTGAAATACTTCATCAACAAAAATACCTAATTTGCATGTATGACAACAATGACGTTTTTCACTTTCTCTTGTGAAAGATGCTCTCTTCAACTTAGCTTTGATACCATGTTACGGTTTAAGCTATTATTAGAGTTCTTTGCATTTCACTAGATAACAATAGTATAAGATAGGATCACTGAGAAATACACAATCACAAGAGACACATCATTTATCCTGGGAAACCCTCA
>JZKD02S1015505.1:160377-171289 GCA_000966675.3 Picea glauca
CTCTCTTCTCCAATTGCAGCTCTGAAACTTTCTTCTCAATGAACAAGTGAGTGTGTGTCTAAGTGAGGCGCTAGCCTCCTTATTTATACAACTCTGGCATGTGTGGAGGTGCCTTTTCACTGGCAGGGCCGAATTCTCAATCTAGGTGGTTATAACCACCTTTAATATATTCTGGGGCCTCTTTATTATATTCTGGGGCTGACTTCTTATTTTGCCTATTACAATTATGTTTTGACCAATCCACAATAGGAGATTATATTACAATAGTATATTACAATAGCTTACATGATCAATCCGCAATAGGAGATTGATCTAATGAATAATACAACAATAATAATCAGAATACACTTTGCAGTTACATTATTTCAAGAGGATCTACCGGAGGCGATGTAGCGACAAGTGGTAGGTGTGCCCCATGCTTGGCTATGACTCTTTCGATGTCTCGCAAACGCCATAGTATGCTATCATAACACAAATCCGGCGCCATAGGCGTAGATGTCGTGACTATTGTATGATCGGCCATATATGTATTTTGAGGGTGTCAACCCCAATTTTGTACTATAACATCATATTTTTTGGAGAGATGAAATATATATAAAAACATTGAGCTTCGAATTTACTTATGTTACAATGTGTACATTGATTAAATTGTTTTCTCTGCTTTAGTTACATGACAAATTCCAATCTAAAACAAAATTAACATATGTATCAGATACATAATTAGAACTTCTAGGTATGTGATGATAAGTAATCAAATCAAAATGTCGTTCTAAAATTCGTACCCATAAGAATCGTCAAAGTAGAGTAGGGTCTCACACACGGTGACTATCGTTCAACTGAAATAATATTAATTGGGAGTCCAGGTGAAATTCTAACAAGTGAATACCATGTGAAATGGAATTGCGTAAAAGTTATATAACATCACTATCCTCGACCATATTATTTGTGGATGACCCTAGACAAACGCCACTTGAAGACACCAGTCGACCCTCGGGTGAGTAAACAACCCAAGCGGTGGAAGCTAGGTTCCATTTATGATGACTAGCCCTATCTGTGAATCCTAAGTGGACCGAAGACTCCATTGACATATGCCAACCAAGGGAAAACTTGATAGGAAAGTTGAAGATAAAAACAAAGGGAAAATATATATACACTAAAATACATTAGTATACAAAGAGTTACGACCAAGCTTGGGGATCAAGCATAATATATTTTCGAATAGAGCCCATTCCTGGGCTCAACCAACATGTTCCCTTCATAATATTCTAATTCATAGGCTCCTTTTTCTAAGACTCGTTGCATGATATAGGGACCATGTCACATGGTTTTGAACTTGCCTACCCCCGGTGGTTCTTTGGCTTGATCGTATAGAAGGACCAATTCACCCTCAGCATACTTCTAAGGACAGACAGACTTATCATATTGGACCTTGCAACATCTTTTATTCACTTCGATAGCCATGGATGCGTCTCAACGCTGCTCATCTAGACTCTCTAGGTGTACGAGGCGTTGTTCGAGATTGAAAGTGTCAGGTAGGAGCACAACTGCCAATCTAAAAGAAGGGATTTCACATTCAATAGTTAAGATCGACTCTACACTGTGTACTAAATGGAAAGGAGAAAAACTGGTGGAATTTTTAATCGAGGTTCTATATGCCCAAAGTGTTGGGTAAAGCATGATATGCCAGTAAGATTTTCTTTGGCTGACAGTTTTTTGCAAAATGGTCTTCAGAGACTTATTTACGACCTCTACTTATCCATTTTCTTGAGGGTAGTAATGGGAAGAATGACCATGTTTAAACCCCAGTTTTGATGTTAATTCTTCCATCATTTCATTCTTAAAGTCACTGCCATGATCAATGACAATCTCATTTGGGATTCCAAACCTAGCTATAATTTGATTGAATACAAAGAAGGAAAAAGTGTTATCATCAGATTTAACTGTAGGCATGACCTCATCCCACGTAGTAAAGTAATCTACAACAACGATAATGTGATGATTCCCCCAACCGAAGTTGGGTTGCAATCCAAAAAATCCACCCCCCACTTGTTGAAGGGACCGACGATAAAGACTGGATGGAGAGGAGATGGATGAGAGCACATTTTCTGAGTGAACACCTAGCAGGGGTGACACTTCTTAACTGCTTCGATGCAATCTTTAAAAACAGATGGCCAAAAATAACCGTCTTGCAAAATTTTATGGGTTGTAGCAAGCCCGAATAGATGACCACAACAAGCCCCGCTATGGAAGTCATTTAGAACAAACTCAACTTCTTCATGGGTTAAACAACGATGCAGAATATTGTCTACTCGGTGATAAAGAGTGTCGTTGATGATAAGGTAATTCTTAGCTTGGTATTGTATACGTCATCAATCATCTCGTGAGAGATGATGAAGGAACTTCAAAGTTTGAAGATAGACAAACATATCTCCATACCAAGTGTCCAATGATGAGACAAGGAAAATGTGTTCATATGCAAATGAATCAACATGAATCAAATCCTCATATAACCGAGGGAAGTCGGATATTAACTCTGCAAAAAATAGTGACTTTTTGGACTTCGCAGAAGAAAAATCAAGATCGAATTCTTGTAGGATGACAATCCATTTATTGTACTTTCCCCCTATGATAGACCTATTAAGGACGTATTGAAATGGATTTACATCGGCAATCACAATAGTTTTTCAAAGAAATATATAATGTCATAATCGTTGGACTACGTGAACGACAACCAAAGATAGATTTTCAACTTGAGAATATTTGAGTTCAGGGCCAATTAAGTTTTGACTAAGATAGTAAATGATGTGCTCCTAGATCTCATCATCCTCCTGAACGAACACCATACCAATCGTCTCTTTGGACGTGGCGACATAAAGCAAGTAATCTCTACTGTAGTCTGGAGATTTCAACAAAGGCGTCAATACCAAGGCTTTCTTCAAAGAATCGAAGGATTCCTGAGCTCGCTCGTCCTAGATAAAAGGAGTGTCCTTCTTTAAGAGACACATGAAACCCTTAGTAATATTGGCGTAGTTCACTATAAACCGTCGTAACAATTTAGCTTTCCCCTGTAAACCTTGAAGTTGATGAATAGTGCACGGGGGAGACAATCAAAGTATTTCCTCAACCTTTAATGGATCTACCATGATCCCATTCTCAGAGACTAAAAATCCTAGAAGTCAACCTAAACTAACATAAAAGATGCATTTATGAGGGTTCAAACAGATGCAATAATGGCGACATCTTTCAAAAAATAGTCGAAGGTGTTTAGGGTGATCCACTCTCTTACGGGAGTGAGCAACGAGATCGTAGAGACATGCTTCGACTATGTGCTTGGGATCATGAAATGCAAAGGTCATAGCTCGTTGGAAGATTTCTTTAGTGTTCTTAAGGCCGAAAGGCATCTTTCGGTAAGTGAAAGTACCCCAAGGGAAAATAAATTCCATCTTAGGTTGGTCCTCAGGCTTAATCTGAATTTGGTTATACCCTGAAAATCCATCCATAAAAGAAAAAAATTTGCTTCCTGTACACTCGTCGACAATCTGATCGATGAAGGGTGTTGGGAAGTTCCCTTTGGGACATGCTTTATTCAGGTCATGAAAATCCATGCATACGCGGATGGTTCCTTGGTTTTTATTCACCGGAACGGGATTGGATACCCATTCAGTGAACGGAATTGGGTAGATAAAGCCAACATTAAGTAGTTTTTCTACCTCTTCCTTAATAGCAGGAGCCTTCCTAAGATTGACAACTCTAAGTCATTGTCGAACAATCTTAGCATCTAGGTAGGTTTTAATCTCATGTTCAACAATTCGAGGGTCGATTCCTGGCATCTCTTCATATGACCAAGCGAACACATTGCGAAATTATTTGAAGAGATCGATGTAGATCAAAATTTCTTTTGGCTAACAATCCACAATGATGTATACATTTTCAACCTTGCCAGGAATACAAGAAATATTGATCGTGATGGTAGGAGAGATACTTGCCATGTTTCCTTCGGCATAAATGCCGTGTGCATCAAATGGAACTATGACGTGACCAACTATCTTGCTCAAGGTAGATCTAAAGTCATCTTGTTCGATTCTCACAAGTTCTGAGAGAAAATAAGGGAGATGATGCATATCATCCCATGTCCTGTCAAAACCATTCATGATCTCTATGATAGCTTCATCTGAAGGAAAAGTCTCATCGAGGCAGTCACGTGAACAAGACGATGAATTGTCCCACACAAGCTTAGGAACAAGATCCTCCTCATTCGTCTATGAGGTAACAGGATATGGATCGATGAAAGAGTGAAGAACAACCTGATACACTATCTCTGTTGTCGATAGTGGAATGGCCATTCTGGTATGTGATTGACCTTCACAATATGCAGTCGAGGAAGGTAGGGTCCAAGGATCGTTAAATTACAAAGTGCGGAAAGCAACAGACCTCTTTGACAGAGCATACCTACTAGACATGGTGTATATATGATGAACCAATGCCATGAATTCAAAGGTACCCATAAGGGATGGATACATTTTGACAACAATATTCTCAGTTACCGACTGAGAATTGTCGATTACGAAGATCGACGGTCCAACAGATGCATTGGGGCTAGTGTACACAAAAGACAATTGGTCAATTGTCACGATATTCCCATCATGAGGAAAGAAAAGAGTGTGGAAGATGGAAAATATGATTGCAGTGATAACATAAGTCCAATTGTGTCCTAGTAACAAGTTATAGTCGAGGGGCACATCAACCACCTCGACATCCACCTCTACCATGTTCCCACTTAACTGGACTAGCAAGGAAAGAAGAATACCGTGAGGGCAGAAGGAACGACTGTCAAAAGCAATCAACATGGTCGGAGATTGAGAAAGGGTTGGAGAGCTGAGGGCTTTCCAACAGACCAGAGACATCACACATGTTGCAATTCCTTCATCAACAACAATACGTTTGATTGTATATTTTGAGTAACCCATGTGGATTTGGAATGCCACATGGTAAGGAAAGTGAGGCTTCACATCGTTGACGTCAAAATTGATAAGTTTAGAGCCACAAATATCTAGAGATCCTAATGTAGATAGCAAGAAATTCCTCAGTGAAGGACACTTCTGGAGTACCTCCAGAGCTAACATCGCACAAGGGGTTTGATCTAGATCCTCAACAATAGAGTAATTTTGGGTGGCTCTAGAATTAGGATTGTGGGTAGAGCGCTTGAGTAATCCTTTTGGAATACGAGGTGGGGGCTCTAGTTTTTCGATCTGTAAGGGCATCTCCAAAGGAGGGGGAGACTCTAGACCAGGTACAGTCTGTGGAGAACTATAATTGTGAGACCGAGTGGCTACATTAACCTCAGATTTAACCATATTGATGCATAAACTATCATTGTCTTGTGTTGGTGTGTTTTGACTCCCACTTGCCACATTTCTAGCATTCGAGGAGCTCGAGGCCATGTGTTGATTATGTGGAAAGGGATTAGTCAACATAGTGAGCGGTAGAGATAAAAGCCTCACAACTTCCACAAGTTTGGGGCATAAATGGGTAAGGTGTTCGTCTATAAAAAGCTTGCAGGGAAACTTCACCTTTCGCCTTTCTTTCTTGCCCTCACCAACATTATTATTCGACTTCTCATTATTACCATTGTCCTTGGGTTTATTATTATTCTTCCCACCTCTATGATTATTACCATGTCCTTTCTTTTTATTCCCTCTTGGTTTCTGGTTACCATTTGGATTGGTCGATGACTACACATAATGTACATCCACCGACTAAGTGGGAGTGGAGGACATAGACAAAGTTGGCCCTCCTATAGACTGGTTTAGAGACAACTCTTTCAAATGGCTTGTCACCAAGTCTGAAGATTTCACATTGGCAGAGCCTACAATGCCATTAACATGAGGCCCGAGATTTTGTCTAGGGTCATAGTTTGACTTTGGTGAATCTGAAAGAATCTTTTATAGCATCCCAGACTGAGGATATATGAGATCTAGTTGTTGGTATTTAAAAATCGGTTCTTCCTAAGATGTAACCTCGGATGTAGAAACATCCTTCGAAATATAAGGTTGTAGAGACTTAAAGAACCACTCTAGCATGAATTCCAAGGGTATGTAGGCCTTGATCAACCTTTTATTTCTACGCCACTCTTGGATGTGATCCAATATATGAGTGGATTTATCTTGACGAAAGGCTGAGAGAAGTTCTATGTCCGTGTCGTAACGTACTGGCAATTGGAAGTGGTTGAGGAAGACTAAAACTATTTGATTAAAAGTTATGTATGTCCCCCTTGGTAGCTCGATATACCATTTCACAGGGACCCCTATGAGGGTGTGTTGAAACAATCTTAACTGAATAGAATCATCATTAAGGGAGTTCGAAGAGAACCAAAGGTGAAAAGTAGTGATGTTATCACCAGGATCCTCACCAGTTTTGCCTTTGAATTTTGGAATATCCGAAGGAAGCTTGGTGGGGACAGGGGGCCATGTTGGATCATGATGCACAAGGTCATTCATTAACTTAGACAAGTCTGGCAGATTCAACGTGGCCAGGAAAGCGAGATGGGGTTGCGACATCTAGACCCAAGATCCTTGGAAATATTGTTGTTGGGGAATCACATCCTATCCAGGGTTCTGGTAAGCACCATGGCCCTGTCCAGGATTGTAAGACCCTCCTCCGAACTAGTTCATGAGGGGTTGGTTGGGCACCATTCTAGTAGGAATGTTATGATGAGGGTTGTAAAAACTACCCCCATCTGGAGTGGCTTCAAGTTTGGGGTTGCCCAAGGTATGAAACTGACCTCCTCTAGGTGTGAATCCGGAGGATAAAGGTGGATTCATCATCCCAAACGTTTTGGTCGGAATTGGTATATAGGAGGTAGGTGTAAAGGATGGACCGTAAGCAATAGCTTGCCTGCCAGGTTGGCTACTCCATCTAGAGGCATTAGGACCAGGATTAGACCCAAGGTTAAAAGGAGGAATGCCTCCAATTGTAGGAGTCATTTGTGGGACATGAGCACCACCAAATGGAAATGGAGCATGTGGAGGAGCCATGCCCCCAAGTCTAATACTAGTATTCAGACTAGATGGTGGGATGGAGGATGAAAATTATGATGTGAAATTTGGCATACCATAAGAAAAAATGGCTAGAGGCCATAGGGATGGACTAAATATTATCGCCTGATGAGTGATAAAGGGACCCAAAAGGGTTTGTGGCTATAGGTTGCGTATTCACTATAGGACAGAAAAGAGTGATGATAGGAACCTCCAACGCTAGAACCATTGTGGTTGAAGGTGTTGAAGGAGTACCATTAACTATAGTAGGTATGGGAGTTAAAGGACTCCCAGTATCTTTCTGAATCGATTCAGTACTCATCCTTGTATGATCACAAGTCTGGTAAGTGGAGGTATGTGTACCACGTTTGATAACTTTACGCCTTTTAGAAGGAAAAGACTCAAAATGCAGTGGTAATTGTAACAAGCGGCAAGACCTACAGGGAAGTTGGTCTGGATCCATGATGACTCAAGACTCGAGATATAAAAACAAATTCTAAGGCCAACTAGTAATCAAGGAGCACACCAAAATAATATAAAGAAAAGGCCAATATGCACACAAACCGGATAAAGTGGCTGAAAGGGGCCTCCCTCCCTAAAGTAGGTATGCCTTGCCCAAGAGGGGCCTAAGACTCCCTGCAAAATATCGGAGGTATCATAATCAGTTATAAGGGTCCTCATGGGATTAACAACTAGTCGGTCAGATCCCCCTAGAGAGGTAATCCTCCATAAAGGCTGTGTGTTGTCTGACCCTTATCTAACCCAGGGTACCTGCAAAATAACCCCAGCAAGTAACCTATGTGGCACCTATGTTAAGCAATTAAGCAACCATGGTATAACCAATGCACAAGTGAACAGTCGTAAGTTGGTTCTACCATATGGGCAGGGTAACAAAGATCAAAACCTCGAAAGCACCGCCTCTCACAGAGGCAAAGGTACTAGCAAGATCCCCATATACGAATAGATCCACATAAATATATCTGACGCTAAGAAGGTATTGGGGGGATATCCCCTCATCCAACTTCACGCAACCTCGTTCTTAACTTCGATCTAAGCGGTGCCTCTTGATGTCACCAATTATACAATGTATTTCACCACTCCCTTAGTTAGACACATATGTTGATTTAATAGCCTTGGAGAAGTTTACTCACAAAATCCTATTCCAAGGCTCTAAATCCTAAGCTAGTTTGTGCACCCTGGAAAATAAAATCGTTTCTAATCAATTTTAAATTATCAACATTGCTTTTAGTGGCCTTGCTTACTCAAAAAAGGTGCGGTCGTGAAACTAATGATGTCATGACTCATCAAGTAAAATAAATGAATATGAATAAAATGCAAAGTCCTAACTTCAATTCCCAATAAATGATAAGCTTTTCAAATGAAATTTTGAATTTAGTTATGCAATTCCAAATAAGATGCAATCTTTTTATACATGTGATAATATCAATGATAAGGACCCAGAAGATCAAATGCCAACAATGCAAAAATGATTAATATTTTTTTATTTTCAATATAAAAGAATGAAAATGCAAGGACTAAACAACAAATTAATATAGAGATTTTATTATATGTCAACAGAGACAAAATAAGTAGGATATCAAGAAGAAAACACCCATCCCAAGATGCAAGGACAATCAATGAAAATGATGATGAGAAAGACACCACCTGAAAATTCAACCAAAGAAAGGTTTTCTATCAATCTACAGGCACTTAACAATCATAACAGAGACCTAGGAAGACTCAACAACCATCAAAACTACCCAACAAATGTCAAACTTAGCAATGAAATAGAAAAGGATGATGTACGCGACTGTTCAGAAGAAAACCACGTATATACACCTCTTGCAGAAGCACAACACGCGTGTGTACGTGACTGTCAGGAAAAAACCCTCGTATATGTGTTAAAACACTGCCAGGCTAAGGATAAGGCCAAGAAACTTAGACTCAAAAAGAACAGAGTTTGTCAAGCAATCAGACCACAAGAAAATCAATATAAACGAGAGCAATCAAAGGAGAAAAACAGTCCAAACCCCGAAAAGAAGATTCTATCCACAATATGGTCGCCAATTTTGTTACGAGGAAAATATCTCTATGGCTAGGGGTGAACCACAATAGATAGACATGACTGCAGAAATCAACTCTAATATCAAATATGCTATATAAGCAAATATGCTAACAAGACAAGATAAAGAGCCTACCTCATCTAGACGTTCGATGAAGTCCATCGTTGAGAACTTGACTCAAAGCAATATACCTGCAACTTGTCCTCAACAACCAAGAAACACAAGCATATGGTGATAATATATAAATTTAGCAAATTCAATAGCATAATCCATCAACATTCATAACAAATATGCCCATGGAATAACAATTCGAATATTTGCAAGATATTAATTGGACGAAAAAATAGTATTTCTATTAAAATGTAATCAACATAAGTGAATGAATTACAAACTTCCATTCCGGCACAGTTCGGAACCGAGAAACTAAGTCCCTTCCAGCTGGGCCTCCACCACTTCAATCCTCCACCAAAGGCAATCTCATATAAGAGAGACAATGAGGTTCTCAATCAAGTAGGGAAGAGGTTGGGGGTTGAACAATGTGTTCAGACTTAAAAGGACAAAGGGATGCAGACTCAATATGAAGTGAATAATTTCTCCAGAGTAACTTTTCTCTAAAAGTTGAATTCTTCTCTCCTTTTCCACAGCTTGGATATGGCCCGTTTATAGCCTTAAAATGGAACTGAAGGGTTGATTCAAAACATTTCCAGTATATGGAAGGTCAAGGATCATGGATCCTGTGACGTGACATGGAAACCCGACACTATTTTTTTAATTTTGGGCACAAAACCTGATGTACGCGGGTTGTAGTGGTGCAACCTGCATATACACATGTTGTATAATATTTAGGGTGCATATATGTGGAAAAATGTTGTTTTTAGCTCTGGGATTTGCAGAAAGGGACTTCAAGTCTACATAGGGAAATGGAAAAATGCCTTATGAGCAACTTTTCATAGGGTGAGACAAATCTTGCTATAATAGTTGTAGCTTCCTTCAGATTGGAGCCTGTAAACTAGGGGGTTGGTGCCTCCTTCTAGTTGGTTCTGGAGAATCTTGGAAATTGTAGCTTCGTATGAATGTAATCTTGTTATTTTATAAGAAAAAAATTATGTGGATTTCCATGTAAATCTGTTGTGCACTGTCTATTTCTTTTTCTGCTCTTTATTGTATATTGGGATGAATTTATTTCATTGAAAAGTTAAATTTTAAAAACTGATAAATTGTACCTGATACTAATTCACCCCCCCTCTCAGTATCAACAATTGGTATTAGAGAAGGTTACCTTCAAAACAATCTAATCATTGGAAGGAAGATCATCAGAAAAAATGGAAGACCACGTTCCAAATGGGATTCCACCATTTGATGGATACAATATTTATGCATACTGGAGAAACATAATGCAAACTTACTTGAGAACTTTGGGAATGGATATATGGTTCCTAGTTTTCAATGCCTATAAAGCTTGAAAAAATAGTCCAACTGATCCAGATAAGAAAAGATTAATGAGTTGCAATTCAAAGGCTAGGCATGTTATCATAAGTGGATTGACACCAACTATTTCTATTAAGGTGATGGGTTGCAACAAAACTAAAAAAGTTTGGGACAAACTTAAAAATATTTATGAAGGCAATCCAAAATTCAAGCACATCAAGCTTCAACAACACAGAGCATAGTTTGAAAATATGAGAAAGAATGAAAAAGACAATATTGGATTAAATCCCCATTGTGGATTAATCATGTCATTATTATTATTTTTATTATTAGATTAATCCCCATTGAGGATTAATCAAGTCGGTAATTGTATAAGGACCAAATCCC
>JZKD02S1015505.1:172180-209025 GCA_000966675.3 Picea glauca
CATACAAAAGGAGGAAGGAAGAAACCCTATTTCAAAAGGGAATCTCATAGAGACACACAACCATCAAACAAATTCAACAATCAAGAATCTCATTCAAGAATTTTTCAGAAGAAAGTACAACGCAAGGGACGAGATCTCTCATCTATACAATGCTATCATTGTGATAAGATGGGACACAAGGCGAACAATTGTCCAGTCAGAAAAGAGGAGTACAAGAGGAAGCACAACAGACAACATGCTCATATTGCCGACAATGAAGAACCACCTATGAAGATGATTAAGGACCATGTCTTGATCTCATCTCTCTCAGGATCTGTATCACCTGGAGAATACACATGGCTCATTGATAGCGGTGCATCAAAGCATATGACGGGTAAGAAAAATACTCTCTCTTGTATTTCAGAAAAGAAGTTTTCTCAGAAAGTAACTCTTGGAGAAAACAATATGAAGGACATTGAAAATGCATGAAAAAACTCCATGGATTGACAAACCTCATCAAGCCATTTCCAACGGTATGTGGCATGCCATGTGGTTCCTCACAGTTGAGGAGATATGCCCTCTTAAATATGATCATGTTAATTTTCCTCTAAAAGTGTTGCAAACAAGAATTTATAGGTCGACCCTAATGTTAAGTAAAGGAATCACTTGGAAGGGTATAAATACACATTAATAAACTCTCATTTTGATCATCAAGGAAATTAAATCAAGTATGAGGTGCACATAAGAGGTCTGAGGAGTGCAAGAGGATTTGGGGTGTATTATTGGGGCTAAAAGTGCATGTATGACAAATGCATGAGGATTGCCAAATCTGTTTCAGGTCATCTCGCCAATAGCACTATAAATTCTATCTTGGGAAGTTTTAGACCATGAAATGTTTATGAGATGAAGGAAATATATTTGAAATTATACGGTTAAAATTTCAGACATTGGCTCCCAAAATTTTCAAAGTTATGATCTGTTGAAGTTAGGGTTTTAGAATACTCCTGAAATAGGTTTTAAACAGGTCATCTTGGAATGGTTTCTATAAATTATGTTATGGGAAGTTTCAGAGCATGAAATTTTGATGATATGAAGAAAATATAGCTGAGTATATATGGTTAAAATTTAATACATTGGATCACAAAAATTTCAAAGTTATGCATTGTTGAAGTCATGATTTTTAATTTTCTTGGAATATGTTTCAAACCAATCACCTTGGCACTTTGGCTACAACTTTCGTTGTGGGATGTTTCAGACCATGAAATATTTATGAGATGGATACAAGATCACTAAGAACCTGTGGTTAAAATTTTAGACATTGGATAGCAATATTTTCAGATTTATTCTCTATTGAATTTAAGGTGGAAGTGTTAATATTATGGTAGCTTCAGGAGGTATGAACCTCTATTGTGACCTATGATGAGATTAGAATATTCCGGAAGGAAGAAAAGAAGTAAAGGAAACCCTAGACAAGTTGTCGGCTACATAAATATATTTAATATGAATTTATTAGTACCCAGAAGGAGAATTTGGCCCTAGTAAAATTGCCCAGACTACTATAAATGTAGGGCGCCAGTTCTCATTATTCACATCTCAATAGTTGCAGAGAGAACTGGATCTTTGCAGGTGCAGTTGCAACTTGTGGGCAAGTTTCTGGGAAGGTGTGCGCTAGCCTTTGGGTGGGATTATATGATCAACTTGGTTTCTATTCTTGCTTGGTGCATTAGCCTCTCTTGGCTATTGGATTGCTACTAGGATTCTCTTCTCTGTCAAGGTCAAGGTGATCAAAGGGTGGCTTTGGGCTGTGGTTGGGTGACGAGGGTATCGTCAATGGTAAAACAAGCACAATATTCTATATTCTAACAGTTTATGGGCCCACACCCCCTTCAGTCATCCTAAAACACTGGAAGGAATCATAGCCGCTAGATATTGAGCTCGTTGAAGAACTTCCGCTAGGGTTACCAACAGGAGAAGCTTCCAAAAACACTGCAGCCAAGGTTACTAGCAGAAGCAGTTGCAGAAACCCTAAATCTCTGATCTGACACCTTGTGATGGAGCATATCACCCAGGAAGAAGATATTCAGATGCGCCCTAACTCAGCACACCTCTTGGCTCTCTCATAAGATAGAAAAGACAAAGTTGAAGTTTTGGATCAAGGCATGACTAGTTACCAGTCAACCGAAGACATGTGTGAAATAATCAGTCTTTCACACTACTTAACACTTACCGGGATGATTGAAGATGATATGTGGATAATCGATAGTGGAGCTTCCAGGCACATGATGGGAGATCAAGCTAGACTCTCAAATCTAAATGAGAGAAAGACATCATACAAAGTGGAGCTTGGAGACAAAAGCACTTACCTCGTCGAAGGATTTGGACAAGCCTCCGTCAAGTTGGAATCAGACAATCATGTTCACTTAAGAAATGTTTTATATGTACCTGATTTAGAAAATAATATTGTATCAATATCATGTTTATAATATAAAGGAAACATAATAGCCTTCATGGATGGAAAGGTGTTATCATGGCATACGAATTCTAGCATAGAGGATGCCAGGGTTATTGGAAGTCATGAAGGAAATTTGTATAGACTACTAGAACAAAATGAATAAGCTCTACTACATGACGAAGTCAACCCTAATGAACTTTGGCATAGAAGGTATGCTCATATCAATTATCAAGCATTACCTTTCCTCATAAAAATGGTTGAAGGAATACCAGAATTGAAATCCACACATGAAGGAATTTGCAAAGGATGTGCCCTTGGGAAGAATATCAAGAAACCATTCCCAAGTAGCAACAACAGATCTAAGGAAATCCTAGATCTAATACACTCAGATGTTTTCAGTCCAATGCCAGTCAGATCTCTAGGACAATCTCTTTACTATCTAATCTTCATAGATGACTATTCAAGAAAGATGTGGTTGTACCTACTGAAATCAAAAGACGAAGTATTCAACAAGTTACAAGAATTCAAGGCAAAAATAGAAAACCTTACGAACAAGAAGAACAAGACATTAAGAACAGATAATGGAGGAGAATACACCTCAAAGGAGTTCGTTGCATTCTGCAAATCGCCAGGGATTAGGAGGGAGCTGATTGTTCCTCATAATCCTCAACAAAACGGTGTAGCAGAAAGAAAGAACAGATCTATCAAAGAAACGGTAAAAGCCTTATTGAACGATCAACGTCTATCCATGTTTATATGGGGAGAAGTATAAATGATGGAAATATATGTACAGAACAGAAGCCCTCATCGTATATTGAAGGACATGACACCAGAAGAAGCATTCTCAAGTAAGAAACCTAACGTAGAAAATCTAAGAATATTTGGATGTCCAGTTTACCCTCATATTCCCAAAGATAAAAGGAATAAACTAGAACCCTCAGGAAAGAAGGGGATATTCGTGGGCTATAGTGATTCATCCAAAGCCTATAGAATATATATTCTATAACAACATAAGATAGAAGTTAGCAAAGATGTAGCGTTCAATGAAAGTATGGCCTTCAGGAAATCCATCGAAGAAATTATAGAAGAAGAAGAACTTGAAGAACGAAATGAAGAAAACACAGAAAACAAAAATAACGAAAAGGATCAACCTGATCATCCTATGGAGCCATGTGAGAACATTGACTCAGATATCACACCAAAGAGAAAGAAACGACCATCTTGGCTTGAAGCTACATTACAAGATGTAGAAAGAATCAAGGTTCCAGAAGGAACATCCAGGAAGAGTAAAAGACCGAAAAGATTCTCAAGTTATGCAGCATACATGACGAAGCTTCTAGATGAAAAACCTACCACATTTGAAGAAGCAGTCCTAAATGGAAAATGGAAAAAAGCTATGGCGGAAGAACATCAATCCATTATGAAAAATGAAGTATGATAAATTGTACCCAGACCTAAAGAAAAATCAGTGGTAACCTCAAAATGGGTATACAAGATCAAACATGCAGCAGACGAAAGCGTGGATAAATACAAGGCAAGATTCGTGGCCAGAGGGTTCTCCCAGAAGGAGGGAGAAGATTATGATGAAACCTTTGCTCTGGTGGCAAGGTATACCTCCATCAGAGCTATCATATCCCTTGCAACTTCCATGGGATGGAATCTACACTAGATGGATGTAAAGACAACCTTCCTCAATAGAGCTATTGAAGAAGAAGTGTATATTGAACAACCTCAAGGATTCGAGGTACATTCCAAAGACACTCACGTTTTTAGATTGAAGAAAGATTTATATGGACTCAAGCAAGATCCAAGGGCTTGGTACACTAGAATGGACAGTTATCTAACAAGAATTGGTTTCTCCAAGAGTCATGCAGATCCAAACCTTTATTACAAAGTCGTGGATAATGCACCTGTGATTCTACTATTATATGTTGATGATCTATTCATAACAGGTGAAGAATCTCTAATTATCCAGTGCAAGAAGGAATTAGCCTCTGAATTTGATATTAAAGATCTAGGTCTCATGCATTACTACTTGGGACTAGAAGTATGGTAGAAGAATGGTGAAGTATTCCTTGGACAAGGAAAGTATGCAATAAAGATCCTTCAGAAATTTGGAATGATGGACTGTAAGTCCATGGACACTCCTATGAATGCATATATAATAAAAGTGAAAGTCCCAGGCTCCGATCTAGTTGATCCATCTCTATATCGACAGCTTATTGGATCATTGATGTATTTAGTAAATACTCGACCAGATATTTGCTTTGCTGTAAACACGTTAAGTTAGTTCTAGGTGGAACCTAGACAAGAGCATTGGATAGCTGCAAAGCATGTCCTAAGATATATTCGTGGGACATTAAACTATTGCTTGAGCTATACCGCATCCAACGATATCCAACTTCATGGATTCACAGACTCTGATTGGGAAGGAAGTGCAGAAGACAGAAAGAATACTTCAGGTATGTGTTTCAGCTTGGGCTCCGCTATGATATCTTGGGGCAACATGAAACAGAATTATTTCGCACTCAGTACAGTAGAAGTAGAGTATATGGAAACTTGTGAAGCATGCACAGAAGCAGTATGGCTAAGGAAGTTAATCTCTGATTTATTTGATCAGATTCCAGAATCGACCATAATATATTGTTATAATTAGAGTTGTATAAGATTATAAGAACATCCAGTGTTTCATGAAAGGTCAAAGCACATTGAGATCAAATACTACTTTATTCAAGATAAATTCTAGGAAGGAGAGGTAAAGCTCGAGTATATCCCCACTGATGAGAAGAAAACAAACATCATGACAAAACCTCTATCCAGAATTAAGTTTTCATATTTCCAAGAGAAGATGGGGATCATGGAAATAACTCCCTTAGCTGAAAGGGAAGATTCTCCAAGCTAGGAGAAGGTACGGAAAAATATTCTTGAAAACATTTATTTTTGTGACTTAAATGACTCTCTAGATTAGGAGAGAGCACTGAAAATATTATTTATCTTTGTAATTGAAAAATAGTCCAGATTGGACAGATTCTTTCCTGTTCAGAAAGTGGATTGAGATTTATGACGGACAATGAATTCCCATTGTGGTTAACATGGGAGGTAGTCTGATTGCTGATGTATCATAGACAATGAATTCCCATTGTGGTTAACATGGGGAGTGGTCTAGGGCAGTCTCTCTTCTTGAGGGTTACTCAAGAATACTGGCCCACCTCACCAAACATCGATTTCTCATTGTGGTTAACATGAGGAATGTTTCGTTTTGGAGGTTGATACAAGACAATATTTTCCTCTTGTGGTTAACAGAGGAAATGGTCCAGACAATCATTACTTAGGGTTATACATTCTCTCCAGGGTGCACTTTGATTAGTGTAGGAGGAATGGCCTAGGATGGGGAATGGTCCAGGCTCAGCAATCAGGGACAGACATTCCTTAGGGTTGTACATTCTTTCTAGGGCGCACTTTGATTAGTCTAGGAGGAATGGCCCAAGGTGGGGAATGGTCCAGGACAGTCATTCCTTAGAGTTTATACATTCTCTCCAGGGTGCACTTTGATCAGTGTAGGAGGAATGGCCTAGGGTGGGGAATGGTCCAAACATTCCTTAGGGTTTATACATTTTGTCCAGGGTGAACTTTGATTAGTGTAGGAAGAATGACCCAGAGTGAGGAATGGTCTAGGCTCAGAAATCAGAAACAATCCTTCTTCCTTGGTTGAGAAGAATAGGGCAGATAGCCCATTGCTGATGTTCTATACTAAGGGCATATATTCTTTCATATCTCACAGACGTGAGTGAAAGATTGGCTCAGATGATTCAGTTTATATCATAACATTGTTTCTATGCAGGTTGCTATCAGATGTTTGTTATGAAGACTATATGAAAGTAGATGTAAACTACTGTGGTGGATATGATCCACTGTTTGTGAGGCAGATATTCTTTCAGAACTCACAGATGTGAGTGAAAGATTGGCCCAGAGACTCCTTGTCTCCAAATAGTAGAGATATACTACTGTGGTGGATTTGTTCCACTATTTGTGACTATGTGTCACGGTTTGAGTAGTTGAGTACTACCTTGAATAGACACAGGTGTTTTCTATCAATTAATGTTGTACCAATTGTCATAGGAGATTATCCAGTTGGATAATAATGATGGTGCTCGTGTTGCTACCAAGTTGAATGGTTTGTTGTGCTCAAGACCATACCTCCCTAGATAGGAGGGATTGTTAATATTATGGTATCTTCGGGAGGTATGAACCTCTATTATGACCTATGACGATATTAGAATACTCCGGAAGGAAGCAAAGAAGTAAAGGAAACCCTAGACAAGTTGTCGGCTACAAAAATATATTTAATATGAATTTATTAGTAGCCAGAAGGAGAAGTCGACCCCAGTAAAACTGCCCAGACTACTATAAATACAAGGCGCTAGTTCTCGTTATTCACATCTCAGCAGTTGCAGAGAGAAATGGATCTCTGTCACTAAGTACAAGATGATTCTAAACGAAAATGTCTCCTTGGTATATATAGGAGACTAGGAGGTATAATTACAACTAATGGCCTAAAGCCGACATAAATAAAATAACATTACTAATATAATATGCCCCAATTAAGGGGTAATGAGCCAATATTAGGGCTTAAAAGTGCAGGTGCAGTTGCAACTTGTGCGCAAGTTTCTGGGAAGGTGTGGACTACCCTCTGGGTGGGATTATCTGATCAGCTTGGTTTATATTCTTGCTTGGTGCATTAGCGTCTCTTGGCTATTGGATTGCTACTAGGATTCTCTTCTCTTTCAAGGTCAAGGTGCTCGGAGGGTGGCTTCGGCCTGTGGTTGGGTGACGAGGGTATCGTCAATGCTAAAATGAGCACAATCTTCTATATTCTAATAGGAAGGAAGATGAAAGGAAAGGGGGTTGCAACCTCCTTCCAGTTGAAGATGGAGAATCTAGGGAGTATTAGCTTCCTTCATATTGGAGCCTATGAACTAGGGGGTTCATGACTCCTTCCATTTGTTGCTAGAGAATCTTGGAAGTTGTAGCTTCCTATTAATGTAATATTGTTATTATATAATAAAAACATTTGGTGGATTTCCACATAAATCTGTTGTGCATTGTGTATTTCTTTTTCTATTTTTTATTGTATATTGGGATGCATATATTTGATTGAAAAGTTAAAGTTTAAAGAGTGTTAAATTGTACTTGATACTAATTCACCCCCCCTCTTAGTATCAACACCTGTATCTTTGACTGTTTTTTCCTTATTGCATTGACATGTATCACATTCAACCACAAACGTGTGGATGTCTTGTTTCATACCATCCTAGAAAAAAGAACGTTTGATGAATTCATAGGTTTTGGTAAACATGGAATGCATAGTTGCAGGTGAAGCATGAAAATCAAAGAGCACCATTGATTTAAGGTTCGGTTGTTTACTTAAATACATGAGACCTTTATAGTGAAGCTCTTCATTATGCCAAGATTACCCTAGAGAAGCTTAAGGATCCTATTGCAATTTTTGGATCAAGCTAGAAGGTTTGGGGTCTTGCAATCATTCTTGGCGAACAACCTGAATCCAATCTGCGACAATTAATGAGAGGGAAAAGAGGGACCCTTCTTCATATTTTATTGAAAGAGAATCAACAACCACATTTTATTTTCCATTCTTGTAGATGATCTCATAATCATATCCAAATAGTTTGGTCACCCATTTTTGTTTCTCTAGGGAGGAAATTCTTTGCTCCAAAAAATACCCGAGGCTACGATGATCACTTTTAATTTTGAAGCAGTTTCCCAATAGATACAAATGCCAAAGATCCATTTCATGCAAGATAGCCAACATTTCATTTTCATAGGTGGATTGTCCCAAATATCACTCTGACAGTTGTTTTCTAGTAAAATCCAAAGGGCAACCATCTTGCATGAGGACTACTCCAATTCCTTTCTTGGACACATCACATTCTAAGATAAAAGTCTTGGTGAAGGCGGCTAGTGCCAAGGAAGGAATGGTGCACATAACATCTTTCAAGGCTTGGAAGGATTGATCACCTACTAGAGTCCAAGTGAAAGCATTTTTTTTAAGGAGAGCATTGAGAGGAGCTACAATTTTTCCTTAATTCAAAAAAAAAAAAACTTGCGATAATATCCTATTAAACCCAAGAAACCATGCAATATTTTAAGAGTTTTAGGGTGAGGTCGATCCTAAATAGCATAAATTGTTTTAGGATCCACCCATAAACCATCCTTTCCAACAATATGACCCATGAATTCCACTTTAGAGGCTCCAAAAGGACATTGAATGTTTGAGAAAATTTTTGTGCTTAGATAGGAGATGGAGAACTTGATCCACATGGGTGAGATGGGATTTCCAAGTCTTACTATAGATGAGAATATCATCAAAGAAAACTAAGATAAAATCATAGAGGAAAGGATGGAAGCCATGATTCATGAGACTTTGAAAAGTGGAGGGGGCATTACACAGTCCAAAGGGAATGACCAAGAACTCATATTGAGCTTCATGAGTTCTAAAGGTAGTCTTGGGGATGTCTCCCTATTTCATACATATGTGGTGGTATTCAGAATGGAAATCAAGTTTGGTAAAGTATGAGCACCACTCAATTCATCCAAAAGGTCATCAATGACAGGAATGGAAAATTTGGCTTTGATTGTGAGTTTGTTGAGGTCCCAAAAAACAGGACAAATGCGCCAAGTTCCTTATTTCTTGAGTACCATAACTACGAGAGAAAAATAGGGGCTAGTACTAGGAAGGATAACACCTACTTCTAGCAATCCTTTAATGATTTTCCCAATTTCATTTTTTTGGGCAAAGGGATGATGATAAGGGTGAACATTGGGAGGAAGACTGCCTAGGACTAGATGAATGGAATGATCATGGATGTCACAGGAAGGGAGAAGTCCATTGGGAGTGTTAAAAATAGCTTGGTGTCAGGATAATATAGATTAGAGGTCAGAGTGCACAAAGGGAGTCTCAACGACCTGAATGGAATGGAGTTGGGAAATAATTCCAAAATGACCTTTTTTGAGTAGTTTTTTCCATTTAGTGGGAACTGACAATCTCATGTGATCCTATTATTATGCCTTGGAACTTATATTGTTGTTCCTCCTATTGGAATTGCATGTTTATGTCATTAAAATCCATGAGGATGGGGCCAAGAGAGTGTAACCATTAAACATCGAGTACAATGTCACAATCACCAATCTCAATAGAAAACATATGTGATTTTAGGTGGTACTAACCAATTTGTAGGCACACATTTTCATAGTGCCCACCACATTTCATGGAACTTCCATTGACAATCATGATTTGAAAATTGTTAACTGCATGAATAGAGCAATTTATTTCTTGGGAAATGCAACAATGAATAAAAATGTGGGTGTTTCCATTGTCAATTAGGATTATGAATTTTTGATGCTTAATGTAGCCAATGAGCTTGAGGGTTTGGGGAGTAGAGAAGACAATGAGGTTTTGTCGAGAAATTAGTGGTTCAACTTTTGGTGTATTAGAGAGTGGAGTAGGATCATTTAGTTGGGGTAGCTCTTCCGTAGGGGGGACTTTAGCCTGCTCATCAACAACATCCTAAAAAATGGCCATAAAAGGCTTTTGTTCCTTACATTTTTGCCCCCAAAAATATTTGTCATCACAATTATAACAAATTCCCTTGAGTTGGCGTTCAACCATTTCTACCCAAGTTAAGTTATGGATATTGAGAGAAGTGGCATGAGGGGAAGGATTGGAAGGTTTAGGGTGAGGAATAAAACAGGGTTTTCAACATTGGGAAAATACAACCTATTGTGTTTCCTTGGCACATTTAGTAACTTCAACTCAATTATAGGGGTTCTCCATTAGGACTTAAGCTTGGATTTCATCCTTTATTCCACTAATAAATCATTCCCTGAAGAAAGCATCGAACATGCCCTCTGTTCTAAAATCCAAATGCTTAGAGGTGGTGATGAATTATTCCACTGTGCTCGACCATTTCAACTTGGTCAAACAACCTAAATGGTGGGTGTCGGTGTCAAAGTTTTCATAAAGTTCAACCACAAACTATGTCCAAGCAACATACCCTTGGAATGCCTTTTTACGTCATTGCCACCAATACCAACGTTCAGGATCCAAATAAAGGACACCATTATAAAGTTTGACCAATTCATCAGTGATGCCATGCAAGGAGAAATAATGTTCCATTTGTGTGACCTAGCCCATGGGATCTAAGCCATCAAATTTTCTCACTTGAACTATGGGGAGACATAGTTCTCGATGAGGTTGATGGGAATGAAAGGCTTGGTAATGGGAAGTGTCTATATATTCATGGAGGTAAGTTTTTTAATAGGAGGTAGGGCCCTGGAATTGAGTTAGGAATTGGTTCATCTAGGCCAAGCGAGAGTCTATGGATTGTTGCACACCTTTCATATTAGTTTTGATGGTATCAGTATCAGAGTTGAGGGTAGCAAAATTGGAATTGATTTCTTGGATGGACTTCTTATTTTGTTCATTTTCGAGATAAATGTTTTGAGTTCTTGAGTGCGGGTGAGGGCCATTTGGGGAGACAAAAAATAGACAGGTGGGTCCACATAAAAGAAATTACAAATGAGGGGTATCACAATGAACAAGGCGTAGAGAGGAAGGCAATGTGATAGGTGGAAAATAGGAGTGTCGGGAATGGTGGATGGGTCCATGGAAAAAATACTAAAAAATTATATGTATCAGTGCGATCAGGGTGAAGAGAGGGATTCAATGAGATAGATCCCAAATAAGGGTGTTGGCGGGACCACTATAATTTGTTTTTAACTTATGTAGATTTATACTCTAGCTTGAAGAATACTACATTAATGAAATTCCCAAAGTCTTAACAGGAAAACTTGTGTAGGAATTTCACAACCAGAATGGAAGAGGCAGGGTTGCGCGACAATATATCTCTTATGTTCCTTATCTGTTTTGTTCCATTCCCGATGGTTAGGGTTTTCAGGGTTCTTGTAGATAAGGGTTTTCCCTTTGATAGACCTCTCTAATATATGTGTGGGGTCAGAAAATAGTACTCATCCCAATATATCATGGCACCAACTAAGGAGGCTTGATTGTACCCTTACCCATACTACCTGATTACCCAAGTACTAGAGAGTATCTTCCTGAGTGTTGTTCTTGATGTCACTATAGCAGTCAGGCGTCCGATCAGATGATCTAGATATAGTTTCAAGAGACCTAGGGAACTCCTGATATACCTGATGGTGCGTGGGAGTGATGGTTGTGTACAAATTCTATCTGATGTGGTACTACTCGAAGGGTATGTTGAACCACCATTATTTCATCATCCAAACACTTATTTTTCCACTTATACTTTGTTTTTCATCTAAATCTAGCCCTCATGTCGTCCATTTTTATGATTTCAAGCTTAAGATCCCCTTGACAAGTATTATGAGGTATAGTTGTTTATTTTATCATTATTCCTAAGTTCTTAACAGATTAATAAGGGATTTTAGGTTATAGTTACTAATGAATAATGTTAGACCTATTCCTATACCATTACAATTGTTCTCGTAGATGAGTTAGAAGATTCATATGTGTGCGTGTGCCAAAATCAGAATTGGTCACATGGGTATTGTAAGCCTGAATGCCAGCATGGAAAGTGACCTATTTTTTCGTGCCTAGTCCTCTCTTCACTAGCGTGGAGCTCCAAGTCAGCAAGCAAGAAAACGTTCCATCACCTAGGGTAATCATAGGCCGAGATTCACAAAATTTGGGTTTTCTATTCATATGGGTTAACATCATACGAATAACAATGATATCAAACTCTGATTTGATATTTACCGATTTTGGTTGGAAAGAGTTGGAATTAGTTCAATCTTATCGTTTATGTAACTAATTTTACCCTCTCATTCCATGAGAACAAAGGAAAATTGGTTTTATCTATAGTTTAGGATTTCTCTATATAATCAACCAAATTATGTAGATCAGATTAGCTAGAGACAAGGGAATGGTGTTATAATTCCGAGCCAAGTCTATATTTTCTATTCAAGCATCATTCAACGTTGTTCATTTCTATGTAATGGAAGCACTGTAACTTTTCATCTTTACTCTTCTTTAATACAAGCAAGGATTTGGTTCATGGTATTTATTTTTTTCGTGATCTTTTGAGTTTCATTTGCTCACTACCAGGATAGGCAAGGGCCCACCTCTCCCAGGATGTTGAGCTAAGTGTAAAATACTTAGTTTATATTTGTTTTTCATTTCATTTACATCACAACAATTAACTTGTGTTGATTCCATTGATTTGTGTGTAATGATGTTTGCAGTGATAACTTCATTTCACATCAAAACGTTTTGGTGATTTCCACATAGAATCAAAGCCTGTGATGTTTGATATTCAAGGGTTCTTCATATCTGGCATGTGTTATTAATTATGAGATAGACCCACCAGTCATTAGTTTTATTCGAGTATTGTTCTATGTCTAATTGAAATGTTTCTATATTTGCAAGAATGGTTTGGTAATTTCTTGTTATTACTCTCCTATTGAGTGCACAACGAAGTAGACCCTACTTCCCTATTTTTAAGAATGTAATTTTAAATAAACTTGGTATGACTAGTCTATCACTGATGTGGAAATGTATGAATGATTAACATGAAATATTACATTTTGATACCTAATTGTGATATTATATATGTGAGTTTATGTTATTGTTTTAAATACTCTGTGTGCATGAGGGGATGTGGTAGAATCATGTAACAAGACTTTTTAAAATCACTATTGCACAAAATGTTCTAAGTCATTACACAAGCTTGTTCTATCACACATACCAATTATACATAGAGATTTGTGAGTCTTCTTGGAGGGTAAAACCCATATTAAGTATTGTGACATTAAATAATGATTTGCAGAGTCAACTAAAGGGTTTCTCACTTATTAGGGTTTTCTATGGATTGAATGACATAGTCAATAGTTGTGTGATCTCCATGGATAATATTAGGGATGTTATGTTACTTCTCATTGGACAAGGTTTTAGAACTTAGACATGTTGTTGTTGCATTGTTGCATTTATTTTATTGTTAGTTAAATATCTATTTTAGTTATCAGTAATGTCTTTCTTTTAATAGATAGATTAAAACCACCTCTTCCACTTCATCATACACAACCAAATGTATCAATATTGATGATAATATCTAGTTAGAGTCACCTCTTTGCACATAGATACATTGTCTGGATGAAAAAGTGCAACAACGTCATTTAGTTCTATCTTGCTTGATGTGTTAGTTATGAGTGTGAGTGCATGAGAATTAGGACAATCAAGAGTCTTGGGATTTTCTCTTAAAACTGGTAAATTCTACTTTAGGTCAATAGCACACATATAAAAGGGTTTTAGTAACCTCATCTAGCCAATTGATATGAATGCTAGTTTGGGTAAACTCTATATTTGCTTTTACACAACCTATTGCTTTTGAATTTGATCATTAGTAGGTGTTTGAATCCCTTTTTATAATTGTTGACTGGTAACAAATATGGGATATATCATATACATGTGCATGCATAGACCAATTATTTGGATATGATCACATGTGGATCCATGGTATTTTGTTCATGCTTAATATCAGTTGTATGGATTGAGTGAAGTTGTTTGGAATTCCTTTCTACTTGATTCTTTTTAGATAGAGTGTGGTCTCATTATCTTTTGGGAACATAGGGTAAAGTAAACTTTTATCTTTTACCTACACATACTGTGTTTGCAACTCATTAGTTTATGAACCTGGTTGACAAGTAAAAGGGGTTTTTATTATATTAATTAATTGAACCAACATTTTTGGTGCCATTGTCAGGGAGATATTAAAAGGTAAATGGTATAATATTAGTTTCTTTTATTTATAATCTCTTTTTAGATCAGTGGAAGAAACACAGTAAGATGAAAAAGCACCCTTATTTAAGAATTGTTGAAAAGGGTTCTAGCCCCCACAATCACTATTGTCAGTCCTTATAAATCCTATCTATCATGTGGTTGACTAATGATTAGGACTAGAGACAACAAAGCTAGGTTTTTAAAATAAATGGTAGAGATTCCAACTGATTTGTTTGATAGCAATAAGACCCCCCCTACTAATCCAGTTGAAAGATATGCATGTAGTACTAAAAAAAGAGAGGGTTTTGCATCAAATTTTTCCACTCCACAATCCGAACCTACTGTATAAAAAGTGTAGGAAGAAAAGGGAGAATTCTTGGATAAAGAAGTTGAAAACTAGCAGGTTGGTGAGCCAATTTTGAGTGTTGATCCAGTACTAGATCAGGATATCAATATAGATCACATAACCAACCTATTTAGAATTCCACACAAAATGGTTATTTCAAAAATAGAGACTATTATGGTGAAATGAATCCCAGAGGTAAATGTAGGGGACAACTTCACCACCCCTCGAAACCCAATTGTTGAGCTAGTCTTCTCACCAAGGCTAGGGGATTTTAGTCCATTCAACAATATGGCAGAAAAAGAGGAAAGGGATGTAGAAGCAGAGGGATAGACAACTTTGGATTCCCCATTCTTGATTTGGTACCAAATGTGAACATGAAAAGCATTTCCCCTTCGGTCCTTCCATATTTAAGAGGTATGGTAACAGAGGATACATGTGCTTTCTTGTTTGAATTTGACAATTTGTGTATAAGTTATAATTACGTGGATGATGCACAAAAGTTAAAATCTTTCCCTACAACATTAAAATATTCTACGTTGAGATGGTTTATGGGACTTGAATAATATTCTAGTAGATCTTGGGATGATATGAAGAATACTTTCTTGGCAAAATACCAAGATTACTGTAGGACTATAGACTCACAAAATTATACTTTTAAGATTTAGCAAGAGGAAGAAGAAAGTCTCGAGGGCTACATGGAGAGGTTTCTGTATAGCCTCTAGAAAACTAAACAGAGTACTTTGAATAATGACACCACAAGAACTATCTTTTTGAAAGGGATATAGAAAGAATATATAGATGTCTTAAATTTGATGGGTTCTGGTGACATTTCTCATTTGACATTCATGAAAATTTGTGACTTGTGTAGGATATACTCTCAGAGTCGAGAAAACTCTAGTAAGGGAGTGAGAGATGCTTTACCAAGGGTAACAAAATCTGCTGCATGAGGAGTAACAAGAGTGGAATTAGCCAATTTACTGTTAAATTTGGCAACATCGACAGTCATTCTCCAATGAGAGGCCATATGGGCCAACCTGAGGCTAGCCAGGGATATTTGGAGAATCAACCAGTCTTGTGACGTATTGACAAAATCCAGGGGAACGTACAATCTCTGTGATTCAAACCAAAAGTCAGGATGAACGAGATGCTATGTGAGTCTAATGCAAAATTCAGGGGGAACATACAACCTCTGTGAGCCTAGTCAAGCCTTGTGAGCCATGAGAAAAAGTCAAGGCATATAGCAAAAGTTAGGTTGAATAAAAAATTCCTATGAGCTAGAAACAAACAATATTCCTAATATTGAAAATGATATAAATGTATTGATCTAGTGCATTGGCACGTGTAACATTATCCACCATGAAGAGAATTTTGAATTTCCTTGTAAAGAGTCGAGTTGTAAATGAAGTCTTAAGTCTAGTTCTATTCTAGAACTAAAGTGTAATGCCGATTTGTAACTGAAGTCTTAAGTCTAGTTCTATTTTAGAACTAAAGTGTAATGTTGAGTTGTAATTGAAGTCTTAAGTCTAGTTCTATTTTAGAACTAAAGTGTAATGTCGAGTTATAATTGAAGTGTTAAGTCTAGTTCTATTTTAGAGCTAAAGTGTAATGTTGAGTTGTAACTGAAGTCTTAAGTCTAGTTCTATTTTCGAACTAAAGTGTAATGATGAGGTGCAACTGAAGTCTCAAGTCTAGTTCTATTTTCGAATTAAAGTGTAATTCTAAGTTGTAACTGAAGTCTCAAGTCTAGTTCTATTTTCGAACTAGAGTATACCAGTCTCAAGTCTTGTTCTAAGTTCGAACTAAAGTATGAAGCTGAGTTATGATTAAAGCATGCAAACAAGTTACTATTTAGATCCTCTCCTCTTCTCCTCTTCAACCTATATAAGAAGAGGTCAACCCCTCTCTTCAACACAGTTTGATATGGAGGTTAAGGGTGAAGCAATAGAGGAGTATATCAGTGATAAAGAGGCAGCATGCCAAAGAAGCATATCAGTGTTGTATATCAGCATCAGAGGCTGCATATCAGAGGCATATGTCAGCAACATATTAGTGTTGTATATCAACAATAGAAGCTACATATCAGAGGTGTATTTCAGCAAGGTCTCTTAGGTCTTTGTCAGGTCAGAGTCATCTTGGCAAGATCTTTAAGAGAAGAACATTCATGGTGGATATTTGTAAGTGATCTTACATTATTAATGGAATAAAGGAATATCGTTTGTTGGGGTTTTTCTCCCTGTACAGGGTTTCCCCAGGGTATATGTGTTGTTGATGTGCATGCTTACTTATCTACATAGTTATTGCTATTCAATTATGATTTGGTATTGTTGAAGTATATTAAGCTGGAATCAAAGTATTGAAGAAAATAAATGAATTAATCCGCATGAGAAATCAAGCTCATAATTTAACATGGTATTAGAGCTTAGGGTGTGTTAAACGTGTTGAAGTGAAACAACAGGTACACACAAATACAAGCTAGCTTGATTAAGTTTCTAGTGTGAAGTCTATGACATCCTCCATTTCAGTCAGGGCTGAGGATAGGCTCGAAGGAGCTACCAACTTCAATGTGTGGAAGCTTCGGATAAAAAATATATTGCAGAAGCATGATCTTGAGCAGTATGTGACCACAGTGGTGGAGGAACCAACAAATAATGTAGGAAGAGTGGCCTTTAGGAAGAGTTAAGAAAAGGCCATGTGAATCATCTTTGACTTAGTCAAAGACAATATAATGTCTGCAATGACTTCGTTAATGACTGCCAATGACTGTATGGATACCTTGGTGAATCTGTATGAGAAACATGCTCCAAGTCAGAAGAGGACACTTAAGCACAAGCTTAAGTATTTGAAGATGGAGAAAGGTGAACTAGTGGCATCTTTCTGTTCCAGGATAGCCCAAATCAGAGATTAGCTTTTGGTCACAGGGGTGACAGTGGATGATGATGATTTAGTGCAGGCCATTTTTGAATCCCATTTTATAATTGTTGACTGGTAACAAATATGGGATAGATCTTATACAAATGCATGAGTAGACCAATTATTTGGATATGATCACATGTGGATTCATGGTATTTTGTTCATGCTTAATATCAGTTGTATGGATTGAGTGAAGTTGTTTGGAATTCCTTTCTACTTGATTCTTTTTAGATAGAGTGTGGTCTCATTGTCTTTTGGGAACATAGGGTAAAGTAAACTTTTATGTTTTACCTACACATACTATGTTTGCAACTCATCAGTTTATGAACCTGGTTGACAAGTAAAAGGGGTTTTTATTATATTAATTAATTGAACCAAAATTTTTGGTGCCATTGTCAGGGAGATATTAAAAGGTAAATGGTAGAATATTAGTTTCTTTTATTTATAATCTCTTTTTAGATCAGTGGAAGAAAGACAGTAAGATGAAAAAGCACCCTTATTTAAGAATTGTTGAAAAGGCTTCTAGCCCCCACAATCACTATTGTCAGTCCTTATAAATCCTATCTATCATGTGGTTGAATAATGATTAGGACTAGAGACAACAAAAGTATGTTTTTAAAATAAATGGTAGAGATTCCAACTGATTTGTTTGATAGCAATAAGACCCCCCCTACTAATCCAGTTGAAAGATATGCATGTAGTACTAAAAAAAGAGAGGGTTTTGCATCAAATTTTTCCACTCCACAATCCGAACCTACTGTATAAAAAGTGTAGGAAGAAAAGGGAGAATTCTTGGATAAAGAAGTTGAAAACTAGCAGGTTGGTGAGCCAATTTTGAGTGTTGATCCAGTACTAGATCAGGATATCAATATAGATCACATAACCAACCTATTTAGAATTCCACACAAAATGGTTATTTCAAAAATAGAGACTATTATGGTGAAATGAATCCCAGAGGTAAATGTAGGGGACAACTTCACCACCCCTCGAAACCCAATTGTTGAGCTAGTCTTCTCACCAAGGCTAGGGGATTTTAGTCCATTCAACAATATGGCAGAAAAAGAGGAAAGGGATGTAGAAGCAGAGGGATAGACAACTTTGGATTCCCCATTCTTGATTTGGTACCAAATGTGAACATGAAAAGCATTTCCCCTTCGGTCCTTCCATATTTAAGAGGTATGGTAACAGAGGATACATGTGCTTTCTTGTTTGAATTTGACAATTTGTGTATAAGTTATAATTACGTGGATGATGCACAAAAGTTAAAATCTTTCCCTACAACATTAAAATATTCTACGTTGAGATGGTTTATGGGACTTGAATAATATTCTAGTAGATCTTGGGATGATATGAAGAATACTTTCTTGGCAAAATACCAAGATTACTGTAGGACTATAGACTCACAAAATTATACTTTTAAGATTTAGCAAGAGGAAGAAGAAAGTCTCGAGGGCTACATGGAGAGGTTTCTGTATAGCCTCTAGAAAACTAAACAGAGTTCTTTGAATAATGACACCACAAGAACTATCTTTTTGAAAGGGGTATAGAAACAATATATAGATGTCTTAAATTTGATGGGTTTTGGTGACATTTCTCATTTGACATTCATGGAAATTTGTGACTTGTGTAGGATATACTCTCAGAGTCGAGAAAACTCTAGTAAGGGAGTGAGAGATGCTTTACCAAGGGTAACAAAATCTACTGCATGAGGAGTAATAAGAGTGGAATTAGCCAATTTACTATTAAATTTTGCAACATCGACAATCATTCTCCAATGAGAGGCCATATGGGCCAACCTGAGGCTAGCCAGGGAGATTTGGAGAATCAACCAGTCTTGTGACGTATTGAAAAAATCTAGGGGAACATACAACCTCTGTGAGTCAAACCAAAAGTCAGGATGAACGAGATGCTATGTGAGTCTAATGCAAAAGTCAGGGGGAACGTACAACCTCTATGAGCCTAGTCAAGCCTTGTGAGCCATGAGCAAAAGTCAAGGCATCTAGCAAAAGTTAGGTTGAATAAAAAATTCCTATGAGCTAGAAACAAACGATATTCCTAATATTGCAAATGATATAAATGTATTGATCTAGTGCGTTGGCACGTGTAACATTATCCACCATGAAGAGAATTTTGAATTTCCTTGTAAAGAGTCGAGTTGTAATTGAAGTCTTAAGTCTAGTTCTATTTTAGAGCTAAAGTGTAATGTTGAGTTGTAACTGAAGTCTTAAGTCTAGTTCTATTTTAGAACTAAAGTGTAATGCTGAGTTGTAACTGAAGTCTTAAGTCTAGTTCTATTTTAGAACTAAAGTGTAATGTCGAGTTGTAATTGAAGTGTTAAGTCTAGTTCTATTTTAGAACTAAAGTGTAATGCTGAGTTGTAACTGAAGTCTTAAGTCTAGTTCTATTTTCGAACTAAAGTGTAATGATGAGTTGCAACTGAAGTCTCAAGTCTAGTTCTATTTTCGAATTAAAATGTAATTCTGAGTTGTAACTAAAGTCTCGAGTCTAGTTCTATTTTTGAACTAGAGTATACCAGTCTCAAGTCTTGTTCTAAGTTAGAACTAAAGTATGAAGCTGAGTTATGATTAAAGCTTGCAAACAAGTTACTATTTCGATCCTCTCCTCTTCTCCTCTTCAACCTATATAAGAAGAGGTCAACTCCTCTCTTCAACATAGTTTGATATGCAGGTTAAGGGTGAAGCAATAGAGGAGAATATCAGTGATAAATAGGTAGCATACCAAAGAAGCATATCAGTGTTGTATATCAGCAATAGAGGCTGCATATCAGAGGCATATGTCAACAACATATTAGTGTTGTATATCAACAATAGAAGCTACATATCAGAGGTGTATTTCAGCAAGGTCTCTTAGGTCTTTGTCAGGTCAGAGTCATCTTGGCAAGATCTTTAAGAGAAGAACATTCATGGTGGATATTTGTAAGTGATATTACATTATTAATGGAATAAAGGAATATCGTTTGCCGAGGTTTTTCTCCTTGTATATGGTTTCCCCAAGGTATATGTGTTGTTGATGTGCATGCTTACTTATCTACATAGTTATTGCTATTCAATTATGATTTGGTATTGTTGAAGTGTATTAAGATGGAATCAAAGTATTGAAGACAATAAATGAATTAATACGCATGAGAAATCAAGCTCATAATTTAACATGGTATTAGAGCTTAGGGTGTGTTAAACATGTTGAAGTGAAACAACAGGTACACACAAATACAAGCTAGCTTGATTAAGTTTCTAGTGTGAAGTATATGACATCCTCCATTTCAGTCAGGGCCGAGGATAGGCTCGAAGGAGCTACCTAATTCAATGTGTGGAAGCTTCGGATAACAAATATCTTGCAGGAGCATGATCTTGAGCAGTATGTGACCACAGTGGTGGAGGAACCCACAAATAATGTAGAAAGAGAGGCCTTTAGGAAGAGTTAAGAAAAGTCCAAGCGAATCATCTTTGACTCAGTCAAAGACAATATAATGCCTGCAATGACTTCGTTAATGACTGCCAAGGACTGTATGGATACCTTGGTGAATCTGTATGAGAAACAGGCTCCAAGTTAGAATAGGACACTTAAGCACAAGCTTTAGTATTTGAAGATGGAGAAAGGTGAACTAGTGGCATCTTTCTGTTCCAGGATATCCCAAATCAGAGATCAACTTTTGGTCATAGGGGTGAAAGT
The DNA here is from genome assembly GCA_000966675.3 of Picea glauca. Taxonomy (NCBI): domain Eukaryota; kingdom Viridiplantae; phylum Streptophyta; class Pinopsida; order Pinales; family Pinaceae; genus Picea; species Picea glauca. Next base: position 193,391 of record JZKD02S1015505.1, read on the forward strand.
GGACGATGATGATTTAGTTCAGGCCATTTTTGATGGTCTTCCTTCTTCATGGGAGACCTTCTTATCCAGTGTAAGTGGGAGAGAGATTCAACCCATGTTTGACAGGTTATAGCATGATTTCCTCCAGGAGGAGAGTCACACAGCTACCAGGAGTGAGCCAACGAAATAAGAACACTCAAATTTAGCATCAAGATTCAAGGGAAAGAAGAAAGGCACTTTCTAGAAAGGCTCTGAGAGGAAGCCAAACACCAAAGGTACATTTAAAGGAAAGAATATCGATACATCTAAGATTAAATGCTTTAGTTGTAATATGTTGGGTCATTTTGCTAAAGATTAATGGTTTAGAAAGAAATATCCTAGGAAAGGGAAACATCAAGCCTTAACTGTTGAGGATGATGAATCCAAAAGAAATTAGAAAAGTCCTTCTAATGAGAAAGAAAATAGAAAAGAATATTACTTGGTTTCTACCTTATCCAGTTTAGTTTTCACGTGGCCAAAAACTTGGTTAGTAGACAGTGGTGCATCAAAGAACATGATAGGGTTCAAGGATATCCTCTCAGATTTCAAGACAAAATCTTTTGCAGAGCATGTTGAGCTTGGGGATGACAAATGTTACAAGATAGAGGGAGTAGGCTCTATCTCCTTCAGATTGGAATCTGGGGCTAGACTTCATGTTGATGAAGTATTATATGTTCCAGGGCTCAAGAAGAATCTACTATCAATTGAAACTCTTGAGGACAAGGGATATTGGATGATATTCAAGGATAGGAAGGCACTACTATGGGATAAAGGTATCCACTTAAGTAAAAAATAACCCATTGGAACTCGCAGTGGAGGAATGTACATCGTGTCAGGACAGTCAGTTCAGGCATTGGCTCATGATGCAATTGTTGAAATATTGTAACTGCAAAGAGTATTCTAATTATTATTGATGTATTATTCATTAGATCAATCCCCTTTCGTGGATTGATCATGTCGTAAATGACCAAATCCCCTTTTACAGATTGGTCAAACCCTAATTGTAATAGGCTAAATGAGAAGTCAGCCCCAGAATATGTTAAAGTGGTTATAACCACCCAGAATGAGAAGTCATCCCTACCAGTCAAAAGACACCTCAGTTCAACACCTGCCAGATTGTATAAATAAGAGAGACCAACACCTCATTTGTTCACTCACTCCCTTGTTCATCAGAGAACAAGTTTGGAGCTGCAGTTGAAGAAGATGAGAGAGAGAGAGGTGCACTACTTGGGAGAGGACTTTCTATATTATTTGGTTTATTCCCTTGGCATTGTATTAGCTATCTATATTAAGGAAGTTTTTGTTGGTTTTTCTACCCCATGAGGGTTTCCCGGGATAAATGATGTGTCTCTTATGATTGTGTATTTCTCAGTGATCATATCTATGCTATGGTTATCTAGTAAATTGAAAAGAAACCTAATAATAGCTTAAACCTTAACATGGTATCAATACTAAGCTGAAGAGAGTATCTTTCACAAGAAGAAGAAAAACGTCATTGTTGTCGTACATGAAAATTAGGGCTTTTTATTGAAGAAGATTTTTAGCCTCAAAACCATCTAGAAAAGTGTGCCCTAACCCAAGGAATTCTTTGGCACCTTCAATGAAACTTTTCAGTTGGTAGATATCCAGGAAAGTGAAACCCTAGTTTTCACAAAGTACTAGAAGTACCAAAACACCAGAAGTACCAGAGTACCAAAAGTACCAAAAGTACCAGAAAAACAGAAGCACTAGTCCAAAAATCTGTTGGTCAAGTTTGAGGGGATAAAATTTGGATTTTTAGAAATATGACTGCACTAGCTTACTCACCTCAGCTCAACGCATCTATCCTCTGGATCAGAGTTTCAAAATTTGAAGTTTGAAAAATTAGGGTTTCCTCATAAAACCTTAAGTTGCAGTTGCAGATGCAGATGCAGTCTTAGAACCAATTGCAGTATCAATTGCAGTTGCAGTACTAGTTGAAGTATCAGTCATAGTACCAGTTGTAGTCACCCTTGAAGTTTTTAAGAGTCGGTGATCATTGCTGCTGCTACCCGATGGTGACACTACTTGCAAATGCTATCAGAGGTATGTACTCACATATGTTTAAATTTTTAATCTTTAAAGGGTATTTGCAAGAGAAGGGATCTCTTGCCATAGATCCAAAAGGATCTCAAGATCCAACACATTCAGAGGAATTATGCAACACAGGTGTGATTATTCGGATATGAATCTATTTGTTATGACATTATTTTGATCAGTGTTGCATGTTGTAGCTGTGAGCATCATACTAACCTTTGGTCAAAATATTAGATGGATTAAAGTAGAGATCATATAATTTATTCTCTAACCCAACCTTCTGTCAAGAGATCATATTGTCCTAGTACAAAAGACAAGTTGAAGAAATCACTTGTCATCTTGAGTGAAGGAGACTTGTAAGAAAAGCAACACACACTCATTCTTGAGGAGAAAACTCCAGGTTCCATGTTTGATTAATTAAGTTGATAAGTTTCAAAGTTTCACATGACAAAGTTGATAACTACCCCTTTACAAGTAAACACTATAGTTGAGGTAGCAGTATTTGAAAAGTATTATGCTTGGTAGCATGTGAGCATATTGAGATAAATGCTTAATGTAATCATTTACCAGATACAACTAACATCTCCTCTAGGAGAAATGTCTTGCGTTGATTCCAGGTTACCTCAGATGAATGTGTGATCATAACACTGGAAGAGTGTTGATCTCATTTCATATTGTATTCCTTACTTTTGATCCTTGTTTCAGACAGGTCACAAATGATATCTCTAAAGGAGCTATTGTGATGATTATTCATGCTATTGTTTATCTACTATTATCAAAAGAGTAGTATTCTTGCTTGTTGTTTTGTCGATTTTGTTTCAGGTCATAGGTGATAACCCTGAGGAAGATATAGTGAAGGTTTCTGAAGGCAACATATTATATGAGACATGAAGCAGACTATGTACATGACCATATACACCCATGTACCAAAGAAGATGAAGAAGAAGCTATCTTTTGAGATTCAAAGTATCTCATATGAAGATTAATTGTAAGGAGAAGAAGACTCCAAAGATGACCGAACATTAGATCAAGATCTCACAACAGAATTGTTCAAAGGTTAATGAAGCCACCTTGATGGGAAGCAGAACTCGTTTGAAGCTTGACTCCGTCTTTCATACTTAGACTTGGTATTCAACACCATGTATACCCTGTAAGAGATGATGAAGTCCTTGTAGACTCAAAAGAAATCAAGGATAAACCTGATCTCAGAAAGGATCAAATGAAGAGACAACTTCCAGTATTGGGAGACAGATGCCATAAGAAGACTAGATCATAACTTCAGAGACTCCTAGGAGATATGAAATCTCCTAGAAGATTCCCTTGTTTCAGTAATAAAGAAGGAAGCTAGTCAGAAAGACTAGGATATGGATTCTTCCATGAGACTAGAAGAGAAGTCAGTACTGACTTCCAAGATTGATCTATACATATCAAGCATGTTGCATATGTAGAAATCCTGATGTGTGTCCAGAGGATTCTCCCAATAAAAGGGAGAAAACTATGATGAGACACTTATTGACGAAATAGTTCCAGTATTTATAAAGACAACCATAAAAACCATGATTCATATATAGTATGAGATGCAGGGGAGAAATCCCCATATTTAAAATTGAGTGGCAGTTGATGCCGTACATTAGATGGGTCATGGAGACATGACTATGATAAAATATGTCGTTACCTCCATGAAAGAAGAAGAGCTATATTCAGTATTAGTTATTGAGCCACTCTCAGTTTTAGATGAAGATTTTTCCATGATGGAGTAAAGGAGTTACTCCCAGATTTCACCAATCACAGTGAGAATGGAGGAACCATTCTCAGCTTTAGAGAAGGTGCAGGTGCAAAGTCCTAGTTCCAAAAGGAACAGTTGCAAAAATAGGAGAGGACATACTCTCAATCAGTGAGACAGATAGTGCTTTGTACAGAGCACATAGAGCTAGCACATGATTGTGCATATTGAGTTGCAACTGAGCAAGTGTACCATATTGGTACAATGTAATAAGAAACTTTGATTTGAGGATTGAAGATAGAAAGAATCATGTCTGCCAGTTGAAGGAAGCTCTATACATGTTGAAGAAATCTCCTAGAGATTGGTATGGAAGAATTGATAGTTTCTTGACGAGCTTGGGCTTTACCAAGAGTAAAGTTGATTCTAACCTTTATCTCAAGGTTATGAATGATGAGCCAATGATGTTACTACTATATGTAGATGATGTATCCTTAACAAGATGAAGAAAATCTCATCAAAGATTGTAGAAGAAGCTCACCACAGAGTTTGATGGAAGACCTAAATGCATTATCTATTAGGTCTTGAAGTTTGGCAGAGCATAGAGAAGATATTACTTAACCAAGGGAAGTATGCAGTTAAAATTGAAAAGGTTTGACATGTTGAAATGCAAATCCATGTACACACCCATGGAAACGAAGTTGAAGCTCCTGGTAGATACCTCGTCATAATTGGTTGATGTTACTCTATATAGATAGATTATTGGTTTAGTGATGTATCTGACGAATACCAGGCTAGATATATGTTTTTCCTTGAGTCAATATCTGGTAGAACCCAGACGTGTTCACATTGTTGCTGCAAAATATATGATGATATACCTTAAGGGTACATTGAATTTTGGTCTCTATTATACTAGAGATCATGACTTCAGACTGAGTGGTTACACTGATTCAGATTGAGCTGGAAGTGTTTCTGATAGAAAGAGCACTTCAGGATGTTGTTTCAGTCTGAGGTCAGACATGATCTCATGGAAGAGTAGGAAGCAATTTAGCATTGCTCCTAGCACGACAGAAGTGGAATACATTGTTTCATTTTCTTCCAGTTGTGAAGCCATATGGATTCAGATGTTGTTGACTGATATATTTGATCTAGAGATGGAAGCCACTGTGATTCTATGTGATAACTAAGTTGTATAAAATGATGGAAAACCATGTGTTCCATGATGAGTCGAATCACATAGAGATCCGATATCACTTCACCCATGATATGAAGCAGAGAGGAGCTATAAAACTTCAATATGTTGAAACATATGAACAGGTTGCAGATATGTTAACCAGTCCTCTATCTCGTGTAAAGTTTGAGGACTTCGAGACAAGCTTGGTATAGTCCGAAAGGACCTCCCTTGAAAGGGGGAGTAGTGTTGGTGAAACTATTGTATCCTGACCAGTAGTGGTAGCTCCGTTAGGATTTTTATAATCCTAGGGAATATTATGATTCCTGGACAAATCTTGAAGGTCCCGTAAGGACGGTCTGTCGGAGTACCACGTGGTAGCTCCGTTAGTATTTTATATCCTAGGGAATCTTATGATTCTTGGGCATATCCTTAGGGTCTGTCAGAGTACCACAAAATGTTGTTGTTGCCAGCCTTGTGTTGTGATGCCAACTTCATGCTGATGATGTGCCAGCTTAATTGTTGTGATGATGTGCCAGCTTAATTGTTGTGATGATGTGCCATCTTAATTGTTGTGATGATGTACCAACTTACTTGTTGTGATGATGTGATAGCTTAATTGTTGTGATGATGTGCCAGCTTATTTTTGTGATGCCATATTCATGCTGATGATGTTCCAACCTCATGCTATGATGATGTGTTGCCAGCCTCGTGTTGATGATGTTGTGTTTCCAGCTTTGTGTTGAAGACTCTCATCCTAGTGCTGATGTTGATGATGCTCTAGGCTTTGTGTTGTGTTCTTGCTGTTATTAATGATTAGGATGTATTAGTGTTATACTAATCCATGTTGATGCAGATGTTGATGATGCCACTTCAGCTTCTTGTTGAAGATGATGGTGATGATGCCACTTTAGCTTCTTGCTGAAGATGATGGTGATGATGCCACTTTAACTTCTTGCTAAATATGATGTTGATGATGCCACTTTAGCTTCTTGCTAAAGATGATGTTGATGATGCCAATTTAGCCTCTTTCTAAAGATGATGTTGATGATGCCACTTTAGCCTCTTGCTAAAGATGATGTTGATGATGCCACTTCAGCTTCTTGTTGAAGATGATGATGATGATGTTATTTCAGCTTTAAATGCTGAAGATGATGATGTTACTTCAGCCTCATGCTGATGAGGATGATGATGCTACTCCAACTCCATGTTGTGAATGATGATGATGAGAAAAACTTTCGATGATTTATAGATATTCCAGTCAGTGTTCCAAGATGATGTTGATGATGTTTCCCTATCTCTCGCCTAATGTTGTTGTAGAATACCCTTCTTGTTAAGGGGGAGTGTTGAAATATTATAACTGCAAAGAGTATTCTAATTATTATTGATGTATTATTCATTAGATCAATCCCCTTTTGTGGATTGATCATGTCGGGTATTGTAAATGACCAAATCCCCTTTTGCAGATTGGTCAAACCCTAATTGTAATAGGCTAAATGAGAAGTTGGCCCCATAATATATTAAAGTGGTTATAACCACCCAGAATGAGAAGTCGACCCTGCTAGTAAAAAGACACCTCAGTTCAACACATGCCATATTGTATAAATAAGAGAGGACAACCCCTCATTTGTTCACTCACTCACTTGTTCATCAGAGCACAAGTTTGGAGCTACAGTTGGAGAAGAAGAGAGAGAGAGAGGCACACCACTTGGGAGAGGACTTTCTATATTGTTTGGTTTATTCTCTTGGCAATGTATTGTCTATCTATATTAAGAAAGTTTTTGCTAGGTTTTCTCCCCCATGAGGGGTTTCTAGGATAAATGATGTGTCTCTTGTGATTGTGTATTTCTCAGTGATCCTAGCTATGCTATGGTTATCTAGTAAATTGAAAAGAAACCTAATAATAGCTTAAACCTTAACATAGTATCATAGCTAAGCTGAAGAGAGTATCTTTCAGAAGAAGAAGAAAAATGTTATTGTTGTCGTACATGAAAATTAGGGCTTTTTATTGAAGAAGATTTTCAGCCTCAAAACCATCTAGAAAAGTGCGCCCTAACCCAAGGAATTCTTTGGTACCTTCAGTGAACCTTTTTAGTTGGTAGATCTCCAGGAAAGTGAAACCCTAGTTTTCACAGAGTACCATAAGTACTAGAAAACTAGAAGTACCAGAGTACCAAAAGCACTAGTCCAAAAATCTATTGGTCAAGTTTGAGGGGGTAAAATTTGGATTTTCAGAAATATCACTGCACCAACTTACTCACCTCAGCTCAGCGCATCTATCCCCTGGATCAAAATTTAAAAATTTGAAGTTTGAAAAATTAGGGTTTTCTCATAAAACCCTAAGTTGCAGTTGCAGATGCAGTCTCAGAACCAATTGCAGTATCAATTGCAGTTGCAGTACTAGTTAAAGTATCAGTCGTAATACCAGTTGTAGTCACCCTTGAATTTTTTAAGAGTCGGTGATCATTTCCGCTGCTACCAGATGGTGCCACTACCTGCAAATGCTATCAGACGTATGTACTCACATATGTTTAGATTTTTAAGCTTTAAAGGGTATTTGCAGGAGAAGGGATCTCTTGCCATAGATCCAGAAGGATCTCAAGATCCAACATATTCAGAAGAATTATGCAACCCAGGTGTGATTATTCAGATATGAATCTATTTGTTATGACATTATTTTGATCAGCGTTGCATGTTGTAGCTATGACCATGATACTAATCTTTGGTCAAAATATTAGATGGATTAAAGTAGAGATCATAGAATTTATTCTCTAACCCAACCTTCTGTCAAGAGAGCATATTCTCCTAGTACAAAAGATAAGTTGAAGAAAGAATTTGTCATCTTGAGTGAAGGAGACTTGTAGGAAAAGCAACACACACTCATTCTTGAGGAGAAAACTCCAGGTTCCATGTTTGATTAATTAAGTTGATAAGTTTCAAAGTTGCACATGAAAAAGTTGATAACTACCCCTTTACAAGTAAACACTATAGTTGAGGTAGCAGTATTTGAAAAGTATTATGCTTGGTAGCATGTGAGCACATTGAGATAAATTCTTAATGTAATCATTTACCAGATACAACTAACATCTCCTCTAGGAGAAACATCTTGCGTTGATTCCAGGTTACCTCGGATGAATGTGTGATCATAACACTAGAAGAGTGTTGATCTCATTTCATATTGTATTCCTTACTTTTGATCCTTGTTTTAGACAGGTCACAAGTGATAGCTCTAAAGGAGCTACTATGATGATTATTCATGCTATTGTTTTATCTACTATTATCAAAAGAGTAGTATTCTTGCTTGTTGTTTTGTTGACCTTGTTTCAGGTCACAGGTGATAACCCTAAGGAAGATATAGTGAAGGTTGTTGAAGGCAACATATTATATGAGACATGAAGAAGACTATGTACATGACCATATACACCCATGTACCAAAGAAGATGAAGAAGAAGATATATTTTGAGATTTAAAGTATCTCATATGAAGATTAATTGTAAGGAGAAGAAGGCTCCAAAGATGACCGAACATTAGATCAAGATCTCACAACAGAATTGTTCAAAGGTTAATGAAGCCACCTTGATGGGAAGCAGAACTTGTTTGAACCCTGACTCAGTCTTTCATACTTAGACTTGGTATTCAACACCAAGTATACCCTGTAAGAGATGATGAAGTCCTTGTAGACTCAGAAGAAATCAAGTATAAACCTGATCTCAGAAAGGATCAGATGAAGAGACAAATTCCAGTATTGGGACATAGATTCCATAAGAAGACTAGATCGTAACTTCAGAGACTCCTAGGAGATATGAAATCTCCTAGAAGATTCCCTTGTTTCAGTAACAAAGAAGGAAGCCAGTTAAAAAGACTAGGATATGGATTCTTTCGTGAGACTAGAAGAGAAGTCAGTATTGACTTCCAAGATAGATCTATACATATCAGGAATGTTGCAGATGTACAAAGCCTGATGTGTGTCCAGAGGATTCTCCCAATAAAAGGGAGAAAACTATGATGAGACACTTATTGAAGAAATAGTTCCAGTATTTATAAAGACAACTAGAAGAACCATGATTTATATATAGTATGAGATGCAGGGGAGAAATCCCCATATTTAAAATTGAGTGGCAGTTGATGCAGAACATTAGTTGGGTCATGGAGACATGACTATGATAAAATATGTCGTTACCTCCATGAAATAAGAAGAGCTATATTCAATATTAGTTATTGAGCCACTCTTAGTTTTAGATGAAGTTTTTTCCATGATGGAGTAGAGGAGTTACTCCCAGATTTCAACAGTCACAGTGAGAATGGAGAAACCATTCTTAGCTTTAGAGAAGGTGCAGGTGAAAAGTCCCAGTTCCAAAAGGAGCAGTTATAGAAATAGGAGAGGACATACTCTCAATCAATGAGACAGATTGTGCTTTGCAGAGAGCACATAGAGCTAGCACATGATTGTGCATATTGAGTTGCAACTGAGCAAGTGTACCAGATTGGTACAATGTAATGAGAAACTTTGATTTGAGGATTGAAGATAGAAAGAATCATGTCTGCCAGTTGAAGGAAGCTCTATACGTGTTGAAGAAAGCTCCTAGAGCTTGGTATAGAAGAATTGACAGTTTCTTGACGAGCTTGGGCTTTACCAAGAGTAAAGTTGATTTTAACCTTTATCTCAAGGTTATGAATGATGAGACAATGATGTTACTACTATATGTAGATGATGTATCCTTGAAAAGATGAAGAAAATCTCACCACAGATTGCAGAAGAAGCTCACCACAGAGTTTGATGGAAGACCTAAATGCATTATCTATTAGGTCTTGAAGTTTGGCAGAGCATAGAGAAGATATTCCTTAACCAAGGGAAGTATGCAGTTAAAATTGAAAAGGGTTGACATGTGGAAATGCAAATCCATGTACACACCCATGGAAACGAAGTTGAATCTCCTGGTAGATACATCGTCATAATTGGTCGATGTTACTCTATACAGATAGATTATTGGTTCAGTGATGTATCTGACGAATACCAGGCTAGATATATGTTTTTCCTTGAGTCAGTATCTGGTAGAACCTAGACGTGTTCACATTGTTGCTGCAAAACATATGATGATATACCTTAAGGGTAAATTGAATTTTGGTCTCTATTATACTAGAGATCATGACTTCAGACTGACTGGTTACACCGATTCAGATTGAGCTGGAAGTGTTTCTGATAGAAAGAGCACTTCAGGATGTTGTTTCAGTCTGAGGTCAGACATGATCTCATGGAAGAGTAGGAAGCAATTTAGCATTGCTCCGAGCACGACAGAAGTGGAATACATTGTTTCATTTTCTTCCAGTTGTGAAGCCATATGGATTCAGATTTTGTTGACTGATCTATTTGATCTAGAGATGGAAGCCACCATGATTCTATATGATAACCAAGTTGTATAAAATTATGGAGAACCATGTGCTCCATGATGAGTCGAAGCACATAGAGATCCGATATCACTTCACCCATGATATGAAGCAGAGAGGAGCTATAAAACTCCAATATGTTGAAACATAAGAACATGTTGCAGATGTGTTAACCAGTCCTCTATCTCGTGTAAAGTTTGAGGACTTTTGAGACAAGCTTGGTATAGTCCGAAAGGACCTCCCTCGAAAGGGGGAGTAGTGTTGGTGATACTATTGTATCCTGACTAGTAGTGGTAGCTCCATTAGGATTTTTATAATCCTAGGGAATATTATGATTCCTGGACAAATCCCGAAGGTCCAGTAAGGACGGTCTGTCAGAGTACCACGTGGTAGCTCCATTAGGATTTTATATCCTAGTGAATCTTATGATTCCTGGGCATCTCCTTAGGGTCTGTCAGAGTACAATAAAATGTTGTTGTTGCTAGCCTTGTGTTGTGATGCCAGCTTCATGTTGATGATGTGCCAGCTTAATTGTTGTGATGATGTGCCAGCTTAATTGCTCTGATGATGTACCAACTTAATTGTTGTGATTATGTGCTAGCTTAATTTTTGTGATGATGTGCCAGCTTAATTGTTGTGATGATGTGCCAGCCTATTGTTGTGATGCCATATTCATGCTGATGATGTTCCAGCCTCATGTTGTGATGATGTGTTTCCATCCTCGTGCTATGATTCCAGCCACGTGTTGATGATGTTGTGTTTCTAGCTTTGTGTTGAAGACTCTCAACCTAGTGCTGATGTTGATGATGCTCTAGCCTTTGTGTTGTGTTGTTGTTGTTATTAATGATCATGATGTATTAGTGTTATACTAATCCATGTTGATGCAGATGTTGATGATGCCACTTCAGCTTCTTGTTGAAGATGATGGTGATGATGCCACTTTAGCTTCTTGCTGAATATGATGGTGATGATGCCACTTTAACTTCTTTCTAAAAATGATGGTGATGATGCCACTTTAGCTTCTTGCTAAAGATGATGTTGATGATGCCAATTTAGCCTCTTGCTAAAGATGATGTTGATGATGCCACTTTAGCCTCTTGCTAAAGATGATGTTGATGATGCCACTTCAGCTTCTTGCTGAAGATGATGATGATGATGTTATTTCAGCTTTAAATGCTGAAGATGATGATGTTACTTCAGCCTCATGCTGATGAGGATGATGATGCTACTCCAACTCCATGCTGTGAATGATGATGATGAGAAAAACTTTTGATGATTTATAGATATTTCAGTCAGTGTTCCAAGATGATGTTGATGATGTTTCCCTATCTCTCACCTGATGTTGTTGTAGAATACCCTTCTTGTTAAGGGGGAGTGTTGAAATATTGTAACTGCAACGAGTATTCTAATTATTATTGATGTATTATTCATCAGATCAATCCCCTTTTGTGGATTGATCATGTCGGGTATTGTAAATGACCAAATCCCCTTTTGCAGATTGGTCAAACCCTAATTGTAATAGGCTAAATGAGAAGTCGACCCCATAATATATTAAAGTGGTTATAACCACCTAGAATGAGAAGTCAACCCTGCCAGTGAAAAGACACCTCAGTTCAACACATGCCATATTGTATAAATAAGAGAGGAAAACTCCTTATTTGTTCAGTCACTCACTTGTTCATCAGAGCACAAGTTTGGAGTTGCAGTTGGAGAAGAAGAGAGAGAAAGAGGCACACTACTTGGGAGAGGAATTTCTGTATTGTTTGGTTTATTCTCTTGGCATTGTATTGGCTATCTATATTAAGGAAGTTTTTGCTGGGTTTTATCCCCCATGAGGGGTTCCTAGGATAAATGATGTGTCTCTTGTGCTTATGTATTTCTCAATGATCCTATCTATGCAATGGTTATCTAGTAAATTGAAAAGAAACCTAATAATAGATTAAATCTTAACAACGACTAGCTCCAGCGAGTTGTGGCACAAAATACTTGGACATATTCATTACAAATCTCTTCCAGATCTACATAACATGGTATGTGGAATGCTCTCTATTTATCTTAGTAAAAATGAAATTTGTATGGGATGCATGATAGGTAAAAATATAAAGAAACTGTTTCCTAGTAGTGACAACAGAGCTCATGATATCATAGATCTGGTTCATTTTGATGTATGTGGTCCCATGTCATCTCCCTCACTCAGTGGTTGTTTGTATTATGTCATTTTTATTGATGATTGCTCAAGAAAATGTTGGATCTATTTCCTTAAAGCTGAAAGTGACACATTTGATAAATTCAAAGAGTATAAATCCTTTATTGAAAAGTAGACAGGGAAACACATCATAATCCTTAGAACAGACAATGGAGGAGAGTTTGAATCTGTCCAGTTTGAGGATTTATATAAGTCAGCAGGAATCAAGAGACAATTGATCATGCCATATAACCCTCAGCAAAATGGAGTTGTTGAGAGGAAAAACAGGACAATTTGTGAGACAGTGAAAGAAATGATGTTTAACCAGGATCTACCAAATTATTTATGGCCAGAAGGTACCTCCACTACCATGTATATTCAAAACAGGTGTCCACATGCTATCTCTAAGGACAAGACTCCTGAAGAAGTCTTCTCAGGGATCAAACCTGAAGTAGGGCATCTAAGGATATTTGGGTGTCCTATGTATATTCATGTCCCTAAGGAAAAGGGAACACAGATGGAACCCTCAGGCAAGAAAGTGGTTTTTGTGGGGTACAATGAGAACTCCAAGGCTTACAGGATTTATGTACCAGGTCAGAGGCAAATAGAGGTAAGCAGAGATGTGAATTTCCATGAGGAAGCCGCATTTAAGAAATCCATAGAACTTCAGTAGGAATCATAAGCAGTTCATCCAACTTCACCCTCTTCTAAAATGAAGAGTCGGATGAATAGAGGGAGGAACCTCATGAAGGGACAAGTAATGAGCCCCTAGAACCTATTGAAGTGTTAGAAAGAACTCTTGAAGAACCTCCAACCAAAAGGAAGCTAGGGTGGCTTAAAGAAATAGTGCAGAAAGTGGAAAGGATAGCTGGTCCCAAATGAACTTTCAGGGAAAGGAAGAGGCCCCATAGGTTTGGAGGCTATGTTGCACCGATGAGTAGCATTAGTGATGCCAAACTTTCTTCATTTGAAGAAGTAGATAAATTACAAGTATGGAAGGATTTCATGCTTGAGGAATACAGGTCTATTATAAAGAACAATGTTTGGGACATTGTGTCGAGGCCAAAAGACAAATCAGTGGTTTCTTCCAAATGGATCTATAAGATCAAACATGCAGCTGATGGAAGTGTGGAAAAGTTCAAAGAAAGATTTGTAACTAGAGGCTGCACTTAGAAAGAAGGAATCAACTATGGAGAGACTTTTTCCACTCTAGACAGGTATACATCCATTCAAACTATTATTGCTTTAGCTTCCGCTCTTGGTTGGAAGCTACATCAGATGGATGTAAAAACAACATTCTTGAATGAAAAGATTGAACATGAGGTCTTTGTGGAATAACCAGATGGCTTTGTATTGCATAAAAAAGGAACTCATGTATGAAATCTAAGGAAGGCCTTGTATGGTCTTAAGTAGCCTCCCAGAGTTTGGTATGACATGATTGATGGCTTTCTTAAAAGCCCGAGCTTTCAGAAAAGTGATGCTAATGCAAATCTATACTTCAAGGTAAGAGGTAACCAACCTGTTATACTAACTCTGTATGTTGATGATATATTTCTAAAAAGAGATGAATGGATAATAGCATGGTGTAAGAGGGAGCTAACCTCAGAATTCGAGATGAAAGAATTGGGCTTGATGCATTACTTCCTAGGATTGGAAGTGTGGCCAAGACAGGGCGAGATATTTCTGGCACAAGGAAAATACACAATGGATGTACTAAAGAGGTTTGGTATGATGGATTGCAAATCCATGTCTAATCCGATGGTTACCAACCTGAGGAAGTTACATGATTATGACACAGGTTCATATTTGGTAGATCCCACCATGTATAGGAAGCTGATTGGATCATTGATGTATGTGATCCACACTAGGCCAGATATATGATATGCAGTGATTGCAATGAGTCATTTCATGACTGTACCGAGATAGAGACACTGGGTGGCAGCAAAGTGCATATTGAGATATCTTAGAGGGACCATTACTTATGGTCTAAGATATACATCAAATGGTCGTTTATTTATGCATGGGCATGTAGATGCTGACTGGGAAGGAAGCCGAGTGGATTAGAAGAGTACTTCTGGATACTGCTTCAGTTTAGGATCCACTATGATCTCTTGGTAAAGCTAGAAGCAAGGATCCATTGCATAGAGTACATCAGAGGCTGAGTACATTGCAACAAGTGATGCTAGAAAGGAAGCAATATGGCTCATAAAATTGGTTTCTGGGTTGTTTGGTGATCAGCTCGAGACGACTGTGGTTCACTGTGATAATCAAAGTTGCATAAATTTGATAGAGAACTCGGTATTTCGTGACAGGTCAAAACATATTGACATGAGGTACCACTACATCCGAGACTTGGTCTAGAGAAAAACTGTAAAGTTATAGTACATAGCCATGAGCCAACATGTAGCTAATATCCTGACCAAGCCTCTGACCTCGAGACAGTTTTTGCAGCTGAGAGGCAAGCTTGGTGTGGCTGAGAATGACTCCCTTGCTGAGAGGGAGTGTTAAATTTGGCAGCATCGACAATCATTCTCCAATGAGAGGCCATATAGGCCACCTTGAGGCTAGACAGGGATATTTGGAGAATCAACTAGTCGTGTGAGGTATTGACAAAAGACAGGGGGGGCGTACAACCTCTGTGAGCCTAGTCAAGCCTTGTGAGCCATGAGCAAAAGTCAAGGCATCTATCAAAAGTTAGGTTGAATATAAAATTCCTATGAGCTAGAAACAAATGATATTCCTAATATTGCAAATGATATAAATGTATTGATCTAGTGCGTTGGCACATGTAACATTATCCACCATGAAGAGAATTTCGAATTTCCTTGTAAAGAGTCAAGTTGTAACTGAAGTCTTAAGTCTAGTTCTATTTTAGAACTAAAGTGTAATGCTGAGTTGTAATTGAAGTCTTAAGTCTAGTTCTATTTTAGAACTAAAGTGTAATGTTGAGTTCTAACTGAAGTCTTAAGTCTAGCTCTATTTTAGAACTAAAGTGTAATGTTGAGTTGTAACTAAAGTCTTAAGTCTAGTTCTATTTTAGAACTAAAGTGTAATGCTTAGTTGTAACTGAATTCTTAAGTATAGTTCTATTTTAGAACTAA
>JZKD02S1015505.1:222432-233448 GCA_000966675.3 Picea glauca
AAACAGATGTCCCTCAAGCAAGCCAAGAAGGATAATAAATTATCACCAAATTACTATGGCCCTTATAAGGTGTTGCAAAAGATTGGTACTATGGCATACAAATTGGAGTTGCATGAATCTTCACGAGTACACCCAGTTTTCCATGTTTCATGCTTAAATAAGGTTATAGGCGACAAGATCCCAGTTCAAACTATATTGCCAAAACTTGACAAGGAAGGAAAAACCATATTGGAGCCTGAAGCCATCACTGAAACAGGAATTTTCCAGCTGAGGAATAGATCCATTTCAGAGTATCTCATTAAATGGAGGAAACTACCGGTTGAAGATTCCACTTAGGAAGATGAGTCTTTTATACAGAAGTATCCAGAGTTACTCAAGCATTGCGGACAACACTTATCTCAAGGGGAGGGGCATGTTAAGCCCTAATATAGGCTCACTACCCCTTAATTGGGGCATATTGCATTAGTAATGTTATTTTATTTATGTCGGCTTTATTCCATTAGTTGTATTTATAACTCCTAGTCTCCTATATATACCACAGAGACATTTTCATTTGGAATCATCTTGTACTTGAACATTTATGTGGGGTAAAAGGAGGTTGCCCCCTCGAAGAGGATTATTATCTAAAATTATCTCTTTTTCAAGGCGTTGAGTACTTATTCTGAGGTTTTTCTATGCTATATTGATATTTGGTTCTTAATAGATATGGAAACCCGACACAAATTTTAATTTTGAGCACCAAACCTGTTGTACGTTGTCTGTAGTGGTGCAACATGTGTATACACATGTTGTATAACTGTTAAGGCACGTATATGTGGAAAAATATGATTTTTAGCTCTGGGACAAAAGGGGATTTCAAGTCTACATAGGGAAATGGAAAAGGCCTCCTGAGCAAGTTGCATGGGGTGAATAAAATATTTCTATAACAGGAACATACTATTTATCTCAAAAAGAGGTGGTTATATGTATCCTTGGTAGATTATCTACTGAGGAATCCCATCTCTTCCTCATTACATAGCTTGAGAGACGATCTTGTTTTAGATATTCATCTCCATGTTTCATCATTTCACTTGTAGTTACTTTCACTTCCACAGTCTATGACATCATGATTTGGTCTTCTTTTGGTGGAAAATGTATAGGGGTGGAAAATCAACCACTAGTGCTTCTCTATATGTCCTTGATTTCCAGTTTTGGATAGAAACACTTTTAATAAGCTTGGAATTTCTTAGATTTTTTAAGTTTCAAGCATGTATGGAAGTTGGATATTAATCATTTTATTTAGGAAAGTATACTATGACATAGAAAAGTACTCAAAACAAAAGTATATCTAGAACAACGAAATAACAGAGCATTATTTACCATTATTCATGTACCATAATAGCCAAGAACTCTGAAAATCCATTGGTGTAGGTACGAGAATCTTGTAGCTGCATTTTTAAAAGAATTATTGGGAAAGTTTGAAAATGGCAGGTCTTTCCTCTCTAGTTCAATAAACCCGCAACATCATACTTGACAAAATCATTAGACTCCACAACCTCTCTGTATCATCTCCAACCATGCATATATGTTTGTAAGTATGGGTAATTAAAATTCCAAGGTAAAATGTTTTTAAACTCTGATTGGTTTATTGAGAAAGAAGGGTACTGTTGAGAAGCTCTCAAATACTTGTTAATCCTATTCCTTCTTTCCTTACTCTATGTTTATACCACCTTGATTTTATTTATTCATTAACTATATTCCCGATAATCCCATGTCGATATATTATATTCTTATATCATAAACCCTTATGCTATGTTTCCACATCATATCCTCGTATACTTTGTTCCATATCCTTACACCTATACTTATGTAGCACACCCCTACACCTTATATCCATATCGTACATCCCTTATCATCCACATCCCATTTACTTCACATGGCATGATGTTTGAATAATCAGTGGTCATATCATTTTCCACAGTGGCTCGATTCGTATACGCTAATCACACATCCCTCCATATATGTGAACACTAGTTTTCATTATGACACTTTTAAAATCATGGAACGATCCCCACTAAGCCTTCCAAAACCAATATAATCATTCCTGTACCAAATCAAAAAAACTGCTTATTCCATTATTTCCCACAACATTGGAGGAGGTCCTTCAAAACTTGATTGTCGGGACTCATTTGGAATCACTGAAAGGATTCCAAACGAGCCTAGTTCATATCGTGCTACAAACATAGCGATTGGGCCCTTCATACCTTTGTGTATCCTAACTGATTGCTTGTAAATTTGACCCTTTTCACTATACTCTTGTGTGTTTGCTATAATCCTCAATTTTGAACTCAAATTTTTGTATAAATGACGTTGTTTGAAAGATGGTAGTAGACCACCATGAACCAATGTCTAAGAGGGCCCTCAAGGTTATCCTAGAGTATCATGTAAATCTAAAACTCTTCAAAGTAGTTGGGTGGCACCATTTCTTTTCAAAGTTTCAGGGTTATAATGACGAGGTAGCTCTGTAGTTCGCTCGAGGATTTGATGGGAAAGTAGCCAACGTGGGTAATATTGTGATGGATGTATCAGAAGAAACCCTAGCTTATGCCACAAGGCTTCCAAGGATAGGAGAGCGATGGTTTAAGAAACTAGACATGGATGTTTCTACCTATAACAAATTCTTGAAACTAGAATTTCATAATGCAAATTGTGCAAAGGGGTTGCCGTGAATTTGGATTAAGGATGAATGGGTGGCATCACTAGTAGTTCTACAGAGGTTTCTAATGCGTGAAGGTAGGTATGCCTAGACTTTCCAGTACCACATAGGGTTTCTATTACATTTTGAACCTGGAAAACAAATAAATTTTCCTTATTATTTGTGGAATATTTTAACTAGAATATCAAGCCTCATGTGAAGTAACATCAAAAACCCTAACAAAATCCTATACCACCATGGCTTAGTTAAAATGCTAATTGTTGTAGATATGGATAAAAAGAATGATTCTTGGGGTAATTTTATTACTCATAATAGGTTTGAAGTGCCATCTCATGAAGTGGAGCTAGAGAATCAAGAGGAACAAGGTACTCGAAACATTAACGGTGATGAAGACCTTGGCTCCCCTAGAGCCAAGGGCTTCATCTTCATTCCAAGGAAGTCCCGAAAAAGCAGAGTAGTGGAAGGAACCTTAGATAAGAAACCTTTACTTGAACAATCCCTAGCTCATCGAATCACTAGGAACATGGCCAAGCATCAGAACATAGAAAACATTGTAAGAAAAGGGGATTTTCATAAGAAAGTGAGTGTTAGAACAATTCATGCTCGGAAACAATGTGTAACAAAACAATACTCGATTTGCTTGGATAGTGATGAAGAGGATAATTGACCACATGGGGAGTTTTTAAAATTTTCTAAGAAATAGAAAATGATGGATTGAATCCCTCTAAGAAAACCCCCTGAACCAAATAACAATAGAAATGATGATCCTAGTGAACATGATGTACCATAAGTAGGGTAGAAGCAATTTCCAATCTCTCTACAAGAAGAAAAAAAATGATGATAGGGAATTGAAGAAGTTCTTAGATTTACAAAGAATCTCAAACCCGAGACTTCAAAGACTCCAAACAAAGTTTCTCCCATCCCTTCCAATAGTGCATATGATCAACTAGATGGACTTGAGACCTCACTAGTCGAATCCACTATTAGATTACTAGTTGAGATGAAGTTAAAGAGGAAGAATAAAAAACTTAAGAGACTGAGACAAGAGGTAACATAGTTAACTATATTGAAAAAATATATAGAAAGGGATAATGAGCAATTGAGGACACAAAGCCAACAATTTCAAGAAGAAATTAAGAAGCTACAATCACAGAATAGGAAAACAAATAGGAAAATGCATCAGATGTTGGATCTTGGGAAGCCATCACAGAGAAAAAGAAGTGAAAGGATAGGCAGATCAGCAGGAGGAATCAACATCTTGATCAATGTAGTCGGCCTTCCCTAGCATTGGAGGAACAAACTTCAATTTTTCCTTAATCAGTTTTGAAGGGCCTTTTTGTGCTTAAGGACATCAACTTGAATTGGTGTGGGGGAGATGTTGAACCCCTATTTTTTCATCATTCAGACACTTGTTTTTCCACTTATACTTTTTTTTTGCATCTAAACCTAGCCTTGATGTCATCCATTTTTATGATTTCAAACCTAAGACCCCCTTGACAAGTATTATGAGGTACAATTGTTTATTTTATCATTATTCTTAAGTTCTTGATAGATTGACAAGGGTTTTTAAGCTATAGTTACTAATGAAGAATGTTAGACTTGTTCCTATACCATTACAATTGTTAATGTACCTGAGTTTGAAAATTCATATGTGTGTGCATGCCAAATTCAGAATTGGTCACATGGGTATTCTAAGCCTGAATGCTAGCATGGATGATGACCTATTGTTTCAATCCCATTCCTCTCTTTGCCACTGTGGAGCTCCAAGTCAGCAAGTAGGAAAACGTTCCAGCACCCATGGTAATCAAATGCTAGGATTCACAAAATTTGGGTTTGTTATTCGTATGCATTAACATCACCAAAACATTCTGATGTAAAACAGAGTTATCACTGTAAACATTATTACACAAAAATCAATGGAATCAACACAAGTTGATTTCTACGATGTAAGTGAAATAAAAAATAGATCTAAACTAAGTATTTTACACTTAGCTCAACGTACCAGGAGAGGTGGGCCCTTGCCTATCCTGGTAGTGAGAAAATGAAACTCATAATATCACGAACAACTAAATACCATGAACCAAATCCTTGCTTGTATTAAAACACAGTGAAGGTGAAAATTTACAGTGCTTCCATTACATAGAAATGAACAGAGTTCAATGATGCTTGAATATAAAGTATAGACTTGTCTCAGAATTACAACATCATTCCCTTGTCTCTAACTAACCTGATCTACAGAGTCTAGTTGATTATATAGAGAAATCATGAGCTAAATATAAAACCAGTCTTTCTTTGTTCTCGTGGAACAAGAAGGTAAAATTAGTTACATAAACCATAAGATCGAACTGATTTTAATTCTTTCCAACCAAACTGGGTAAAGATCAGATCAGAGTTTGATATNAGTTCTTAGATTTACAAAGAAGCTCAAACCCGAGACTTCAAAGACTCCAAACAAAGTTTCTCCCATCCCTTCCAATAGTGCATATGATCAACTAGATGGACCTAAGAACTCACTAGTCGAATCCACTATTAGATCACTAGTTGAGATGAAGTTAAAGAGGAAGAATAAAAAAATTAAGAGACTGAGACAAGAGGTAACAGAGTTAACTATATTGCAAAAATATATAGAAAGGGATAGTGAGCAATTGAGGACACAAAGAAAAAAATTTCAAGAAGAAATTAAGAAGCTACAATCAGAGAATAGGAAAACAAATAGGAAAATGCATCAGATGTTGAATCTTGGGAAGCCATCATGGAGAAAAAGAAGTGAATGGATAGCCAGATCAGGAGGAGGACTCAACATCTCGATCAATGTAGTCGGCCTTCCCTAACATTGGAGGAACAAACTTCAATTTTTCCTTAAGCAGTTTTGAAGAGCCTTTTTGTGCTTAAGGACATGCAGTTGAACTGGTGTGGGGGAGATGTTGAACCCCTATTTTGTCATCATTCAGACACTTGTTTTCCACTTATACTTTTTTTTTGCATCTAAACCTAGCCTTGATGTCATCCATTTTTATGATTTCAAGCCTAAGACCCCCTTGACAAGTATTATGAGGTACAATTGTTTATTTTATCATTTTCCTAAGTTCTTGATAGATTGACAAGGGTTTTTAGGCTATAGTTACTAATGAAGAATGTTAGACTTGTTCCTGTACCATTACAATTGTTCATGTACCTAAGTTTGAAGATTCATATGTGTGTGCATGCCAAATTTAGAATTGGTCACATGGGTATTCTAAGCCTGACTTCTAGCATGGATGATGACCTATTGTTTCAATCCCAATCCTCTCTTTGCCAGTGTGGAGCTCCAAGTCAGCAAGTAGGAAAACGTTCCAGCACCCATGGTAATCACATGCTAGGATTCACAAAATTTGGGTTTGTTATTCATATGCATTAATGTCACCAAAACATTTTGATGTAAAACAGAGTTATAACTGCAAACATTATTACACAAAAATCAATGGAATCAACACAAGTTGATTTCTACGATGTAAGTGAAATAAAAAATAGATCTAAAATAAGTATTTTACACTTAGCTCAACGTACCAAGAGAGGTGGGCCCTTGCCTATCCTGGTAGTGAGAAAATGAAACTCATAATATCACGAACAACTAAATACCATGAACCAAATCCTTGCTTGTATTAAAACATAGTGAAGGTGAAAATTTACAGTGCTTCCATTACATAGAAATGAACAGAGTTCAATGATGCTTGAATATAAAGTATAGACTTGTCTCAGAATTACAACATCATTCCCTTGTCTCTAACTAACCTGATCTACAGAGTCTAGTTGATTATATAGAGAAATCATGAGCTAAATATAAAACCARTCTTTCTTTGTTCTCGTGGAACAAGAAGGTAAAATTAGTTACATAAACCATAAGATCGAACTGATTTTAATTCTTTCCAACCAAACTGGGTAAAGATCAGATCAGAGTTTGATATAGTTGTTATTCATAGAAATAGATAAATACTCGAATAAAACTAATCATTGATGGGTTTGATATTCAATGGTTCTTCATATATGGCATGTGTTATTAATTCTAAGATAGACCCATCAATGGTTAGTTTTATTAAAGTACTATTCTATGTCTCATTGGAAAATTTCTATATTTGCAAGAATGGTTTGGTAATTGCTTGTTGTTACCCTCCCGTTGAGTGCATAATAAAGTAGACTCTACTTCCATATTTTTAAGAATGCACTGCTAAATAAACTCCTTATGAATAGTCTATCACTGATGTGGAAATGTATGAACAATTAACATGAAAGATTACATTTCGGTACTAGACTATGAGATTAGATCTATGAGTCTATGTTATTTCTTTGAATACTCTNCACTTATACTTTTTTTTTGCATCTAAACCTAGCCTTGATGTCATCCATTTTTATGATTTCAAGCCTAAGACCCCCTTGACAAGTATTATGAGGTACAATTGTTTATTTTATCATTATTCCTAAGTTCTTGATAGATTGACAAGGGTTTTTAGGCTATAGTTACTAATGAAGAATGTTAGACTTGTTCCTGTACCATTACAATTGTTCATGTACCTAAGTTTGAAGATTCATATGTGTGTGCATGCCAAATTCAGAATTGGTCACATGGGTATTATAAGCCTGACTTCTAGCATGGATGATGACCTATTGTTTCAATCCCAATCCTCTCTTTGCCAGTGTGGAGCTCCAAGTCAGCAAGTAGGAAAACGTTCCAGCACCCATGGTAATCACATGCTAGGATTCAAAAAATTTGGGTTTGTTATTCATATGCATTAATGTCACCAAAACATTCTGATGTAAAACAGAGTTATAACTGCAAACATTATTACACAAAAATTAATGGAATCAACACAAGTTGATTTCTACGATGTAAGTGAAATAAAAAATAGATCTAAAATAAGTATTTTACACTTATCTCAACGTACCAGGAGAGGTGGGCCCTTGCCTATCCTGGTAGTGAGAAAATGAAACTCATAATATCATGAACAACTAAATACCATGAACCAAATCCTTGCTTGTATTAAAACACAGTGAAGGTGAAAATTTACAATGCTTCCATTACATAGAAATGAACAGAGTTCAATGATGCTTGAATATAAAGTATAGACTTGTATCAGAATTACAACATCATTCCCTTGTCTCTAACTAACCTGATCTACAGAGTCTAGTTGATTATATAGAGAAATCATGAGCTAAATATAAAACCAGTCTTTCTTTGTTCTCGTGGAACAAGAGGGTAAAATTAGTTACATAAACCATAAGATCGAACTGATTTTAATTCTTTCCAACCAAACTGGGTAAAGATGATATCAGAGTTTGATATAGTTGCTATTCATAGAAATAGAGCAATACTCGAATAAAACTAATCATTGACGGGTTTGATATTCAATGGTTCTTCATATATGGCATGTGTTATTAATTCTAAGATAGACCCATCAATGGTTAGTTTTATTCGAGTACTATTCTATGTCTCATTGGAAAATTTCTATATTTGCAAGAATGGTTTGGTAATTGCTTGTTGTTACTCTCCCGTTGAGTGCATAATAAATTAGACTCTACTTCCATATTTTTAAGAATGCACTGCTAAATAAACTCCTTATGAATAGTCTATCACTGATGTGGAAATGTATGAACAATTAAGATGAAAGATTACATTTCAGTACTAGACTATGAGATTAGATCTATGAGTTTATGTTATTTCTTTGAATACTTTGTATGCATGAGTGAATTTGGTATAATCATGTAACAAGACCTATTTAAATCACAATTGCACAGAAAGTGCTAAGCCATTACACAAGCTTGTTTTGTCACACATACCAATCTTACATAGAGGTTTGTGAGTATTCTTGGCTAATAAAACCCATATTAAGTATTGTGGCATTAAAGAATTATTTGTAGAGTCAACTGAAGGGCTTCTAACTTATTAGGGTTTTCTATGGATTGAATGACATAGTCAATAGTTGCGTGATCTTTGCGGATAACATTAGGGATGTTATGGTTGCTTCTAAGTGGACATGGTTTTGGAACTTAGATGAGTTGTTATTTTCTTGTTGCATTTCTTTTCTTGTTAGTTAAAGATTTATTTTGGTTATCAGTAATAGCTTTCTTTTGATAGATACATTAATAAAACCTCTTCCATTTCATCATACATAGCCAAATGTATCAATATTGATGATAAGACCTAGTTAGAGTCACCTATTTAAACATAGATACTATGTCTCGATGCAAAAGTGTAGCAACACCATTTAGGTCTATCTTGCTTGATGNCCTCTCTTTGCCAGTGTGGAGCTCCAAGTCAGCAAGTAGGAAAACGTTCCAACACCCATGGTAATTACATGCTAGGATTCACAAAATTTGGGTTTGTTATTCGTATGCATTAATGCCACCAAAACATTCTGATGTAAAATAGAGTTATAATTGCAAACATTATTACACAAAAATCAATGGAATCAACACAAGTTGATTTCTACGATGTAAGTGAAATAAAAAATAGATCTAAAATAAGTATTTTACACTTAGCTCAACGTACCAGGAGAGGTGGGCCCTTGCCTATCCTGGTAGTGAGAAAATGAAACTCATAATATCACGAACAACTAAATACCATGAACCAAATCCTTGCTTGTATTAAAACACAGTGAAGGTGAAAATTTACAGTGCTTCCATTACATAGAAATGAACAGAGTTCAATGATGCTTGAATATAAAGTATAGACTTGTCTCAGAATTACAACATCATTCCCTTGTCTCTAACTAACCTGATCTACAGAGTCTAGTTGATTATATAGAGAAATCATGAGCTAAATATAAAACCAGTCTTTCTTTGTTCTTGTGGAACAAGAGGGTAAAATTAGTTACATAAACCATAAGATCGAACTGATTTTAATTCTTTCCAACCAAACTAGGTAAAGATCAGATCAGAGTTTGATATAGTTGTTATTCATAGAAATAGAGCAATACTCGAATAAAACTAATCATTGATGGGTTTGATATTCAATGGTTCTTCATATATGGCATGTGTTAGTAATTCTAAGATAGACCCATCAATGGTTAGTTTTATTCGAGTACTATTCTATGTCTCATTGGAAAATTTCTATATTTGCAAGAATGGTTTGGTAATTGCTTGTTGTTACTCTCTCGTTGAGTGCATAATAAAGTAGACTCTACTTCCATATTTTTAAGAATGCACTGCTAAATAAACTCATGAATAGTCTATCACTGATGTGGAAATGTATGAACAATTAACATGAAAGATTACATTTCGGTACTAGACTATGAGATTAGATCTATGAGTCTATGTTATTTCTTTGAATACTCTGTATGCATGAGTGAATTTTGGTAGAATCATGCAACAAGACCTATTTAAATCACAATTGCACAGAAAGTGCTAAGCCATTACACAAGCTTGTTTTGTCACACATACCAATCATACACAGAGGTTTGTGAGTATTCTTGGCTAATAAAACCCATATTAAGTATTGTGGCATTAAAGAATTATTTGTAGAGTCAACTGAAGGGCTTCTAACTTATTAGGGTTTTCTATGGATTGAATGACATAGTCAATAGTTGTGTGATCTTTGTGGATAACATTAGGGATGTTATGGTTGCTTCTAAGTGGACATGGTTTTGGAACTTAGATGAGTTGTTATTTTCTTGTTGCATTTCTTTTCTTGTTAGTTAAAGATTTATTTTGGTTNGTTCAATAATGCTTGAATATAAAGTATAGACTTGTCTCAGAATTACAACATCATTCCCTTGTCTCTAACTAACTTGATCTAAGAGTCTGGTTGATTATATAGAGAAATCATGAGCTAAATATAAAACCAGTCTTCCTTTGTTCTCATGGAACAAGCGGGTAAAATTAGTTACATGAACCATAAGATCGAACTGACTTCAATTCTTTGCAACCAAACTAGGTAAAGATCAGATCAAAGTTTGATATAGTTGTTATTCATAGAAATAGAGAAATACTCGAATAAAACTAATCATTGATGGGTTTGATATTCGATGGTTCTTCATATATGGCCTGTGTTATTAATTCTAATATAGACCCATCAATGGTTAGTTTTATTCGAGTACTATTCTATGTCTCATTGGAAATTTTCTATATTTGAAAGAATGGTTTGGTAATTTCTTGTTGTTACTCTCCTATTGAGTGCATAATAAAGTAGACTCTACTTCCCTATTTTTAAGAATGCACTGCTAAATAAACTCCTTATGACTAGTCTATCACTGATGTGGAAATGTATGAACGATTAACATGAAAGATTACATTTCGGTACTAGACTATGAGATTAGATCTGTGAGTCTATGTTATTTCTTTGAATACTC
>JZKD02S1015506.1:0-13463 GCA_000966675.3 Picea glauca
TTTTCAATTACAATGACTACCAAAATTTACTTCATTCATAGTTGGAACCCAGAAACTATCGACGTCCAAATTAAATTTATACACGAAAATCCCTAGAATCTTGGAACAACAACAAAGAATAGACTCAGAGGCTGGCGGTGAGCATAGACTCAGAGGTGAGGCAGTGAGGGGTAGACTTGAAGCATCATTTGTAAAGAATACATCGACTGCATCATTACATCGACTTCATTGTATTGTTAGTATGACATACTTTATCAAGCAATGTCAGTGTGCAACATAATGATGGAAACTCAGTGGTGCAGTGCCAATCAATTTTTTTTATTTTTAAATTAATTTAAAACCTTGACAATTACCAAAAACAAATTGGCACACACGAGGGCTAATTAATTCAATTTAGAGCTTACTAACTAATTAAAAAATTCACAATTTTAATTGAAAAAATAAAATAAATAAATTCTTTTTAAAAAATATTGAAATAATACACAATTTAAAAAAAAAATTATAATATTTGGGAAAAATGTTGGTCAAGTGAATTAATATGGATTCGAAAGATATAGTACTGCTCCAAAAAGCACCTATTAATGCAACGGAACATACCACCTAATACCCGGTCAATGATAGTTGACCACGAAGCCGTTTCTATAGTCCCTCGCCGAAGGCAGGGACTAATAAGAGAAAAAAATACCGATGGAATCAAATGTTGTTCGGCCATTAGAGAAACGACCAGTGGGACGATGGAAGGTCTCTTCGTAAAGAGGAAAATTTTCTTTAGCGGTTGTGTTGGCATTGAAAATGTTGTTACCGACATCATCTAGAGAATCCCCAAAAGTGAAGATGACAGGGACACTATGGTTAATGGTCGTAACCAAAAGAAAATATAAAAGCAACATAAGAGCCCCTTATAGTTGGTAGATTCCTTAGTATATTTAGGAATATTCTATCACCACTCTCTCTATATATAAGGACTGTAATGTATATGCAGTTTATAAGATAGATTGAAATCTTTGTTAATTATGAGTTTTACACACAACTTACTCTAATTTATTAATACAATTGAGACTTATTTTTCTCATGTTTATGTGTATAACGATTGTAATGTATATTTGGTTTATCTAAGAGAGATTGAAGTTATTCTTTATTATGAGTTTTACACACAACTTACTTTATAATGATCAATTTATTATTACAATTGAGACCTATTTTTCTCATGTTTATGTTTTTATGATGTATTTTGATTCTTTGTATGTCATTGTGTTAAATGTGCATGTTGTTAGCAACTTTTTTTTTTTGGGTGAAACTTTGGCTATTTTTTGGTCATTTTTGGGAAAAAAAATATTCTCCTATTTAATTTAAACTTCACCTATTTTTTACATAAATATGATTAAATTGATAATATTCTCTAAAAAATTACAAGTTTTAATAATAAATTATATGTTTTTATTGAATATTCGCCTACATATCTCTATGTAGAATTTTTGAAACAAAAATAGTCGTTTAGAATAATATACATAGGTATAATATTTGAATCTTTAAAAGATACCTTGCTTGTTAGTTTTGTTATCTCGAATGAATGTGAGTAAAGGATAAGTAATAGATTTCAAACCCTCACTAAATATTTAATATTCCACACACTAATAACATGGAAACTATCATAGATGCTTGGAGTGAAACTTCATTTCTTCTAGAAGGTTGAATATCTCGATGCACTAGACTAGGTTAGGTCTATGTTAGACACCTTCAGTGGACCCCAATTGCATTATAGAAACAACAACATGGTTCCTTTACTTGGACCTTAACCAATATAGAGAAATAGAGATGTGGTGGAGGCCGATGAAGGACAAAATTGAAGACTAGACAAAAGAAATAGTTTAGGAGTTCACATATCAATAAAGTGTATATGTAAGAAAGGACGTTGCAAGATGTAAACATGAATAACTATTTGAGTGCTTGCATGAGATTTTTTGGGTGGAATTCTCATTAAATGATAAGTTGATTGGATTACCAAAAACCTACTAGAAATCTAGTGGTTGGACTCTAAGTTGACCCAAGTAGTTGGATTTTGGTATAAAGGTGTGCTAGAATGTTATGCTTTAGAGTGTGTGGTATAATGTCATCAATTGTTGACCAAGATTATTGAATTATTTAAGAAGGGACTATGTGAAAAACTGATTGTAGAAATTTTGGGGTGTAAAAAATGTTGATGGTGGAATGAGGTATGTTGCGAAGCCCCAATGAGATGTAAGCATATATCATACATGGGGGATGGAATGGTAGGAAGAATTTATGGAAGGAGGTAGTGCATTTTGAAAGATAATAGCAGAAGTGTTATAGCATAGTTTGACACCACACATGCTCATGATTACTCATTGGCCTTAGTTACATCCATTTCCCTACTTGCAGGACCAAAATCTCCCTTGTTCCTCCCAAAAAATATTTAAAAAACCTCATTTTGTTTGATGTATGTCACTCTACTTAAAGAAACTCACATACATACATGCCTTGCTAGTTAGAAACCCACGTACATGATAAATTGGCTCAAAAAAATATTAAATCCTGACATTTTCGGGTGGAGTTGTTGGGTTCCCTACGATCCTGACCGCCTATAGCTCGTTCATAAATACACCAATTATTAAAAGGGAGTATAAATTAGAGCCTTAGGGTAAAGAAAATAAGAAAAAAGAAAGGCATCCTTATTCTAGAATTTTCATTATAACCCTGCAAGTCCCCTTTTCCCCTTGCTTCTAAGATTGTCCTTCTCTTCTAAAAACTCGTATTTTCAGAATTTGTGTTCTCCCTATATTGTCAAAAAGAAAGACATTGCTTCCTTGGACCTCTTGGAAAAAAAAGCTTTGGAGGTTTTTCTTGTCATCTCTAGCCTTGGGCGAAGGAACTTGGAGCCCATTTTGGGGCCCATGCCATAGTAGTTACAAGTTGTAACCAACTTGTATGTTGTTAATAATAAAATATCTCTCATTCTTGTTCAGTTCTATTTGTTGATTCATGATTTTAATGAGATTGTTTTTATCTTGTTTTGAATATATTATGCAAATTGAAATGATCATGTTTAGTTAGTTAGTAGATAACTACCTATTTTTAGTTGCTTGTCTCTTTGTTTGCAGAAGTTTTGAGAGGATCGTTGTGAAAGAGTTCTGGAGCGAAATTTATTGAGCGGGATCGACTTCAAATATTGGATTCCAGGTATGTTCTCTTTCTTATCCTTTGAAAGTTGTTACTATAAATTAGTTACTTTTAATTAGATACCTATTTAGAGTCTTAGAATGATATTTTAGGGCATCGCTCTATTTTGGCCCTTACCCATATTCATAGGACTTAGTTTTGTGTAACATAATTGGCGTCTCCACTGAGGATTCTCCCTTTTTGGGTCATTAGGGGTACTTGTTGTTTTCATTTCTTTGAAATATTTTTCTTTGTTTTAAACCTTTATTTAGCATTCTCTGAATTTATACAATCCCTCCCGAGTCTTCCAAACCCATCTCACTCAGATTAGAGATGTTTTTATATGTTGTACACACTTTTTCTTTAGTATAGTTGTGTACATACAGAAATTTCCTTCAATAAACTCACGTACATATGCTAATTTTCCCTTATATAGTCGCATACATGTTCTGATTTGAATTTTTTTACTTTTTCCAGACAATTGGAGGTTGGGGTTGTGACACTGTAGGATCTTCCTGGGTACTAATAAGTCTTTAAATTTGCTTTTGGTTTCAGAATTAATTTTCTTTGTTTTCAAGATCATATAAAAAGTCCAAAAATATTTTTCAACTTTCTTGTTTAACAAGGGTTGTTTTTTGGCTTTTAATGGTTTTATGGTTTTAGAAAGATTCATTGGGTGTAAATTACACTCTGTTTTCTATTCTTGTAGTTAGTTATAGGGTGTCTAGTCATTTGTTTATGGTGTTTCTTTCCCTTTCCTTTCTTGTTTCCTTTATTTGCATAAAATAAAAGTGTAAGAGTGTGTGCTCGTGAACTTTCTTCCTTACCCTTTTCATTTACATATGAAAAATAAAATTTCATCATACACATGTTTTCTCCTTGAATTCACTCTTGTACTTTCTAAAATTAAAAATAAAAAGATTTTGTTTCTATAGCTTCAACGAAAAGAATTCCAAATCTTGTTAGTTGTCTTGCATCTGAAAGTCATATTAGTAAACTATGCATTGCATCTCAAAGAAAAGTTGCATTCTTTGCATAAAAAAAAGAAAGGGTTTTCTTGTTTAAATTCTAAAATGTTATTTACACTCATATTTTCAGTGAAGAACTACATTTGCATGTGTTCGTAAGTGTTTTTTCTATTGAGTCCATCAAAAAAACAGTTAATTTCACTTGTCACCCCATTTTGAGTAAATAATAGCCTATAAAATGAACACTAACTAAAATAATTAGACATTTTCACTTTACTAGGGTAAACAAACCAATTTTAGGCTAGCACCTTAGTTTAAGTTGGAGATTTGATTTCTCTAAGGAGAAAAACCAAACTTAGGAGTCTGAGATAGGGAGTACAAAACCCAACTTTGTATAAGCATAGTTGGGAAGCTCCTCTAACACATGAGTCAAATACAAGGTTGTGTAAAGGATAACTGAGGAGATAACCCCTCTGAATATTAACTAAGCGTAGTGGAGAGATCATATATTGGGGTTTTTGTTACTTCCCTTACTTCTTTGAGAGGAAATTATTTTAAGGCTTCGGGCTTAGCTACCCTACCCATACGTCTGATTCCGACTATTAGCAATACCCCCCACACTCTAACTACGAATTGGTGACCTTATTTTCTTTTCCTAGGGTATTAAAGGTGACTACATGAGGTTTCCCATGGTACTTGGGGAAGACTTCATATCACATTTTTTAGTACTGCTACAGGGTTCTCTGCAAAGCGTGGGTACTTGAATGAGATAAGGATGGTTAGTAGATATCGGGGTAACTTCTGTTCACTCCTTCATTCATTGGTTCACAAGAATTAATCAACTCGTTCCTTCGTCCAAAAGTTCATTTCCCTACTTTGTTTTTATTGCAATCTCAAGACCTAATCCACCCGAGTCGAGATATTGGAAAGGTTTTTTGTGGTTGTTGTTTCTTTTAGGGATTTTCTACTAGTGTGTTCTGCAATCATAGATTTCTTAGGAAGGTGTGTAGGTAGTCACCTAGAGATGAAAACTCAAAGTGGTTGATCAACCGCCTCATTGATCAAGGAAAATTCAAGGGCTTCCACCTTAAGAAGTAAAACTAAATCCTCCACCGCCTCCCTTAAGGCATCGACTTGATCAAACCGACAATTTTGTACCAGTTGGTCCAGTCGAGACCGTAGACACGAAACCCATAGAAACTAATTCATTTTCTTTAGAGGTTGTGAGCATATCAGATCTTGGAGCCAAATACTTCTCTCAATCATTCAATACTCTGTTAACTTGAACTGACGCTTTGTTTGTTTCAAAGCGTTCTCCCCCCAGGTCGAACTTCACTAAAAGACTCCCTCTTAGATGAGTTGTAATGGAAGGCACTCCATAAGTGTCTGGATCAGAGGTCCCTACAACCCCCACATCGAAAACCATCACCGAAGTAATCCCTCCTCTTGATGTGTCTAACCAAATGACTAGTATGGTTCAGCCCACCATAGCTGCATAAATCAACATCTCTGCTCCACTGATTTTTGGTTCCACTCATCCTTTGGGTGAAACCATGTCATTACCATCGATAAATAATTCTTTCTCATTTGGTATGTCATCGATGGGCATGCAAAACATCTTGACTGGTTCTTGGTCAATGTCTTAAGCTTCTAATGTTTGTATGGGAAGTTCTTCGATTCCATACCAAGATTTTCCTTAGGGAGGGGGTCATATTTCTTCGTCGTTCCCCTGTATCAGGAGTGGATCATTCCTATTTTCTGACCCCATTCCATTTGGGGGGTTGGGTGGTCCTATGGGAAATGGATTTCAATCTATCGACATGTTGTCTACTTCGACTCCATTCACATTATATGGTGGGTTCAGAAGTAATCATTTCATCACATCTGTAGTGTTTGTAGGGGGCAACCCCTTCCAAGGATAGTGGAATCCCATTCAAGGGTCTTTCTCTTCACATGGGATTTCGTCAAGGGGAAACCCATTTCTTGGTCAAAATAACCCCATGCAAAGAGATTGTCTTTTGCAAGGGGGGTCGGCAGGCGACAACCCTACTTTTCCATTCGGGAACCAGATGGGTGGAGGTTTTCCTCCATTTAACCGAGGCCAACATGGTTTCACCCCATGTTGTAGTCCATCTGCAAACTCTTCCTGGCATCCTAGTGCCAGTACCAACCCAGGTTATTATTTTCTGACTGGTCCTCAACCGGAAACTTCCAAAATCCCTAGCTAGAATTCTAGGTCCTAACAGAGGTTACTTTTTCTGGAAACGTTTGATTTTACATACCTATTGAAGCTCATGAATTATCCAATTTTTCATAATCTGAAATGGATGTAGGTTCCCACCAAGTTTCCATTTGACATTCCTAAGTTTGAAGGAAATCCTGGTGAATATCCTGACGACCATGTAACGAATTTTCATCTATGGTGTTTGTCATATTCACTAAATGATGATTCAATTTGGATATGCCTTTTCCAACACATTCTTATGGGATTCATGGATAAGTGGTACATCGAACTTGATTATACAACATTCCACACTTTCCATGATTTGGCACTGGTTTTTCTAAACCATTTTTATCTATCGGTCTAATACGATGTTGGAATCAACCATCTCTCTACCTTGAAATAAGACAAAGCCACTCATATCTCAAATCATATCTAGGAGTGGCGAAGATGGAAAAGGTTGATTAAAGACAAAGTTCCTCCGAAATTCTTATTGGAGTGGTTCCTTAAGTCTTTGCTTCTAGTCATCTCTAAAGATGTATCCACATCAGGATTCTTTTCTAATGAATAAGAGATTTTCAAGGCTTAGAAATTGGATTCAATCTATTCACAGTCTGGGCTCCTTTGCAAAATTATACCAGACACACCATGACCCGGTTTCAATCCAATGAAAAACAAAATATGGACCTCTTGTCAATTGAATCGTAGGTTCCACTCAAAGATCACCTACAGAATTGGTCTCTAATCAAATGAGAAAACTCATTATCCAAGCTTTTGCGTCTGTTCCAGCTCTAGCTGTGACCGCCCACTCAGAAACATCGGAAGTACAAAATGTGAAATCGACGACCGCAAAAGGAACCTAACAACCTGGTGGGAAGAGAAAAGGTAAGGACAAAAAAATGGGGGATAATAACAAGAACGTTAATAAACCATAATCTATTTCTAGTGGGGGGGGGAATGAAAAGAGGAAGGTGGAGTTTCCTTGTAATATTTGAAAATAATATCACCTCACTCATGAGTTCCCCAATATGGAAGAATCCCATAGGTTGTTATCTTAGCAACAACCTATCGTATTAACAAATATGTTCCCTCACAGACAAAACATGGCTTTAGGATACAATGTTGGGAGTTGGTAGGGGGGTAACCAAGGTCCTCCCCTGCCTAATGGAACACCATAAAATATCTATATGATTAGTTTAGATGCTTATTTACTAACTCGAGTTCATAGTTATGATAAACCTGAGTTTGGGTCGAAGAGTAAAGAAACCCCTGAGTTGCAAGGGCCTCTTCATATTGAGAAGCCTTTTGTGAGTGACATCATGCCTCGCATGCCCAGGGGTGTGTAAAAAAGAGCCTTGCATAATCCTAATTCTAGGGACACTCAAAATTATTCCATCATGGAATATTTTTCCCAGTCGTCACATGCGATGTCTACTCTTGAGGTACTCCAAAGTTGCTTGACACAACATAGCGCATCAATTTATGCTATCAGGGGTACAAATGATTTTATCTCATAGATCATCACATTTTACCCTTCTAGTATCAAACCTCACCTCCCTTATCATGTAACTTTTAAAATTCAATTGGTTTATGCCACAAAGAATAGTTTTAGGACAATAATCGATGAGGGAGCATCAACATGTGTGATGTCGCTCTCGTGTTGTAAATTTATCATCTCTCTAGAGATCGCTTCATCTACCACTCTTCTAACCACATTTGATGTTCGTTATTTTCATCCCCATGGGATACTTTCCTCCTTCCCCATACATTTGGGAGGAAAAATTGTATACGTTGAAGTGGAAGTAGTCGACGCTTCGCTCAATTACAACTTCTTTCTAGGTCGCAGTTGGACTTATGCTATGATCATGGTTGTATCTTCGACCCCTTTTGACTTATTGTTTTCCTCATGAAGGAAAGATCATGATTATCGACCAATTTTCTTTTATTCATTCAGATCCAATTGCACGGTCGAGATTTGTTGTCCCATTGATAGATAGTTCCCAAGCGATGACTGAAAGTAGTAGCATTAGATTTTAGTGTTTATTGATGGGAACCTTAAATATCCTAGCGCCAATCCCATACATTCATTCAAGTCCCGCTATATTGATCTCATGCGTTCCTATATCCCAAGTGCACCATTTTGGGATGATGTACTTTGAGGATCCTTGGATTCTACCGTCTTTGTTTGAATCGGTAGAAAGGCTCAAGCATGCAAGAATGGCCAAGTCTTTGTCTACAAATGCAATCATTTATCATGCCATTCAAATGATCACTATAGACCCATATCCAACTCCCCTTCAGATAAAGGAAGTTGATGATATTTCAATGCCTGTTTGGGCGGTTAAATCTTCCCATTCTTCATATTGTGTCGAGATGGTACTATCCTCAAATGAGGTGATTTTAGAGGAAATGACAGGTTCTGAGAAGCCTTGGGATGATCTACATCATCGATCTTATTTCCTTACGGAGATAGATCGTATCGAAAGAACATATTTTTGAGTCCGCATGAATGACAATGTTGATAGGGCTATGAACCCTTTAGTAAAACATGGTGTTCACACTAAAGGGAACATGGTAAATATTCTAGAAATCATTCCTATCAACGTATCAAATGATCCCAACGTCATAGAAAACAATTTCATTGGTGCAGAGTGTTTCTTGAAGAGATGCATTATTACAATGCCTTATTTAAGGAGTTTCGTGAAGTTTTTACTTGGTCATAAAAAGATATGCCAAGGATAGACCTGTGAATTTTTGAACATGAAATAAATACTTACCCAAATTCTAAGCATGTTCGAAAAAATTTAATACCCTTCAACCCTAGGAAGGAAGCAACAATAAACATTGAGGTAGAGAAGCTAGTCAAAGAAGGTTTCATCTATCTGGTTCCCCTTATGGAATGGGTTTTAAACCCTGTTCCAGTTGAAAAGAAACAAGGAACCATTTGTGTGTGCATGGATGTTAGGGATTTGAATAAGGTTTTCCCTAAAGACAATTTCTCGACGCCATTTATTGATCAGATTATTGATGAATTTGCGGGCTATGATATATTCTCCTTCATGGATGAATTCTCTTTCTATAATCAAATCCAAATTAAATATGAGGACCAACATAAAACTGCATTTATTTGTCCTTGGGGAATGTTTACATACCATAAAATGTCTTTTGGTATTAAAAATGTTGGAGCAAATTTCCAGCGGGCCATGTATTTTTCCTTCCATGACATAATACACATTGTGGATGCATATTTAGATTATTTGGTTACTCATTCCCATTGTATAGCCAATCATCTAGATCAACTTTGTTATGTGTTTCATCGATTCTGGTATTATCGCATCTGGCTTAATCTGCACAAATGAAATTTTTGTGTCGGCTTTGGGTGTCTCATCAGTTTTATCATGTTAAACAAAGGGATCATTTTCGACCCTTTGAAGGTTGAGGCAATAGTTTAGTTTCCTCCCCTGCATACCATAAGAGAAATTCAGAGTTTGCAAGGAAAATCAAATTTGATTCATCATTTTATCACTAACTACGCTGAAATCACTAAGGGATTCATGTGATTGTTGAAGGAAGGGGTCCCATTTGAATGGGACACTTATGTGCAAAGGTATTTTGATGTGTTAAAAAATGATTTAATGTCTTCCCCCCTTTTTATTCCACCTGACTATACTTGTGACTTCTTGTTATACCTAACGATATCTTATTCAATCGTGGTTATGGTTTTAGTACAAGAACATGAGGCACTTGTTGAAAACATAATTACCTGATTCGTGGTTTGGTCAACGTTGAATTGCAATACCTGGATGTTGAGAAACTAGCTTTGGCAGTTGTCCATGTTGTCCAAAGGATCTGACATTATATCCTCTTCCATAAAACTATTTCTATTGCGGACATTAATCCATTCCAGTATGTCTTAACTCATCCTATCATCAAAAGTAAATACAAAAAATGTATTGCAATTTTACAAGAATTTGACTTGGACTTCACACCGAAAAAGTCCAAAAAGTCACTTATTTTTGTAGAATTGATGTATGAGTTTCTGATAGAAGATAAAGAAGAACCTTTTGAGGACTTGTTCATAGACAAATGAATATTCCTAATATCTTCCTTTGATCCTTGTTATGGAGACATTATTTTGTATCTTCATACCCTGAAGTCCCCTCACATTATTCAAGAGAATATCGACGACACATTCACCACCAAGAGAAAAAATATCTCATCATTGGTGATACCTTATATCATTGTTGGTGCAAAATTGGAGACCAGGGTTTTCAGAGGTTAAACAAAAAGGTACTACTATATTATAGTAGTGTTTTCATATTCAACCTTCCATAGGGGAAGGAGGTCTCACCCGAAGCATTGTCGAGACTTGTGTGTAATAAAGTGAGTTAGCAAGGATGCACCATCAGATCTATTGTAACATAGGGCATATTAATACTTAAATGTAAAAGATCATATCATTAGAAGTCTAAACTAGGTTATGCATTCAATATCCATATTGTGTAGCATAAATATAAGTGCATACATCAAAAAATATTGTTAGACAGAATCACAACTAGTAAAGTTACTACACAAAACAGGATAGTTTGCGCAGAAGAAAGATCAAGCATTCATCCATATCATAACGAATTTTTGGATTCCTGAATAATCCATTATGTATTATCATATATCAAACTGGCATACATGAAGTATTGCTTTCATATCGATACTTATACAATAGAATCAATGAAAAAATGAGAACAGGAATCGAGCAACAATAGTCTAACAACTCTCAATAATAACACTAGATTTCAAAATTAGCATGTCCAATTTTTAGTTAGGAACACTAGTAGTGATAAAATCTAAGAAATCACAATAGCGATAATCAACCATTAGCCCATTCCCATTACATTTTCCCCAATTTGTATCATTCCCTTGGTTGTCTCTTGATTTCTCTTCTATGGTCTGTTGATTTCATTTTCGTTGCTTTCCCACTTTGTCTTTTCTTATGCTCGAAGGTTCTAAACCTTTTTTATTCTTCCTCCAACTGGCAAATGATCTGTATTCACTGTTGGAATGTTGCAAGTTAGATTTCTTCCACTTATATTTATCATTGATATGCTCTATTGTTATGCAAAACTTTAATATTTCCACAAAACTTGGTTGTCTTCAAAATGGAGGGCCCAACAATCCCTAACCATAATGTTTGAATCGTCTCGAGTCAAACTGCTGGCTCGTTCTCCTGGCTTCTACAAATGGAGGGCCCAACTCCGTAACAATTGAAAGGACCTGTGCATGAAACTGAATGTATTTCATGACCTGATGCTATAATTTACTTTCCAAAATTGAGGCACCTGTGAAACATTCCTACGTGGCAATGACATCAGGCACCTTGGGTTTGGTATCCAACAAACATTGCACTCTGTGTCAGTAAGGGAGTCTATAATCCAACTATTGAAGAAGAATGTATTCATATTGGACTGTAGTCTTGAATTACCAAAGTGTTGTCTTCGCAACTTGGTTAGCATCATCCATGGCATTTAACCAATCATCCACATCTTGTATCTTGACAAACTTAGCCGCTTGATCGATAAGGTCAGCAATGGCCCGTGATTCTACATGCATATGTTGAAGCCTAGTGCACATCTCTTTGATAGGTTTACTTTGTTGGTCCAACAATCCAACCCATTCTATTACCATATTGAAGATTCAAAGACATTCCTCAATCCATGCATGAAGCGAGGACTTGATAGTGGTCCCCTCTTCAACTACAAGTGTAATATTTTGGAGGAGATATTTGGGTTGCTCCTTTTCATTTAACTTGAATGAAAATACCTCCTATTGCAGGGTATCTATCTTGGATACCAACTGGGACCATGCACCAGTAATGATTTCAACTCTATCAAGTGATGCAACTGGAGTGATATCTTCCAGCAGCTCATGAATGACCTCACAGAAAGAAGGTCAGACTTGAGAAAAAATTTTGTCGATGGATGGAACGATGGATTCATCCTGTACCCTCAAATCCTGGTCAATTACTTTTGCTACATTGGCTTCATTATTCACCTCTATCAAAGTTTCTACTTACTGAGTGAGGGCTTGATTGGTATGCTCCACAGTTGTGATCCTCTGCTCCAGATGGTTAGTGTAAGCCCGAATAAGGTGCATAATATATGGTGTAACCCATTAGG
Organism: Picea glauca; assembly: GCA_000966675.3. NCBI lineage: Eukaryota > Viridiplantae > Streptophyta > Pinopsida > Pinales > Pinaceae > Picea > Picea glauca. The sequence continues at coordinate 12,537 of JZKD02S1015506.1, forward strand.
AAATCTCTCCAATGATGGAGATGGAATATAAAGGCATTCGTGAAGCAAGAGGATTACCACTGGAGATAGAATGATCGGAAAAGCTAGGCGTACTATCACCGTCCAAGGTAGGCGAGTGAGTTCTAAGGATTCGTACAATCCTGTCCATGAACTCTAGTGGAAGTGTTGCAAGCACCTCGGTTTCCTCCTGTTACACATTATTTTCATTGTCCCTATGACCATTAATGATGTAAACCTATCTATTACCTTCAGAGGGGTCAATGGCCTGAATTCCTGAAGAAAGAATGGAAAAGAACTTTTCCTAAGAGAAGAAGTTGTATTTTCCTTTGAAAAAACCCTATTAAGGAGGATTTTCACAGGCTTCTCTATATGAAGGGTGTGGAAATGCTTGATTTCTGCACCTTTCTCTATAGCTAGGTTGTGGAGTTTCCACATGTTGCTCTATAGCTAGGGTGCAACAACCTTTGTACATGGGAAAAACGAGCATTTTCTCAATGCTTATAGAAGGAGAAGTTTCTATGGTGAGGTGGCCTCTGAATGGTTTGGATCTTACTCACTTTCATGATTTAGTGGGATCATGCTAACCTCCTCACCTTACCCTCTTCAGCTTATAAAAGGAGAGGAGCTCTCATGGGAAAAGTTATCCTAATTGGGTTGGAAAGTTATTGAGCCTTTGAGATTAGAAATTTGGCTTGAGATTGTTAGCTTTGTATGTTGGATTTGATCTTTGCTTTATCAAGATAGATTGTGAGTAGCTATCAGATACATAGTCTCAGAATCCATTGGAGAAAGAAGTGTGTGGGAAGCAAGGGACTGTTGGAAGGAACTTGACAACATCAAGGCATCTGGTTGTATCTTTCTTCCACATTATTTAATATAATATAGTGGCATGTTTCTTTCCCATAAAATTATTCTCATTTTATTGCA
>JZKD02S1015550.1:0-13463 GCA_000966675.3 Picea glauca
TAAAAGGAGGTTTCCCCCTCGAAGAGGCTTATTATATGAAATTCTCTCTTTTTCAAGGCGTTGAGTACTTATTCTGAGGTTTTTCTATGCTATATTGATATTTGGTTCTTAACATTCCCTCCCCGACTCCCTAATGGGGCTCTCATTTTTATTGAAATAGGAGGAATCCACTAGAGGGGAGTTTGTAAGAATATTTAAGTGTACCATCTCTGAGACAGACAATGTGGTGTAAAAATAAGGACATAGATATTTTAGCTTTCCTACCTCAATATTCGTCACTGTAGTAGTCCCAACCTCCTCTTCTGTCGTGTTGTCTCCCCCACTCCAAGAAGGATTCACTACTGGTGAGTCACTAAGTACCGTCTTCCTAAGCATGGACAATTCTAATTCTTTGTCTACTAGAAACCCTTGACAACTTTTTCGTAGGTGTCCAGTCCTTCTGCAAAGGGAGCATCTGAACGAGAACCCCAAATAATCCATTTTTGACCATACATCTTCCCTCTCCACTCCATATCTAGTGCTTCCAGTAACCCATTATGAACGTCTAGTTCAACCAGAACTTTCCCCATCCTCCTTTCCACTCCCTTTAGTGCCTCTTCGTCCACTGATAAGAAATGATCCAGTTCATTCCCTACACCCTTAAGCACTCCTTCATTCCACAACTGCAGTGGTAGGCCTGGAAGGAGGACCCAAATATGTCTAAGTTGGAAGTATTCAATCGCTGGATTGAAGGAAACCCTCCATCTTTTCAGCATGAGGCTACCTCCTTGTATGATCCAGGTGCCCTGTAATATTTTCATGGAGATCTCAGGGGATTTAAAAGTAAAACAATACCATCCCCTAGTGAGGAACACCATCTCTGGGGTATACCCCATCAACGGTAACCAGATGTTGGACACCCATTCCATGAATTCCTGTCTGTTTAGTGCTCTGTAAGTGAACCTTCCAACCAGAGCACATAAGACCAAGTTGCAGGTCTCCTCTAGTCCTATATCCCCTTCGAGGACCATCTTTCGTCTACCCTTTTTCAGTTTCTAGGCCTTCCTGTTCCAATCTCCCCAGTTTGTCCTAGGAAGTACTCCAAGACTGGAGGGAGTCTCACTGCCACCTACAAACACTCCTTCCTCTGATACAACCTTTTCTTGACCTCCCCTTCTATCCTTCGTAGCATCAATTGTCTGATGTAAGTCCTCTCTAGGCTGGGATTTAGGGCCTTTTGTGGTTGTAACATCTCTCTCCTTGGGATAAGACCCCACACTCTTACTGAGTTCTGACACCACTTCAGGAAACCTAACCCTACCACTGCCTTTCCCATACCTGCATTCATAGTCCGAGATAAGTAGTTCAACTTACCTCCAAATCTCCTCATCTCCCTCACTCAAAAGAGCACTTACCTCAGCTTCCATAAAGTGCAGTTTCCGACTTGTGCTACCTTAGTTGACCCCCACTTGCTAAGCTCCGAGGCTTCCTTGCACCAAATATTAGAGAGCATCTTGTTGCTTCTAACAAGCGTGCAAAAGTGGTACCCCACTCGAAAAGACTTATTTCGACGTTATTTTAATTACAAACTATATCAAAAAAAAACATTCAGGGATTCAACAACTCCCCAATCAACCGAAACTACATCTTTCATTCTTAATCACAGTTTTTCATTTTCCTGTTCAACGACTCCAAGAATCCCATCCACCATTATTCCAATAGTCCCACCCACCATTCAAACCAGAGCCCAACCCGTCATCGGTATTCAAATCCAAATAGTTACAAGACAATCAAACTCATTCACGTAGTTACCATTGTGACTAGTTACCTAATGCACAAGCACAAGATAACTAACATGAGATACAAGAGGCTTCCTAGCATTGCTTCAAACTCCAATCAAAGCCACTCATGAATCAAGAGGGATCAACATAAAGATTCCAAGTCTTGAATACAATATTGGGGAATAAAGGAGGAGGTCAATTTGCATAATGTTGACACCTTTAAAAATACTATTACATCTAAATTTAAGGAGAAATTGTGGTGTGATAAAGAATTAGAGGATAAGAGAAAAATAAGATACTTTAATACTAATTTAATTTTAAGGTCACAACTGAGCCACACACCGTATTGGTGTATGAGTCCCTTTGTTTGTGGGACAAGAGACCTCCTCCGTGCAACAATTTGAACCTATGAACTCATAGGAAGAAACACATGTTCTTAACCATATAAAGAGGTAAGCAACCCTAATTTAGAAAATCAAAATTATTTTCTTGTTATAATTAGCGTAAAGAAGAAAATTAACATTGCTAAAATAAAAGCAAACTCTCAATAATTTGATAGTGAAACAAGATTTTAGGAAATTCTTAAAACTTTGTGGGATTAAAAAAATTGTCACCTTTGAGATATTAAGAAGGTAGAGGATGAAAATGAGAAAAAATAAATAGGGATGATATGTTTTTTTAGCAAGTTTTCTCTCTAATCTCAACAAGTAATCAAGAATTCTTAAGGATTTTCATTTTAGCATGACTATGACACTTAACCAAAATAAAGATTATGATAATCAATCTCAAAAAGTCACTTGTGTTAATTTTGTGTATGCTAATAACTTAAAAAAAGTTACTTCATACAAATATCTTGGAATCTACCTTGTCACAAGTTTAATTGGTACTATAACATTGATAAAATGATTAATGGGGGGTGGAAAACATATTTATAATTTTGGTTTTGAAAATAATTGTAAATCAATAGACCTCTAGTTTTTTTTCCAAGAAAAATATCAGTATATTTTCTATTTCGAGTGGAAATAAAAATATGAAATGGATATATTTTCTCAAAAGAGCTCTGGCTCATAACATTCTCTTCCAAACACAAAGCCTTAAAAGACCACATATGAATTGATCCAAAAAAAAACCACAAGCCATACCAAAGGTGATCGAGATCAAAACAACACTTGAACCATCACTTCAACAAACCAAAAAAAGAAAGAAAGAAACAAGTCTGCCCACATATCAAAAGTTAGAACAATACATCATAAAAAATCGACACCGAACCCCCCCTAAATTTCTTCGCCTAGGAGAGCCCCTTCATTTATCTCAATTGCTTCTTTGGATAAACTATTTTCCTGAGTGTTAAACTCCCTATGGATATGTTGTATGGAGATAGAGTGGAAGGATTCTTAGAGCTCACAAACTCTAGACTGCCATTGCTCAAGCACCAAAAATTCCAGACAAGCTTTACCCAAAAACCAATCAACAATCACCTTAGAGTCCCCAACAATATGGATATCATGTACGCTTTTGTCCTTGGAAAATTTTAATAAGACCCACAATGCCAACAACTCAACACGGGTATTTGACCCAATACCAGAGCCCAATTTATGCCTAAAAAAGTGATCATGGCTAAGATGAAGGACACACCCAACCCCACAAACCCTGACATTCCTTGGTTGGCTCCAATGAATTCTCCCCATGACATTTCCTTATTAAAAGTAGGCCCATGCCTTGGTTTAATCGAAACCAACTTATCATTGACTTGTAATTATGCAAAATCCATACAAATTTTCTGTGCCACCATTGTCGAACTCTGTTTGATCCCTTCAAATAAAGCTTGATTTCTATGTAGCCATAAACCCCAATTAATAAGAGTAGGAATCTCTTTAAATGCTTTAAGATGATAGTCATGCAACCAAGACCAAAGACAACGATCATAATAGGCCTCATTCCAAGATCCACAACAGTTCAAAGAGGAAAGGACCTTCTACCAACACAATTTTGTAATTGGGAAAGTAACAAACAAATGATTAATTGATTCTATATCTTGCTCACAAAAAAAGACATCTATTATATAGACCTCTTGTTATGGAAAAATAATAAACTCCTCTTTGAGACTATTGCCACTCGTAGTTATCTTGCATGATGTGAAGTTTAGGGCTCTAACATCTCTAGATAATCTTAGAGAAAGATTGAGCAGTATTAAATTAAAAGAAATACACCCTATCCTATCCTCCATATAGAAGTGGATCTTCCCCCCATTAAGAATATGACTATGATTTGGTACCTATTGTACAAGCACAAGATAACTAACATGAAAGACAAGAGGCTTCCTAAGGTTGCTTCAAACTACAACCAAAGCCACTCACGACTCAAGAGGGATTGGCATAAAGATGCCAAGTCTTGGATAAAGTATTGGGGAATAGAGGAGGAGGTCACTTTGCATAATATTGACACCATTAATAATACTAATAAATTTAAATTTAAGGAGAAATTGTGGTGTGATAAATAATTAGAGGAGAAGAGAAAAGGAAGATACTTTAATAATAATCTACTTTAAGGTCATAGTTGAGCCAAAAACCAAATTGGTGTATGAGACCCCCTTGTTTGTGGGATAAGGGACCCCTTTCATGAAATGATTTGATTATTAAAGTCTATGTAGGTGTACATCCCTACCCCCTTTTGGATTTGAACCTATGACCTCCTTGGAGGAAACACATGTTCTTAACCATATAAATAGGTTATTTACCCTAATTTAGAAGATCGAAAGTATTTTCTTATTATAACTAGCGTAAAGAAGAAAATCAACATTGTTAAAATAAGAACCAACTCTCACTAGTTTCATAGTGAAACACGACATTGGACAATTCTTAAAAGATCATAAGATGAATTTTTTTCTCCTTTGAGATATTAAGAAGGTAGAGAATGAGAAACATTTCTTCTTAAAATGTCTTATGTACTTCCATATTAAATCTTAATTTCAAAACATTTGTAACAATACCAACCTTCCTAACTTTTTAAATCATTAGACTTTTGAATATAAAAACAAAATTTTAAAGTAAACAAAATATTTCCTTTTATTTATTTTATTTTATTTTTTAAGATCTAATCAATCAAAATTAATTTATAGAAATTAGCAATCATCATTATAAAAAGTATATTTTAATAGAACTAAAATTTATAACAAACAAAAAAATATCTAGAAAACGGACAAAAGAAAGTATCTCATTTACATTCTAGAAACTGACAAAAGAAGTATCTAATTTACATTTTAGAAAACTGCCAAAAGAGAGTATCTCGTTTACAATTTACATTAAAAATAAAGGCTACATTTATATGGATTTAAGGCGCTATAAATTTTAAGTCAAATGTGAAAGAAAAATCTCGTGTTCTGGTTTTAAGGGGGTTAGTTGGAAAGGAAAAGTTTCATGATCGTACATGTTGATGGCACCCAAGAACCTTACACCATTGTTGGTGGAAAATTTTATGAGAGATTAACAATTATTTTAAAATATAGAAAATATTAAATTAAATTGTTTTTAAAATATTATATTTTATTTAAATATAGTAAAAAAAATTAACAAGATTACTATACTTTTCTAAGTGAAAAAAATAATTAAGCTATAATATTAGATAAAGTTATGTTTTTTATTCAATAATGATAATAATTTAATTTAAGGATAGAGTTTAACTATATGATAAATTGATATGTTTTTTTTGAAATAAAGAATCTTTTTTCTAAAATAAAGAATCTTTTTTGTTTAATCATTTGAGTTATTAGTTTATGGAAATGTACATACTCTATTCTATCGAGACTCAAACATGTAATTTCTAAATAATAAACACATATTTTCACTATTATACCCATTCAAGTTATTAAGATTAAAGCATGTTAAAAGGAAATGATCTTCTTCTTCAACCTCTTTTATATTATAAATTTTACAAGTTTGTTCATCCTAAGGTGTTTTTGAGTTAATCCAACAACTAATTTTATGATGAAAGTCATGAACATTGATTCTAGACAACATAGCCTAAATTCTTTTTACCTTGCACACCTTCACCTCCCACCCCATCCTTGCCCTCATCTTCATGATAATATCATTAAATTTTAGTTAAAGTGAGATCGAAACTCTTAAAAAATGTCACTTTGGGAATTCCCACATAAAATTTAAGCAAGAAAGTATTGAAAATCACGCTTACACTAATTAAAATAAACTCATCTATCATTAAATCACATTTTGATAAACCAAGTTTCTTCATAATTTTGTTAAAAACACATTAATTCACAATTCTCAAAGTTTCCTCAACTCTTTAGTTCCACAATTTCTTAATGAAGTTTGTCTTAACAACATTGTATGTAAATTTGGTAAGGATAGTGATTGTCGTTGAAGTTGCACATATTCTATTACCTTCATCATAGAATCACCCTACCATGTGGTAATCTCCTTGCATATGTTATGGGTGAAATATTTTCTATCCAATGTATAAATCATTAATGCAGTTTACAAAATTGTGATTTGCAAAAATTGCATACTCGCTGAATCAGTGTCTTCCTCCTATGTTCATGCTTGTACCTCCTATGAGGCACGAGAAAAATATCCCAAGTCACATAGGGAGTGATTCTAATGAAGAAGTAACACTTACTACTTTAAATGGCCTTGTTAGAGAAGAACTTGTTCAACAAGATCACCCAACTAAAGAAGAGTTGTAGGTAAAAGTCTTTGTTAGAGATATTGAAGGTCAATTACACTTAAAGAGTGCAGGAGTTCCTCCCATTAATCCTCATGATAGTTTCGATCCTCCAGAGATTGAAGATATTCCCAACCTTTTTTTAGCTAATTTTAGTCCTCCAATGGTTGATCCACATGGTACTATTGTTGTTCAGGTAGGCAAATTTTTCCTCGAGATCCATCTACTTTTATCACTATCTACCTCATTTTAGGTTTGGGATGTCGATTGTTGTAGAATATTCAAGTACATGGGGTGCCAACCCCACTAACCCTAGTGTACTATCGGGGGCACAAATGTCTCATTGGGAACTTTAGCTAGTGAGGCTAATCCTTCTCTCAACATTCCCACGAGTGGTGAAAATGTCTCTTTTGGGGTTCCATTTGTTAGTGCTACTGTACCTTCCCACTAACCTTCTTTCAGGGGTGTGAGTTCCCCTGGAATTAGATTCGCTTTAGGAGGTGGAAACATCATCATGTCTATATTATCTATAGAAAGCAGGGGTTTTCATGCTTCAAAAATTTTTGTTGGGGTCACAACTCTCCCTTATTTTGGGTTTGCTTATGGTGGAATGTTCACTCCTAGTAAAGGGTACCAAATGAGTGGTGGGCCTACCTTTGGTGGTGGAAACACCACCAAGGGTAATTCCATGCATAATAGGAAACCCTAAATCTATGGTTACAACTCCCTTGCCATTTTTGGAAACATTGAATTTTCTCGATCTATCTCATCTAACAAATAAGCTGAGAGCTTATCATCCTTCTTAGCCTCTTATTCCTATTAATTTACCTTTGAACATTCCTAAGTTTGAAGATAAGGTTAGGGAAGATCCTTCAATCCATGTGACGACTTTCCATCTATGGCATTCTTTGAAATCCTTGATGATGGTTCTATGCATTTGCACTTTTTCCAATGAACCCTTAAAATGATTGTAGCAAATGGCATATTGAATTGCCTTGTGCATCATTTGATTCCTTCTAATCTTTGGAAATGGTGTTCTTAATACATTTCCTATTCCTTATCCACTTCAAGACTAGAACTAAGCTCTTAACATCACTCAAACAAAACACGTCCATGCACAATGATGTCAAATGATTGGAGTTGAGATAATAAACTACATTTTAGTGGATTGGTTTGTGAAGTCACTATTGCCTAGTATTGCTAAGATGTTTCCATATCAAGTGCAGTTACCAAAGAGGAAGTTATATTAAAAGAATAGCAATTGGATCTAGTTTATTCTCAATCTCTATTATTGTACAAGATAATTTCAAATGTTTCCTGACCTGATACTGAAAAGCATATACCAAGTCCTTCTACTGATGTCATAATAGGAGCCAGTCGAAATGATGCAATCAATTAGGTGGTGAATAAATTTGGATAGATGTCCATGTATTCTACCTCACATGTTACCACACTTGAAACTAAACTCACCACAACCCCAATCCAAACCTTGAATGTTCACACGGTTCACTCTACAAACCAAGAGGATAATCGACAACCCAAAGGGAAAAATAAGTCACAACAAAAGAAAAAGAAAAATCATGGACAAGGGGATTAATTAATGAAATATGGCTCAAACACTACTATTAGGGGAAAGAAAGAGAAAAACAAGTTGAAATTCCCTTGTAAATTTTGTGGGGTAGCTCACCTTATTCATCAATGCATTAAGATGGAGGATGCTTATTGATGGTTATCCTAGTGTGTTGCTCCGCAACAACAAACAATGACCATTTTACAAACCTTGTTCCCTCCAATACAACAAAAAATGGTTACTAGTAACCTTGTACCCCCACAAGCGGGAAATCAGGGTGCCCCTTCACAAGGGGACAATAGATCAAATGCTAGAGTTTATATGTGCAATCAAGATGAACATGTCCAAACTTGAGACCTTAATTATGAGGTATTCGAAGTTGGACCATTTGAGAAGGACCCTTCTCCCTCTCAACCAAATGTCCCACTCCAAATAATTAAGTCGTTTAGTGATTCGATGCCCCACTCCCCAAGGGTGTTAAATGAAGAACTACATATAATCCTATTGCTCAAGCTACTAAGAAATAAAGTGTTGTTGAGGACTTGGCTCAAGCACCTAGTACCATGTCTTCCTTGGAAGTCCTTTAGAGCTTCTCCACATAGCATAAATCATTGTTGAATTCTATTGGTGGAATCAATCCCTCAAATGTCATAATAATGACCTTTTATCTTATTCAATCCATGCCTAGGCTTCCCACCCATGTCATTTTTCAGATTCAAGGATTGTCTCACTACATGAACATATTTGGAATTATTGGGGATGAAGGAGCCTTGACTTGCATCATTTCATTATATATCTAGAAAGCCTTAAGGTCTCATGATAAATCACATTGTTGAAAGAATTTGCAAGTTACTCTTTCAAATCACATGGAATCATCCCATCTATTCTAGTAGATTTGGGAAGTAAAACTATCTCAATCGAAGTAGAAGTTGTTAATCCTCCTCTTGATTACAACCTTTCTTTGGGATGGAGTTGGATGGAGGCAATGACTATAGTAATTTTGTTAGTAGCCAGAGTACTTAAATTCCCTTGTCAAGGGAAGATTATAACTATAAACTAGTTAAATTTCTATATATATGACCTAAATTCCAAGTATAGAATGGACATTCCATTCATTGATGGTTTTACCATGTTATTTGAAGTTATAGGCACTGGGATGTTCAAAGATTCATCCATGAGGGTTAAATTTCCCTCCCTCCATCTGTTAACTATGTAGCCTCGATGCTTATGTATGGGATTGTGGGATTTTATTGGTCACCAATAAATTTGTTGTTCCTTTCCAAATGTCATACTTTGGGGTGAATGTTGTGCCATGACAATAAGTTCCTCTCAAGTTATCATATTTTGAAGAGCATCAAGAATTGATGCTAGGATCTTTGACTTTTGAGTTAGACACTATATATATATATAGGCTTGGTCATGCCTTTTTATATAGTGAAAGTTGTTTTCCAAGCCATCCAAATGGTCATTATAGATCCCGCTCAAGAATTTTGTCCATGAGAAGAGTATGATCGGTTTTCCTCACCCATCTAGGCCTTAAACCCTCCCAAATCGAATGTTTTTGGTCTTACCTTCTAACAAGGCTATTCTTTAAGTAATGAATAATATATATATATTGTGGGATGATATGCATCACAAATCACATTCCTCCCCAAATTGGATTAGTTAGGCATTGGAGAAGAAAATTTGGTTTTTCCTGAAGAATGTGATTGGTATCAACCCCCCATCCCTACTCATGAGGTGTATGTGGAGATAAATATGGAAAACATTTCAAATCCTAGAATCGTTGAGTATTTTATGATTGGAGATAATTTTTCTCCTAAGGAAGTTAAAAGATACATACACTTTTCAAAGCGTTATGCGACACATTTGCTTGGTCATACAGGAAATTCCATGCAATGATCCATCAATTGTTGAACATGAGATAAAAACTTATGATAATGTTAGACCCTTTTGAAAAAAATTGTGATGGTTAACCCAAAGAAGTCAATCACCATCAAGGTGGAGGTAGAAAATCTATTGAATTCCAATTTTAGCTATCCTATCCCTCTAACTAAAAGGGTTTTGAAATTTGTTCCTATGGACAAAAAGTAGGGGATGATCGATGCTTGTATTGATTTTCACAATTTAAATAGGGCCTACCCAAAGGATAATTAACACATACATTTGATTGATCAGATAATCAATAAATGTGTTGGAAGTGAAATCCTCTCCTTCATGGATGGATTCTTCAAGTATAATCAAATTCAAATTTTCCATGAAGATTAACACACAACCACTTTCATCTATCCTTAGCACATTTTTAGATATTGAAAAATGTTGTTTGGTCTTAAAAATGTTGAAGCCACACTCTAGTGGGTCATGTCACATGCCTTTCATGATATTAAACACATTTTTTAGGTATATCTGGATGACTTAGTTTCTTTTTCCAAGAGAAGAGTTGAGCATCTAGCCCATGTTCATGCAATGTTTGAAATATGTTGGTACTATAAAATCCACTTGAATCATCACAAGTGAATTGTTTGTGTTGGGTTTGGAAGGTTTACTAGGGTCATTTTATCCAACAAAGGGACTATGGTGGATCCCTTTAAGGTTGTGACAATATTATGTTTGTCACCCCTCCACTCAATTTGTCAACTTCAAAGCCTTCAAAGGAAAGAACAATTTTTACGAAGGTATATTGTTAATTACACAAAGATCACAAAAGGTTTCATGCAACTTTTGAAAAAAGGAGAACCTTTTATATGGGTTGATCAAGCACAACAAACATTTGATGCTTTGGAAAAAACTCTTTTGTCGACCCCATTGATGAGTCCTTCGGACTACTATAAAGACTTCCTATTGTATCTCATGGTGTCCAAATCAAACATTAGTATAATATTTGTTCAACAAGATGGATCATGTCAAGAGCATGTGATCTATTACCTAAGTAAATGGCTTGCTAGACTAGAATTAAGGTACGACCATGTGGAGAAGTTGGTGTTGGAAGTGGTTCATGTTATCCAAAGACTCCAACACTATATACTCCTTAGACATACAACAATCACATATTCTAAACCAATGCAACATATTTTAACCCGACGAATATTTGAGGGAAAATATGTGAAATGGATTGTTATATTGCAAGAGTTTGATATGGAATTTTTGTCTTCTAAGTCCAAGAAGTCCTTGGATTTGAATGAGTTAATTCCAGAGCTTCCCCAAGACATTGAGGAAGTAGTGGTAAATGACTCTTTGTTGAACGAACATTTGTTCCCTATTTCTTTGACTAATCCTTGGTACATATATGTACTTGTGTATCTCCATACCTAGAGGTTCAAATCTTTTTTTTCTCATGACAAGCATCAACTGTAGTGTCCCCAAGGACGAGCCCCGTTGTAAACTATGTTCTGAAAAAAATTGTAATTATGAGTGATAGGCTGGTGAGCCAAGTTCTTATAAGTTGGAGGCTTATGTGTTGTTAGTCCAGGGAGCCTGAGTGTTGAAGGCTAGGAGCTTGTTGTTGTATATGTAAGCATGCAGAACAATTAATAAAATATAGACACCGCCATGTGCAGACCGACCACGATGAATGAGTGAAGGGGGACTAAGCATCCATAGAGTGGGCAAGGAATTAGGGGTTGGAAGGTTGGAAAAAGGGGCTAAGTGTTGAGCCTAGGGGGCTTAAGCCTGGGAATAATATTTTAATATTATTCCAAAAGACATGTGCATTTTATGTTTTATCCTAAGTTTCTGGCAAGGGAGAACATACAAGGGAGATGAGTGCTGGTGGAACGCATGCAGTTTCATGGGTGACAAGTGTCAATCCCGATGCATGAGAATAAAACAACCAGGGTGAGTCATGAAAAGGGTCCCTCCCCCATTCTACCTGATGGTCTGAACGCGTATGGAGCCCTGGATAGTATTACCAACCTGACGCCTCCAGAGAACCTACATGTGTCCTTGTGATTCCAGAGTGTGAGTCTATTCCGCGTTGCCAAATTGAGAAAACATAGATGTCTCATCCCTGCTAAGCCTAGTCATACCGTTGCACCTGTCTGGAGTTGCCCTGGGGTGTTCGTGTCTNCCTAGCCTAGGATTCCTTGCCTTGGGGTGGAGCTTAGTCCCAGCTCGGGGGTGACCCACTGCTGAGCTGATGAGTAGTGTGGTCTAAGGCTGGGAGGTTTGTGGAAGGCTTGCACTTGGTTGGTGGATTCTACCACTGTTAAAAGATAAGTATTTGATTATGCCTTAATCATATTTGTATGACTATGCTGCTTATGTTATCATGATTTCCGCTATGTATATGAATTATTATGAAACACTATGGATGGTTAATTATAGCAGTAGATAATATGTTTACTCTGAGCAACGAATGTGTTTATTTGTTTAAATGCATGTGGATTATATAACATCTGTATGAGTTATGTACAAAGTAGCGTAAAAGGTGCGCTACAGTTTGGTATTAGAGCCAAGGTTTCGACACTGAGCCTAGATGGGCTAGTGGAGTGGTCTTTGGACCGAGAATGCGAGGGAAATTGGGTCTGGAAGGCCAATTTCGAACCTTGGTTTGCTCCAAAGTGTCAAGGAGTTACTTGACGAGTTTTTTTTAAAGCTCAGGAGGTATAGTGGCATTATGAGACCGCAGCCAGTGTGGTATAAGTCCACAGGGAGAGAGGACTCCACACCAGAAGTGTAGGAGATTTAGGATCTGTTCGGGAGGGAAGGTGAACCCTCGTGATCGTCAGATCTGGAAAGTGTGCACGGGGTTTAAAGCCCTTTGGAAATTGCACAGGAGTGTGGAAACCGCGATACACAAAATCCCGAATTAGTTAGGAACTGTCAGAGCCGTCAGATCTCGGCTAGAAAAACCGACAACCATTGGATCTGTCAGGAGATATCCAAGGGTTAAAACCCCAGTGAATAGGGGTGAAAGCCTCGAAATAGATCTAGACCGTCCGAACGACGGAGGCCATGTGTTGTGAGATTTCTCATTTCGGGAAATCGGGAATCATGATATCGGGAGTCCTGGTAGCAAGGGATTGGGAATTTCCATGGTGGAAAACCCGGAGCAGTCGTGGATCGTCTGATTTGAGAAGTCCACGTGTCGAGAGATTACCCGTTTCTGAAAATCGGGGATCGGGGATTTGGGAGTTTTGTTGACAAGAAGTCGGGCTCTCACCTTGATAAATCCCGACCCATAATGTCGAGACATTAGCATGTGGCTAAGTCCCGATGAACGGACGAGATTCCTTCGGGGAAACTCAAGGTCTGTAACGACCGTTAGATGTGAGGAAGAGATGTCGGATTTAAGCCGAGGCGCGAATGTGCATTAAGGTAAGTAACGAATAGATTTGGATGACTAGAGTTCACCCACCCAGATCTACGACTGAGGTTTCATTCCGGAGCCCCTTGCAATTCTACCTTTAGCGGTGGGGGCGGGGGGTCCGGAATCGGATGTGCAACTCTCGAATGAT
>JZKD02S1015561.1:0-13463 GCA_000966675.3 Picea glauca
GGAGAGGAAAAACATCACCTTTGGAGGCATGACGTCATCTAGGAGGGCTAGGGTTTTGGTGGTGAAGTTATTATCCATTAACAAAAGGACGTTTTGAGGATAATGAGGCTTTGACCATGAATAAATGACCTAGATAATTGACATGTGGTTTGCGAAGCCTAACTACACTTCTCAACACCAACGACTTGCTCCTAGTGTCAAAATGTCGCCTAAAGGGGTGACGTCACCTTAAGTTGGGTTTCATTTATGCAAAAAGCAAAATTTTAAGTGAATTGTTTAATATAATTTGTGTAAAGGGGAAATATTAGGGTTGTTTACCCCTAGTCTTGTGGTTTACCCTAAAATTATGTGGATAAACTATTTTAGTGATGTTTTGTATAAATAGAGATCATAAGATCTCATTTCAATAACATAATTGTCCCATTGTGAGAAGTATTGGACTGAAATTTTCGCTCACTTTGGATAGTTTCTCTCTTGTCCTCTTGCATATGTCTATCTCTTTGGTTATTGGTTGATGGAATTGATGCACTAGCCTTGCAAGGCTTTTCTATAGCTATTGTGGTGGTTTGTCTTAGCTTTTTTCCTTGAATTGGTAAGGCTTTTACATTGTGCTATCATTTGTCATTCAAGTCAAAGTTATTTTGCTAGATCTAGGTGGGAAGTATAAGGGCATACACCCCCACCTTAGCCTCCATTAATTTATGCTTGAATTTTATTGGTTTAACAAGGGTTTCTAAGAGAAGTATAAATGCATACACCCTCTTAGCCTAAATCCTAGCTAGAGATACTTGCCTTGGGGAGTAAGAGGATTTACACCCCCAAGGAGGTAGTACCTCTAGATATTTCTTTGCTTGACTCCATTAACCCAACTATTAAAGGCACTAGTCATTACTTGTTGCATTGGAGCAATAAATTGTTGCCTTGGTAAACATGAAATTTTTCAAGTTTTAAAGTTGTCTCTTTGGGAAGTTGTTCCTTGAGCCTTTCGCTCTCTTGCCTCATTGAGGTGTCCCCTTTCAACCACAAATTCTTGCTGTTGTTACAAAACTAACCTACAGTCGATAGGGATACAAAAAACTAACCTTTTAACCCCTAATAACTCCTAAACTAACCTTAGGATTTAACCCTAACTTTGCCCTGACTTTCTACTGACCCTAGTGCACCTATTCGGATAGTTGGAAGTGGTTTCTAGTGGCTGATTTTTCTGTTGTTAAGCTTGGTTTGCTACAGTCACAAGGTTGATATTATCTTTGTAGAAATATTTTGTTTCATCCTTGCTTTTTGTGCTAGAGTTATTGCTTAATCATTGTTGAGTTGAGCTAGCTTTCACTAGCTTTGTCTCTTGTTTATTTTATCATATGCTTAGCACTTATATTGCAGCCTTTTATGTCCTTATTGAGATGATATATATCATTTACTTCTTCTACAATTAGGGAGAACAAGCTTAACTTTCTTGTCCAAGTAACATATTACATTATATGCTTGTTTTTCCTTGTGTGTCGGGCATGTATTCACACTTGGTGGGTCACTCAACTCATTTGGAAATCCTTAAACCTTCCAAGCTCTTCCTATCATATATAATTGACCTATAGGGACATCCATTCACACCTATTATTTTCCATCTCAATCCCCCCTATGGTCACCACGATTCCCCCCTTGAGGTGACTACCTCACCTCTAAAGTGACAGGAACACTTGCCTAAGGTGACAGTAGGTAGGTTCTCTCCTAGTTGTCATCAATTGGTGGTGTGATCGGTCTTTTGCTAACCTACAACTTGTGCGATAACATTTTGGCACCGTTGTCTGTGAAGATTTTGAATCCTCTTCTGAACCCTAACTATACATTAGGAAGCTATCCCAAAGCCTTTTTCCTAGCTTTCCTGGCAACTCCACCCAAGGGACCTTCCCTTTCCACATTTCTTGATGGGATCCTCTTGAAGTTCATCTAGCGACTCCACCTTCCAAGAACCCACCTTATCCCTTTCCCTCCTTTGATGAGCCTTGAGCTCATCTGGTGACTCCATTGAGGTATTACCCTAAGTAATGGAAACATGAATCTGTGGCGATTTCATGAAACATACAAAGCCTTGGATCTTGAAGCTATTGATGGATATCCAAACAAGTGCCCAGTAAACCAATTCAATCTCCTCCCAAACTTTGATGGCAATCCATTGTTGGTCGTAGCACATGTTGTTGAGTATACCAGATGCATCCACATTTTTAGTGTACAACATGAGGATGTATTCCTGCAGTTTTTCTTGCTGTCCTTGGGAAGTGAATAGAGCAATTGTATCAAGGATTCTTACAATCCAAGAAGTATATCTTCTTTGATGATCCTCATCATAGAGTTCCTTAAGCATTGGGGACCAGAAGCTCAAAGTCTTGAAGATACAATTCAAGACCTGGAGGATGATTTTTTTAGATAAGGTTTTGAGCTTGATCCTATTGAAGCCTTGAGAGAAACAATTCTTCCAGAGTTTGTTGAAAAAATAGTTGAAAGACAAGAAGTTGACAAAAGTAATGAGGAAATGTTTGAGTGACTCAAGCAAAGCAGAGATGAAGATTTCGAGTTTTTTGAACAACTAATCAAACTTTGCCCCGATAAGGATTTTTTGGTTAAGTTTTGTCAATGAAGAGAAGAAGATATTGATGTCATCATCGATGATTATGAGAAAATTCCTACCCCAAACTCAACCTGGGAAGTGGCCATTGCATATTTTGGAACAAATTCATTATACGATGTTGTGACCAAAAAATATGGGTACGAGGAAAGCTTCCCAAATGATGATGAATCACTCTTTATGCATGAAGAACTCTATAAAATCATTATGGATCAAGATTAATATGGTGAGTTCTTTGATCCTATTGAATATAACGAAGAGTTTCCTGAGAAACATATTCATGAAGAAAAACTTGAAGAAGATCCTAATCAAGAAGATCTCGATCAAAGTGTTCATAAAGCTTCGCAAGAAACTGGTTCCATGCAATATATCCTCACCATCCATTTTTAAACCATTTCCACCATTTTCAATAACCAGGATCTAGATATAGAACAACATAACGAAATTTTTTCCAACTCATCAGTAATGTCATGCAAAGAAAAATAATGCTCCATTTGAGTGACCCAGCCCGTGGGATCTGAGCCATCAAATTTACTGACCTCGAATCGGGGAAGACGGGGATCATGATAAAAGGATTTGGATTGAAAGTCCATAGTTTGGGAGGAATCAACTCCATCTAACTATAATAGTTGTTCAGAGAAGGGAGGGCCTGGAGATCAATTCAACAACTGGTTGAGAGTGGATTTGATGGTGTCAAATTCGCCCGTGCATTTCGTATCCATGGCATCAAATTTGTTCTGGACTTCGTCTTAGAAGTTGGAAAATTTGGAATTGATGGAAGCAATGTCAAAAGTCACGTGCTATATGTTCTCCTTCTTTTGTTTGATGTTATCTTGCAGGTCTTGGTTGCAAGTCGTGGCCATTTGGAGAGGAGGCGTGTCGAGGAGGAAAAGTGGGTCCACGAAAAGAAATAAAAATGATAAGTGATATATAACAGTGCGACCAGGGCGACAAGAGTAAGCCAATGGGATTGGAAAATAAGGGTGTCGAGAAAGGGGTTGGTTCCATGGGGAAAAAAGGCTGAAAATGATAGGTAACACGACGATCGGGGGAAAGAGAGGAATCCAATGGGATAGTTCCCGAATAAGGGTGTTGGCTGGACTACTATACTCATTGTTTTTTTAACTCCTGCAAAGTTATAATCCATCCTGAAGAATATTGTAGTGATGAATTGGCCAAATTGTTAAAAGAAAAAATTTTGTAGGAATTTTGTAACCAAAATGCAAGCGGTAGGGTTGTGTGGAAATAGATCTTGTATGTTCCTTTTATGTTCTGTGTCTTTCCCAAGGGTTAGGGTTTTTAGGGTTCCTATAGACAAGGGTTTTGCCTTTGCTCTATCTCTCTGATATACATGCAGGGTTGAACAGTAGTACTCAGGCCAATATATCAGGGCACCAAATAAGGAGGCTCGACCATACCCTTAGTCGTACTACCCAATTATCTAGGTACTAGAGAGTATCTTCCCCAGTGTTGTTCTCGATGTCATTATAGTAGTCAGGAAACAGATCGAATAATCTAGAGTTGGTTTCAAGAGACCTAGGGGACTCCTGATATACCTAACAGTACGTGGGAGTGATGGACATGTATAGATTTTGACTGGTACAGTACTAGTCGAGGGGTACCAACAAGGGCTACAAAGGTTTCTAACAAGGTGAAACATTTGTTTCTAAGTAACCCCAAGAAACCGTTTGTATATCTTGTGTAGTCTTCCCCATTGCAATTTTACCCATTGAGCAACAAATCTTTGTGCTTTAAAGACGCCAACGGTACACGTCTCTACCCTAGAAAAAATTCCAACAATTTATGCAAAGGAAAGTGATTTGATACCACTTGTTAGGTATTAGATCTATTATAATAAGCAAAAAATAGAAATATTCCAACAAATACCAACATAACAAAAAAAAGTAGAGAACCAAAACACCAAAGATGTAACCTTTATTGATAGAAAGTAATGTTCGCTTGCCTCTTCGAGGGGGCAACCTCCAACAGAGTAGTGCTCTATTACAATAATTCTCAAGACAAGTCTCATGCACGCCTTCTACTCTTATTTATACTAATTCTATCTCCTAAAGAACATTCTAGAGGAAGATCTTTCTAGAAGGGAAAGCTTCTATTAGGTCTTTTTACATTAGACTTGTTCACATTATTAAATAGGCCTTATTAACTAATGTTAGCCTTTATTGCATGGAAAATATATTATTCTACCTACATGAGGGGTTAGGGAGGTTAGGTCCCTAACACATTGGAGTCAAAACAAGATTGCACTCATCCATGCCAAACTTGTTCAACAATTTTTCGATGTACTTCTTCTAGGAGACTAATATGTAATTTGGATTTTGTATGACCTCAATGCCCAAATAGTACTGAGGATGTCCCAAATTTTTCATCTCGAAACCTTTCTTCAACTCTTTCTTTAGGAATGCAATGTATCTTTCATTATTCCTTATTATGAACAAATCATCTACATATACTACAAGATATACAACATGTTTTCCAACTTTATGGGAAAACAAAGTTAAATCATCAAGATTGAAATGCTTGAAATTCAATTTCAGAATATGCTCATTTAACTTTTCATACTATGCTCACGGTGCTTGTTTCATGCCATATAAGGATTTGATGAGCTTGCATACCTTTTGTTCTTGTCCTTTCACAACAAAGGCTTCCAGCTGAGGCATGAAAACAATATCTTTCAAGTCTCCATTCAATAAAGAAGTCTTCACATCCATTTGATGAATTTTCCATCCATTTTGTGTTTCCATGGAAAATAGAGTATGGATGGTAGCCCATTTTGTTGTGGGGGGGGGGAGATTCTCCTCATAATCAACACCTTCTTTCTGTGAAAATCCTTTTTCCATGAGCCTTGCTTTGTGTTTGTCAAGTGATCCATCTGATTTGTACTTGTTCTTGAACACCCACTTGCAACCAATTGGTTTGGTTCCAAATGGAGGATCCACCAACTTCCATGTCCCATTCTTGATGAGAGCATCATATTCCCTCTGCGTGGCTTCTTTCCATTCATCATGAGAAGTGGCTTCTTTAAAGGAAATATGTTCAAAATTAGTAGATAAAGTCAACTCACAATCACATGAAATTTCCATGTCATCTACATCACCTAAGTTTGAATTATCTTCATTACCTCCATCTTGTCTTGAGGAAATTTTGGTTCCTGTCTTTTCGACCTCATCAGGATGAACACTTTCAATTGTTTTTGTGAACCATTTTGGTGGATTTTTCTGAGATGGTCTAGGTTGCTCAACTGATTGAGGTGGTGTTGAGTTCTCATCAAGGCTCAACTTTTCAATCCTCTTGATCACATCATCCAAATGAACTTCTTGTTCTGATGAAGTGGCAGGAACTTCTTCATGTGGGGTAGATGGTGCTTCAAAAGGAGATTCCAGAGATTGACCCAAGATAGAGATCCCCTCTTCAAGATGTGGAATATTATCACAAAGTTCATGATATGTTTTACGTAAATGAATATGTCCAGATGATCAAGTTGCCTCTCAATAGTTTCATCTTTCTTAGAGGATTCAAGAAAGACTACATCTTTGGAAAGGAAGTATTTCTTGTTTGTCTCATTGTAAAGATAATATCCCTTGGTGGTATTTGAGTACCCCAAGACGATGCACTTTTGAATCCTTGCATCAAGATTGCTTCTTTTGTCTTTAGGAATCAAGGAATAACATATGGAACCAAAGACCCTGAGATGCCTCACCAAAGGAATGTGGCCATACCACATTTTATAAGGAGTCTTGTTTAGAAGAGAATGAGATGGACACTTGTTTTTCACATAAACTGCACGTAGAACTACATCAGCCCAAAACATCAATTTTACATTCTTGAAAAACATCATGGAACGAACCATACTCAGGAGTGTCATGTTCATCCTTTCAGCTACACTGTTCTACTGAGGATTGTATGGAACTATGGCTTGATGCTTGATCCCATGTTGGCGAAGGTAGCTTTCACATTCATTAGATGTTTATTATTTTCCATTATTAGTGCGAAGAGAGCCAATACGATATTGAGCTTCATTTTGAATCCATACATGAAATTTTTAAATGTTTCAAAATCTTGTGAATTATCTTTCAGCAAGTACACCCAACACATCTCGGTGTAATCATCAATAAAATACATGATATATTTATTTTCATTTGGAAAAGGAACATGCATAGGGCCACACAAATCAGAATGAATCAGTTCAAGTTTTCTACATGCTCTAGATGTAGAATCATAAAATGGTCGTTTGTTATGCTTTCCAAGGATAGAAGCATCACATTGCTTCAATTTCCTAGGAATAGTAGGAAAACCAGAAACACCATTCTTTCTCAACAAACAAAGACTGTCATAATTAATATGGCCAAATCTAGCATGCCACAAAAGACTAGATGATGTTATACCTTCACCGTGATGAGAGAGGTATGCAACATTTTGTGTAGTCTTGCATCTTCCATTCTGGTCATGACAACCATGTCGTTAGAATCCTTTTGTATTTCAAATTTTTCACCAAACATATGAACAAAGTGACCTTGTTGTTAGATGTGCATAAGGGACAACAAGTTCCTTTACATCTCGGGAAGATAGAACACATAATGCAAAATAAAATCCGGGAATCCAAGCAACTTGAGTCCAATGGTGCCCATTCCCAAAGGTTTTAGACTCGACTTATTTGCAAAATACACTATGCCATCTACATTGTCATTGAAGTCTTCAAAGGAGTCTCTTTGGAATGCCATGTGCGAGGTTTCACCTATGTCAAGAAGCCATGCATCTCTCTAAGGAGTATATGAAGTGTTAAATAAATCTTCAGTTACTCCTATATTGCAATGTGCAATAATGTAATGAACATATTAAGGTGGATTACCTTTTGTTGGTTATGAAGTTTTACCTTTGTCCTCTTTCTATTATGTATGTCTTCTTTGATATTCTCCCATGGAACTCTGCAGTCATCCTCTTCATGTGATCCATTCTTTATTGGATCTATCACCTTAGTTGTGTCTACCCCCTTGCCTCTGAAACTCTTTCTTCCACGTCCTCTTTTGCTACTTTCTCCTCTAGAAGAATCATGTGGTTTATTCTTCTCTTTCTAAGCAAGGAACATGATCTCCCCAGTTGAATGAGTTGACTTCTTTCTAAAGGCTTCTTGTGTTCTGCAACTTTCTCCACCAACTTGTCAAGTGTGATGTATTTCATCTAACCACTTGCTTGCAGCGATTCAAGGTAGTGAGAATATGTAGGGTAGAGGGACTTAATGAAGGCTGTGAGACAGATATCTATATTCACTCCAGTGACCTCAATGTCATGCATTATGGCTTTGATTTATGAAGCTAAAGCCATAGGGTCATCATTCTTCAACTCTAGGTTGAAGAGCTTCACCATTAGTTGTATGAGTTCCAGTTCAGAGTGTGTGTCACACATGTCATTCAATCTCTTCAAAGTGTTATAGGAGTCATCAATAGAAGTAATATGACGACTCACCTCTTCACTTATTGTCATAGAGACCGCAACAAATGATTTATGGTCTTTGTCCTCCCATATGGCATGCTCTTTGTTTGATGTTGGAATGGGTGGTCTACTACTATTCGACTTTGTTTCTAAGGAAGTAGATTTAAAGAATGTTTATGCTTTTTCTTTAGTGACTGCTACTCCTTTACAAATGCCTTTCCATGGGTTGTTGAAGATCAATGTGCTTTTGATTTTTCTATACCATTCTCTATAGTTGTCTTTTCTAGTCAACACCACGTTGATAATGGAGAGGAGAGAATGCATCTTATGTTACCTTGGCGCACATTTAGAAACAAAAAAATGTGCACTGATAGCTATGCAATCTTGTATATGGATGAAACCCTCATCAATGATACCAACTGACCAACAATAAAAAATTTGGAGCAATGATCAATGGTATGGGAAATTTATTTGCTTGAGTTTAAATTCCTTCCCAAGGGCACACTTCGCTTTCACTTACATACCACGAACCCACAACCATAAAGAAGTGGTGATTAAGCAAGCAAATCCGTTATTGATCTACGTGGAGGAAAGATCGATGCTCTTCACACGAACCCACATTGCATAATTAAAATTCAAGTGAAATATATATGCCCAAGTCCAAGCTATATTGGAAAATTGACACGTGAAGGAAGTGTGGATTCGGTGTGTGGTTACCATGCTACCACTTAGCCTCTCTCACCCCACAAAACAATCACCCACACCTAGTGGAGCGTAGACAAAATGGTGGATGGGAATTAGGGTAATCATTGGTATCAATGTGCATGAGGAATGCGTCTGGAAGATATTACTACACATGATGGAATGCAATGGTATCATTGTGTGTGAGGAATGTGACTAGAGCAACGATGAGAGCCAATGGTGGATAGTTACTCAAATTACAATTTTTCTTATTAAGTTTTTGCATACTAGAACGAATGGATGAGTGAATTGTAGCATGGATGATTGGAACACATACTGGTTTACAAGAGAGATAGAGAATTGACCAGAGCGTTAGAGGGCAGAGGAATGGATGAAGGAATTTATGCACATTGGGGGAAAGAAAACTCCAATAGATAAAATGGAGTTAACTTGTGCTATGACATCACTGTCAGGCCAGGTATTGGCAAAACTCGTAACTCCACTTTTGTAGACTACATTATCTTGAGATTCAATAAATATACAAAATGTGATTATTTGTCTTCACTAATGGATGACTCTTCCTATCACCTATGATTCTTCATATTTACAATTTATGTTATAGGTAAAGCAATCTGAAGGATTGCATGTCCAACAATGTGTACCCCTGGTAACTTATAGGTAATGTCTAGATGTAGACCTATGTAATACGAGGGAGCATGTGGGATTCCTAGATACCCCGGTTATAAACTTTGAGGGGGGTAGGGCCTGGAGGTGAGTGGTGTAGACTCAATTGGATAGTTTGGTCAGATTTAGTCACGGGAAACCCCAATTCAAGCTTAAAGGGGGGAATGTTAGGTTAAACTTACTTGGTGAAAGAGTCAAAGTTGTTAGGTGAACATTAGTGATTGTGGGCACATGGTTTTGGTGACCCGTGGTTTTAGAGCCCATGGATTGCATGTTATGAAGGCCTTTAAAAGGCTGGTGATACTCCATTATAATGTGCTAAGAGTTGATCAATGAAGGCTCACTTGGTTGGGACCGAGAGGTTGGTCGTCTTAGTCGGGTTTGGTCAAATAACTAATAGACATATTAGTTGGTTTTTCCTAGTTTGGGTTTTTGAGGATAAATCTAGTGCATGATTTATGTGTTGCTATGTTCTTGGTTGATTATTTTATTTATCTCGCATGTTGATTTATTTTCATATATTTCCAAGGCTTATGAAAATTAAATTGGTTGTATGTAAGACTATTGTTGATTCATATAGGAATGAGAGTTCAAGTTGTTAACTAGATTATGGTGTGTCTATCCTCAACCACATATGTAGTGTTGATAGATTGGCCAAATTCAAGGTTCTTATGTGCTATAAGGGGCCTAAGTCAAGGATGTTCGATGTCTCCTTTCCTTTTTATATTGGTTGTTGAAGGGTTAAGCATAATAATAATTGACAGAGAATGATTTTTCCAAGGTATGAACATGGGAAACACAATAACTCTATCTCGTATATTATTTGTAAATGATTCCATTTTGTTTGGAAAAGGATTAGCAAGGGAAGTTGTAGAGTATAAGGAAAATTTAGATTTGTATAGTAAAGAAATAGGGATGGAGGTAAATATTCATAAGTTCTCTATTTTATTTAATGGACTTAGAGAAGATATAAAAAGACAAGGTAGGTAATTTAATATAATCCTTTTGACTGTGACCTTTTGATTAAGGGCTAAAATATTTAGGGTTCCATCTAAAGCCTAGTAACTGCAAGTTTAGAGATTGGGTTTGGATATGTGAGAAAATATAAGGTTGGGTGATAAAATGGTGTTCTAGGTGGTTTTCTATAGGGGTAAGGTTGAAGCTAGTAAAATCCATACTGGAAGGGATCCATATTTAATTTTTATCTTTAGTTCATGTACATAAGGGTATCTTGGAAAAGATTAGAACAAAGTTCTTTAGCTTCTTGTGCATAGGGAAAGGAGAGAAGAAAGGTATTCCTTTGGTTAAGTGGAAAAAACTTACAAAGCCAAATGAGGCTAGAGGGTGGGGCCTTGAGAATATACATTTGTTTGGACATGCATTTATAGCAAAAAAGTTTGTGGAGAATGATGCATAATGAAAAGTTTGTGGGGAAAAGTAATGATGGCAAAAATATATAACATTGATTTCTATAAAAGATTGGATCACAAAAGAAAGGAAGGGTTGTGGAGGGGCTTTTGTTGCATGGAAAACTCTAGTGAAATCATTTTGCTTGGTAGGTAAATGCCTAGTTTGGAAAATTAGTAGAGGATGTAAAGTAAAAATATGTAAAGATCCTTGGATGGGTTGTTCTGGAAATTTCCAATTATTAGATCCTTTAAAAAATGCTCTTTGTAATTTGGAAAAATTATGATTTAATAAATGTAGTTGAACAAGGAATTAGCTCTATATGGCTTCAAGGTTGGAAATCAAATGCATAATTAGTTGTTCAAGGGGGATTAGAGGAAGAATGGCAACAATATACTTCCATTCTCAAACATAATGCTATAAGATTAAAAGATGATGAAGAAGAGATCAAATGGTCCACAAATGAAGCATATGTGACGCGCACAACAAAATTTGGATATGTGGAAAGGGTAGAGGAGAAGAGGAAGGAGAAAACAAATGATGGTCAAAGGCAATCTGTAAGTTGAGTAATCCTATAAAAACTAGGATATTTTTATGGTTGGCTCTATCCAAAAACGTTTCAACATGGGAAAACAATAAAAAGAGGTCATGGGAGGGACTTGGTACGTGCATACTTTGTAAAAACAATGAAGAGTTAATATATCATTTATTGGTGTGCTGCTATTTTTTAAAAGAATTATGGTGTGAGGCCACAACACTAACAAATGGAAATGGGAAGTGGGAAGGGGAGACCATTATCTTTATTTCAAAGTAGTGTATGGACAAGGCCACGACAACACATTTGAGTTATGTGCTTTGAGGGTGGCCTTTAAAATAGTATCTAACAGAGGAATAATTGATATCTAGACATTGTAGGATTCAAAGTTGATCATAGAATGGGAAAAGGGTACCATTAAATTGGAGAATTTACTTCTCAGCGTTATCATGGAAAAATTAGATAGGTGAGGAACATGTTGGAAGAAGTCTTCTTCCAACATGTTTTTAGATAACTCAATGTGAAAATGGATAAGCTTTCAAAATATGATTTAGCTCTTCAAGATGTCTTGTTGGTGGTAGTTGAAACTAATGAGAGGGGTACTTTTTCTGAAGAGGTAATTTCCCTCCATTGACAAGAATCAGACTGGAAGAATATGCCTTTGTTATTTTTTGTTTTTAGTATGTAAAAATGATCTTTGTATAAGGGGAATCTAGTCCTTTAAGACGATTGAAGTATGATTTTTTGGAAGACCATAATAACATAACTAAATGGACTGGAAATAGTGCTTTAAAGTTTCTTTTAGTTTTCTTAAGATTGGCATTAAGACAAAATCTTATGGATGATTGTCTTGACAGACTCTTTTTTTGCTAGTAGATAGAGTTCAATTTTGTTCTTTGGAGAAGGAATGGAGTGACTTGATCCTCCAGAGTGTTTAGAAGGCATAATGATATGTATATTTTGATTTCTACTTGAAATTTGGAATATACAAAAAAAAAAATTGGAAAAAAAGGTTGAACTTTGAAAAATGAAGTGTTCTTCTTACTCAAGGTTGATGGTATATATCTTACATATATGGTGGTCACAAGGTATGTGACAATTAGTCTCCATTGTTAGTGGGTGGGAACAAACTAGGAATTCTAGAGATGAAAGGAAACACTATGAGAGAGTTGGCCCCTAGGATAACTCGAAGGGATGATATAATCATTCTAATATTTAGATATAATAATAATAATAATGATAAAGTTACAAGAAAATTATTCTCCAAGTAAAATTCCAATTACCTCATATATACACGTAACCTCCTCCATAATTACTCAATACATATTTTATTTAAATACTCTAAGATCGTGGATTAGGAAATTGGATGATAAAAGATTGTCAACATCCAAATTAAATAAACATAACAAAGTTATAGTATGCACATCCATTTACCCCTAAGTTAACTCAACATTTAACCTAAGCCAATCAATAATAAGACCATGAATTCTCCTTAATCCCACTCCATAACCCTCATCCCGTTACAACCAAATTCTAAATCATATGAATCCTCCTATTCCCAGCAAACCAAACCATCTCTCTTAATTGATTTTATGTCATCACTTAAAAGGTTACAAATCTCAACAAATGTTTGCCATGTAATAGTAATAATGAGAATTATTCATTGGTATGATCAATTTATTTTGTTATTTTTTAAATAGAAACAACAAAAATTATTTATTGGTAGGTTCAATTTTTTTGTTACTTTTTTTTAATAGGGAAATGATTTTGATCAATTTTTTCTCTTTAATAAAAAATGTGTATAACCTCAAAAAAGATTATACATGTTGTTGTCCCTTGGGAGACTTAGCTTAACTTCCATGATTGATTGTTTGCTAGGACAGTACTAAAAAATGTCTTGGAGCATATAAACCACCAAAATCTCAAATCCCAAAAAACAAATATTGCCCAAAACATCAAATTTTCAGTTAATACAATATAGGAAACACAATGAAAAGAGATACACATGACCTGATACTAAATCATGAGACCAGACTAACTCTTTCTTCCCTATCCCCGATCATATTTCTCAACTAAAAGTGGAACTCC
>JZKD02S1015594.1:0-13463 GCA_000966675.3 Picea glauca
GGAGAGGAAAAACATCACCTTTGGAGGCATGACGTCATCTAGGAGGGCTAGGGTTTTGGTGGTGAAGTTATTATCCATTAACAAAAGGACGTTTTGAGGATAATGAGGCTTTGACCATGAATAAATGACCTAGATAATTGACATGTGGTTTGCGAAGCCTAACTACACTTCTCAACACCAACGACTTGCTCCTAGTGTCAAAATGTCGCCTAAAGGGGTGACGTCACCTTAAGTTGGGTTTCATTTATGCAAAAAGCAAAATTTTAAGTGAATTGTTTAATATAATTTGTGTAAAGGGGAAATATTAGGGTTGTTTACCCCTAGTCTTGTGGTTTACCCTAAAATTATGTGGATAAACTATTTTAGTGATGTTTTGTATAAATAGAGATCATAAGATCTCATTTCAATAACATAATTGTCCCATTGTGAGAAGTATTGGACTGAAATTTTCGCTCACTTTGGATAGTTTCTCTCTTGTCCTCTTGCATATGTCTATCTCTTTGGTTATTGGTTGATGGAATTGATGCACTAGCCTTGCAAGGCTTTTCTATAGCTATTGTGGTGGTTTGTCTTAGCTTTTTTCCTTGAATTGGTAAGGCTTTTACATTGTGCTATCATTTGTCATTCAAGTCAAAGTTATTTTGCTAGATCTAGGTGGGAAGTATAAGGGCATACACCCCCACCTTAGCCTCCATTAATTTATGCTTGAATTTTATTGGTTTAACAAGGGTTTCTAAGAGAAGTATAAATGCATACACCCTCTTAGCCTAAATCCTAGCTAGAGATACTTGCCTTGGGGAGTAAGAGGATTTACACCCCCAAGGAGGTAGTACCTCTAGATATTTCTTTGCTTGACTCCATTAACCCAACTATTAAAGGCACTAGTCATTACTTGTTGCATTGGAGCAATAAATTGTTGCCTTGGTAAACATGAAATTTTTCAAGTTTTAAAGTTGTCTCTTTGGGAAATTGTTCCTTGAGCCTTTCTCTCTCTTGCCTCATTGAGGTGTCCCCTTTCAACCACAAATTATTGCTGCTGTTACAAAACTAACCTACAATCGACAGGGATACAAAAAACTAACCTTTTAACCCCTAATAACTCCTAAACTAACCTTAGGATTTAACCCTAACTTTGCCCTGACTTTCTACTGACCCTAGTGCACCTATTTGGATAGTTGGAAGTGGTTTCTAGTGGCTGATTTTTCTGTTGTTAAGCTTGGTTTGCTACAGTCACAAGGTTGATATTATCTTTGTAGAAAGATTTTGTTTCATCCTTGCTTTTTGTGCTAGAGTTATTGCTTAATCATTGTTGAGTTGAGCTAGCTTTCACTAGCTTTGTCTCTTGTTTATTTTATCATATGCTCAGCACTTATATTGCAGCCTTTTATGTCCTTATTGAGATGATATATATCATTTACTTCTTCTACAATTAGGGAGAACAAGCTTAACTTTCTTGTCCAACTAACATATTACATTATATGCTTGTTTTTCCTTGTGTCTCGGGCATGTATTCACACTTGGTGGGTCACTCAACTCATTTGGAAATCCTTAAACCTTCCAAGCTCTTCCTATCATATATAATTGACCTATAGGGACATCCATTCACACCTATTATTTTCCATCTCAATCCCCCCTATGGTCACCACGATTCCCCCCTTGAGGTGACTACCTCACCTCTAAAGTGACAGGAACACTTGCCTAAGGTGACAGTAGGTAGGTTCTCTCCTAGTTGTCATCAATTGGTGGTGTGATCGGTCTTTTGCTAACCTACAACTTGTGCGATAACATTTTG
Source organism: Picea glauca (assembly GCA_000966675.3). NCBI lineage: Eukaryota > Viridiplantae > Streptophyta > Pinopsida > Pinales > Pinaceae > Picea > Picea glauca. The sequence goes on from JZKD02S1015594.1 coordinate 1,793, forward strand.
GCACCGTTGCCTATGAGGATTTTGAATCCTCTTCCGAACCCTAACTATACATTAGGAAGCTATCCCAAAGCCTTTTCCCTAGCTTTCCTAGCAACTCCACCCAAGGGACCTTCCCTTTACACATTTCTTGATGGGATCCTCTTGAAGTTCATCTAGCGACTCCACCTTCCAAGAACCCACCTTATCCCTTTCCCTCCTTTGATGAGCCTTGAGCTCATCTGGTGAATCCATTGAGGTATTACCCTAAGTAATGGAAACATGAATCTGTGGTGATTTCATGAAACATACAAAGCCTTGGATCTTGAAGCTATTGATGGATATCCAAACAAGTGCCCATTAAACCAATTCAATCTCCTCCCAAACTTTGATGGCAATCCATTGTTGGTCGTAGCACATGTTGTTGAGTATACCAGATGCATCCGCATTTTTAGTGTACAACATGAGGATGTATTCCTGCAGTTTTTCTTGTTGTCCTTGGGAAGTGAATAGAGCAATTGTATCAAGGATTCTTACAATCCAAGAAGTATATCTTCTTTGATGATCCTCATCATAGAGTTCCTTAAACATTGGGGACCAGAAGCTCAAAGTCTTGAAGATACAATTCAAGACCTGGAGGATGCTTTTTTTAGAGAAGGTTTTGAAATTGATCCTATTGAAGCCTTGAGAGAAACAATTCTTCCAGAGTTTCTTGAAAAAATAGTTGAAAGACAAGAAGTTGACAAAAGTAATGAGGAAATGTTTGAGTGACTCAAGCAAAGCAGAGATGAAGATTTCGAGTTTTTTGAACAACTAATCAAACTTTGCCCCGATAAGGATTTTTTGGTTAAGTTTTGTCAATGAAGAGAAGAAGATATTGATGTCATCATCGATGATTATGAGAAAATTCCTACCCCAAACTCAACCTGGGAAGTGGCCATTGCATATTTTGGAACAAATTCATTATACGATGTTGTGACCAAAAAATATGGGTACGAGGAAAGCTTCCCAAATGATGATGAATCACTCTTTATGCATGAAGAACTCTATAAAATCATTATGGATCAAGATTAATATGGTGAGTTCTTTGATCCTATTGAATATAACGAAGAGTTTCCTGAGAAACATATTCATGAAGAAAAACTTGAAGAAGATCCTAATCAAGAAGATCTCGATCAAAGTGTTCATAAAGCTTCGCAAGAAACTGGTTCCATGCAATATATCCTCACCATCCATTTTTAAACCATTTCCACCATTTTCAATAACCAGGATCTAGATATAGAACAACATAACGAAATTTTTTCCAACTCATCAGTAATGTCATGCAAAGAAAAATAATGCTCCATTTGAGTGACCCAGCCCGTGGGATCTGAGCCATCAAATTTACTGACCTCGAATCGGGGAAGACGGGGATCATGATAAAAGGATTTGGATTGAAAGTCCATAGTTTGGGAGGAATCAACTCCATCTAACTATAATAGTTGTTCAGAGAAGGGAGGGCCTGGAGATCAATTCAACAACTGGTTGAGAGTGGATTTGATGGTGTCAAATTCGCCCGTGCATTTCGTATCCATGGCATCAAATTTGTTCTGGACTTCGTCTTAGAAGTTGGAAAATTTGGAATTGATGGAAGCAATGTCAAAAGTCACGTGCTATATGTTCTCCTTCTTTTGTTTGATGTTATCTTGCAGGTCTTGGTTGCAAGTCGTGGCCATTTGGAGAGGAGGCGTGTCGAGGAGGAAAAGTGGGTCCACGAAAAGAAATAAAAATGATAAGTGATATATAACAGTGCGACCAGGGCGACAAGAGTAAGCCAATGGGATTGGAAAATAAGGGTGTCGAGAAAGGGGTTGGTTCCATGGGGAAAAAAGGCTGAAAATGATAGGTAACACGACGATCGGGGGAAAGAGAGGAATCCAATGGGATAGTTCCCGAATAAGGGTGTTGGCTGGACTACTATACTCATTGTTTTTTTAACTCCTGCAAAGTTATAATCCATCCTGAAGAATATTGTAGTGATGAATTGGCCAAATTGTTAAAAGAAAAAATTTTGTAGGAATTTTGTAACCAAAATGCAAGCGGTAGGGTTGTGTGGAAATAGATCTTGTATGTTCCTTTTATGTTCTGTGTCTTTCCCAAGGGTTAGGGTTTTTAGGGTTCCTATAGACAAGGGTTTTGCCTTTGCTCTATCTCTCTGATATACATGCAGGGTTGAACAGTAGTACTCAGGCCAATATATCAGGGCACCAAATAAGGAGGCTCGACCATACCCTTAGTCGTACTACCCAATTATCTAGGTACTAGAGAGTATCTTCCCCAGTGTTGTTCTCGATGTCATTATAGTAGTCAGGAAACAGATCGAATAATCTAGAGTTGGTTTCAAGAGACCTAGGGGACTCCTGATATACCTAACAGTACGTGGGAGTGATGGACATGTATAGATTTTGACTGGTACAGTACTAGTCGAGGGGTACCAACAAGGGCTACAAAGGTTTCTAACAAGGTGAAACATTTGTTTCTAAGTAACCCCAAGAAACCGTTTGTATATCTTGTGTAGTCTTCCCCATTGCAATTTTACCCATTGAGCAACAAATCTTTGTGCTTTAAAGACGCCAACGGTACACGTCTCTACCCTAGAAAAAATTCCAACAATTTATGCAAAGGAAAGTGATTTGATACCACTTGTTAGGTATTAGATCTATTATAATAAGCAAAAAATAGAAATATTCCAACAAATACCAACATAACAAAAAAAAGTAGAGAACCAAAACACCAAAGATGTAACCTTTATTGATAGAAAGTAATGTTCGCTTGCCTCTTCGAGGGGGCAACCTCCAACAGAGTAGTGCTCTATTACAATAATTCTCAAGACAAGTCTCATGCACGCCTTCTACTCTTATTTATACTAATTCTATCTCCTAAAGAACATTCTAGAGGAAGATCTTTCTAGAAGGGAAAGCTTCTATTAGGTCTTTTTACATTAGACTTGTTCACATTATTAAATAGGCCTTATTAACTAATGTTAGCCTTTATTGCATGGAAAATATATTATTCTACCTACATGAGGGGTTAGGGAGGTTAGGTCCCTAACACATTGGAGTCAAAACAAGATTGCACTCATCCATGCCAAACTTGTTCAACAATTTTTCGATGTACTTCTTCTAGGAGACTAATATGTAATTTGGATTTTGTATGACCTCAATGCCCAAATAGTACTGAGGATGTCCCAAATTTTTCATCTCGAAACCTTTCTTCAACTCTTTCTTTAGGAATGCAATGTATCTTTCATTATTCCTTATTATGAACAAATCATCTACATATACTACAAGATATACAACATGTTTTCCAACTTTATGGGAAAACAAAGTTAAATCATCAAGATTGAAATGCTTGAAATTCAATTTCAGAATATGCTCATTTAACTTTTCATACTATGCTCACGGTGCTTGTTTCATGCCATATAAGGATTTGATGAGCTTGCATACCTTTTGTTCTTGTCCTTTCACAACAAAGGCTTCCAGCTGAGGCATGAAAACAATATCTTTCAAGTCTCCATTCAATAAAGAAGTCTTCACATCCATTTGATGAATTTTCCATCCATTTTGTGTTTCCATGGAAAATAGAGTATGGATGGTAGCCCATTTTGTTGTGGGGGGGGGGAGATTCTCCTCATAATCAACACCTTCTTTCTGTGAAAATCCTTTTTCCATGAGCCTTGCTTTGTGTTTGTCAAGTGATCCATCTGATTTGTACTTGTTCTTGAACACCCACTTGCAACCAATTGGTTTGGTTCCAAATGGAGGATCCACCAACTTCCATGTCCCATTCTTGATGAGAGCATCATATTCCCTCTGCGTGGCTTCTTTCCATTCATCATGAGAAGTGGCTTCTTTAAAGGAAATATGTTCAAAATTAGTAGATAAAGTCAACTCACAATCACATGAAATTTCCATGTCATCTACATCACCTAAGTTTGAATTATCTTCATTACCTCCATCTTGTCTTGAGGAAATTTTGGTTCCTGTCTTTTCGACCTCATCAGGATGAACACTTTCAATTGTTTTTGTGAACCATTTTGGTGGATTTTTCTGAGATGGTCTAGGTTGCTCAACTGATTGAGGTGGTGTTGAGTTCTCATCAAGGCTCAACTTTTCAATCCTCTTGATCACATCATCCAAATGAACTTCTTGTTCTGATGAAGTGGCAGGAACTTCTTCATGTGGGGTAGATGGTGCTTCAAAAGGAGATTCCAGAGATTGACCCAAGATAGAGATCCCCTCTTCAAGATGTGGAATATTATCACAAAGTTCATGATATGTTTTACGTAAATGAATATGTCCAGATGATCAAGTTGCCTCTCAATAGTTTCATCTTTCTTAGAGGATTCAAGAAAGACTACATCTTTGGAAAGGAAGTATTTCTTGTTTGTCTCATTGTAAAGATAATATCCCTTGGTGGTATTTGAGTACCCCAAGACGATGCACTTTTGAATCCTTGCATCAAGATTGCTTCTTTTGTCTTTAGGAATCAAGGAATAACATATGGAACCAAAGACCCTGAGATGCCTCACCAAAGGAATGTGGCCATACCACATTTTATAAGGAGTCTTGTTTAGAAGAGAATGAGATGGACACTTGTTTTTCACATAAACTGCACGTAGAACTACATCAGCCCAAAACATCAATTTTACATTCTTGAAAAACATCATGGAACGAACCATACTCAGGAGTGTCATGTTCATCCTTTCAGCTACACTGTTCTACTGAGGATTGTATGGAACTATGGCTTGATGCTTGATCCCATGTTGGCGAAGGTAGCTTTCACATTCATTAGATGTTTATTATTTTCCATTATTAGTGCGAAGAGAGCCAATACGATATTGAGCTTCATTTTGAATCCATACATGAAATTTTTAAATGTTTCAAAATCTTGTGAATTATCTTTCAGCAAGTACACCCAACACATCTCGGTGTAATCATCAATAAAATACATGATATATTTATTTTCATTTGGAAAAGGAACATGCATAGGGCCACACAAATCAGAATGAATCAGTTCAAGTTTTCTACATGCTCTAGATGTAGAATCATAAAATGGTCGTTTGTTATGCTTTCCAAGGATAGAAGCATCACATTGCTTCAATTTCCTAGGAATAGTAGGAAAACCAGAAACACCATTCTTTCTCAACAAACAAAGACTGTCATAATTAATATGGCCAAATCTAGCATGCCACAAAAGACTAGATGATGTTATACCTTCACCGTGATGAGAGAGGTATGCAACATTTTGTGTAGTCTTGCATCTTCCATTCTGGTCATGACAACCATGTCGTTAGAATCCTTTTGTATTTCAAATTTTTCACCAAACATATGAACAAAGTGACCTTGTTGTTAGATGTGCATAAGGGACAACAAGTTCCTTTACATCTCGGGAAGATAGAACACATAATGCAAAATAAAATCCGGGAATCCAAGCAACTTGAGTCCAATGGTGCCCATTCCCAAAGGTTTTAGACTCGACTTATTTGCAAAATACACTATGCCATCTACATTGTCATTGAAGTCTTCAAAGGAGTCTCTTTGGAATGCCATGTGCGAGGTTTCACCTATGTCAAGAAGCCATGCATCTCTCTAAGGAGTATATGAAGTGTTAAATAAATCTTCAGTTACTCCTATATTGCAATGTGCAATAATGTAATGAACATATTAAGGTGGATTACCTTTTGTTGGTTATGAAGTTTTACCTTTGTCCTCTTTCTATTATGTATGTCTTCTTTGATATTCTCCCATGGAACTCTGCAGTCATCCTCTTCATGTGATCCATTCTTTATTGGATCTATCACCTTAGTTGTGTCTACCCCCTTGCCTCTGAAACTCTTTCTTCCACGTCCTCTTTTGCTACTTTCTCCTCTAGAAGAATCATGTGGTTTATTCTTCTCTTTCTAAGCAAGGAACATGATCTCCCCAGTTGAATGAGTTGACTTCTTTCTAAAGGCTTCTTGTGTTCTGCAACTTTCTCCACCAACTTGTCAAGTGTGATGTATTTCATCTAACCACTTGCTTGCAGCGATTCAAGGTAGTGAGAATATGTAGGGTAGAGGGACTTAATGAAGGCTGTGAGACAGATATCTATATTCACTCCAGTGACCTCAATGTCATGCATTATGGCTTTGATTTATGAAGCTAAAGCCATAGGGTCATCATTCTTCAACTCTAGGTTGAAGAGCTTCACCATTAGTTGTATGAGTTCCAGTTCAGAGTGTGTGTCACACATGTCATTCAATCTCTTCAAAGTGTTATAGGAGTCATCAATAGAAGTAATATGACGACTCACCTCTTCACTTATTGTCATAGAGACCGCAACAAATGATTTATGGTCTTTGTCCTCCCATATGGCATGCTCTTTGTTTGATGTTGGAATGGGTGGTCTACTACTATTCGACTTTGTTTCTAAGGAAGTAGATTTAAAGAATGTTTATGCTTTTTCTTTAGTGACTGCTACTCCTTTACAAATGCCTTTCCATGGGTTGTTGAAGATCAATGTGCTTTTGATTTTTCTATACCATTCTCTATAGTTGTCTTTTCTAGTCAACACCACGTTGATAATGGAGAGGAGAGAATGCATCTTATGTTACCTTGGCGCACATTTAGAAACAAAAAAATGTGCACTGATAGCTATGCAATCTTGTATATGGATGAAACCCTCATCAATGATACCAACTGACCAACAATAAAAAATTTGGAGCAATGATCAATGGTATGGGAAATTTATTTGCTTGAGTTTAAATTCCTTCCCAAGGGCACACTTCGCTTTCACTTACATACCACGAACCCACAACCATAAAGAAGTGGTGATTAAGCAAGCAAATCCGTTATTGATCTACGTGGAGGAAAGATCGATGCTCTTCACACGAACCCACATTGCATAATTAAAATTCAAGTGAAATATATATGCCCAAGTCCAAGCTATATTGGAAAATTGACACGTGAAGGAAGTGTGGATTCGGTGTGTGGTTACCATGCTACCACTTAGCCTCTCTCACCCCACAAAACAATCACCCACACCTAGTGGAGCGTAGACAAAATGGTGGATGGGAATTAGGGTAATCATTGGTATCAATGTGCATGAGGAATGCGTCTGGAAGATATTACTACACATGATGGAATGCAATGGTATCATTGTGTGTGAGGAATGTGACTAGAGCAACGATGAGAGCCAATGGTGGATAGTTACTCAAATTACAATTTTTCTTATTAAGTTTTTGCATACTAGAACGAATGGATGAGTGAATTGTAGCATGGATGATTGGAACACATACTGGTTTACAAGAGAGATAGAGAATTGACCAGAGCGTTAGAGGGCAGAGGAATGGATGAAGGAATTTATGCACATTGGGGGAAAGAAAACTCCAATAGATAAAATGGAGTTAACTTGTGCTATGACATCACTGTCAGGCCAGGTATTGGCAAAACTCGTAACTCCACTTTTGTAGACTACATTATCTTGAGATTCAATAAATATACAAAATGTGATTATTTGTCTTCACTAATGGATGACTCTTCCTATCACCTATGATTCTTCATATTTACAATTTATGTTATAGGTAAAGCAATCTGAAGGATTGCATGTCCAACAATGTGTACCCCTGGTAACTTATAGGTAATGTCTAGATGTAGACCTATGTAATACGAGGGAGCATGTGGGATTCCTAGATACCCCGGTTATAAACTTTGAGGGGGGTAGGGCCTGGAGGTGAGTGGTGTAGACTCAATTGGATAGTTTGGTCAGATTTAGTCACGGGAAACCCCAATTCAAGCTTAAAGGGGGGAATGTTAGGTTAAACTTACTTGGTGAAAGAGTCAAAGTTGTTAGGTGAACATTAGTGATTGTGGGCACATGGTTTTGGTGACCCGTGGTTTTAGAGCCCATGGATTGCATGTTATGAAGGCCTTTAAAAGGCTGGTGATACTCCATTATAATGTGCTAAGAGTTGATCAATGAAGGCTCACTTGGTTGGGACCGAGAGGTTGGTCGTCTTAGTCGGGTTTGGTCAAATAACTAATAGACATATTAGTTGGTTTTTCCTAGTTTGGGTTTTTGAGGATAAATCTAGTGCATGATTTATGTGTTGCTATGTTCTTGGTTGATTATTTTATTTATCTCGCATGTTGATTTATTTTCATATATTTCCAAGGCTTATGAAAATTAAATTGGTTGTATGTAAGACTATTGTTGATTCATATAGGAATGAGAGTTCAAGTTGTTAACTAGATTATGGTGTGTCTATCCTCAACCACATATGTAGTGTTGATAGATTGGCCAAATTCAAGGTTCTTATGTGCTATAAGGGGCCTAAGTCAAGGATGTTCGATGTCTCCTTTCCTTTTTATATTGGTTGTTGAAGGGTTAAGCATAATAATAATTGACAGAGAATGATTTTTCCAAGGTATGAACATGGGAAACACAATAACTCTATCTCGTATATTATTTGTAAATGATTCCATTTTGTTTGGAAAAGGATTAGCAAGGGAAGTTGTAGAGTATAAGGAAAATTTAGATTTGTATAGTAAAGAAATAGGGATGGAGGTAAATATTCATAAGTTCTCTATTTTATTTAATGGACTTAGAGAAGATATAAAAAGACAAGGTAGGTAATTTAATATAATCCTTTTGACTGTGACCTTTTGATTAAGGGCTAAAATATTTAGGGTTCCATCTAAAGCCTAGTAACTGCAAGTTTAGAGATTGGGTTTGGATATGTGAGAAAATATAAGGTTGGGTGATAAAATGGTGTTCTAGGTGGTTTTCTATAGGGGTAAGGTTGAAGCTAGTAAAATCCATACTGGAAGGGATCCATATTTAATTTTTATCTTTAGTTCATGTACATAAGGGTATCTTGGAAAAGATTAGAACAAAGTTCTTTAGCTTCTTGTGCATAGGGAAAGGAGAGAAGAAAGGTATTCCTTTGGTTAAGTGGAAAAAACTTACAAAGCCAAATGAGGCTAGAGGGTGGGGCCTTGAGAATATACATTTGTTTGGACATGCATTTATAGCAAAAAAGTTTGTGGAGAATGATGCATAATGAAAAGTTTGTGGGGAAAAGTAATGATGGCAAAAATATATAACATTGATTTCTATAAAAGATTGGATCACAAAAGAAAGGAAGGGTTGTGGAGGGGCTTTTGTTGCATGGAAAACTCTAGTGAAATCATTTTGCTTGGTAGGTAAATGCCTAGTTTGGAAAATTAGTAGAGGATGTAAAGTAAAAATATGTAAAGATCCTTGGATGGGTTGTTCTGGAAATTTCCAATTATTAGATCCTTTAAAAAATGCTCTTTGTAATTTGGAAAAATTATGATTTAATAAATGTAGTTGAACAAGGAATTAGCTCTATATGGCTTCAAGGTTGGAAATCAAATGCATAATTAGTTGTTCAAGGGGGATTAGAGGAAGAATGGCAACAATATACTTCCATTCTCAAACATAATGCTATAAGATTAAAAGATGATGAAGAAGAGATCAAATGGTCCACAAATGAAGCATATGTGACGCGCACAACAAAATTTGGATATGTGGAAAGGGTAGAGGAGAAGAGGAAGGAGAAAACAAATGATGGTCAAAGGCAATCTGTAAGTTGAGTAATCCTATAAAAACTAGGATATTTTTATGGTTGGCTCTATCCAAAAACGTTTCAACATGGGAAAACAATAAAAAGAGGTCATGGGAGGGACTTGGTACGTGCATACTTTGTAAAAACAATGAAGAGTTAATATATCATTTATTGGTGTGCTGCTATTTTTTAAAAGAATTATGGTGTGAGGCCACAACACTAACAAATGGAAATGGGAAGTGGGAAGGGGAGACCATTATCTTTATTTCAAAGTAGTGTATGGACAAGGCCACGACAACACATTTGAGTTATGTGCTTTGAGGGTGGCCTTTAAAATAGTATCTAACAGAGGAATAATTGATATCTAGACATTGTAGGATTCAAAGTTGATCATAGAATGGGAAAAGGGTACCATTAAATTGGAGAATTTACTTCTCAGCGTTATCATGGAAAAATTAGATAGGTGAGGAACATGTTGGAAGAAGTCTTCTTCCAACATGTTTTTAGATAACTCAATGTGAAAATGGATAAGCTTTCAAAATATGATTTAGCTCTTCAAGATGTCTTGTTGGTGGTAGTTGAAACTAATGAGAGGGGTACTTTTTCTGAAGAGGTAATTTCCCTCCATTGACAAGAATCAGACTGGAAGAATATGCCTTTGTTATTTTTTGTTTTTAGTATGTAAAAATGATCTTTGTATAAGGGGAATCTAGTCCTTTAAGACGATTGAAGTATGATTTTTTGGAAGACCATAATAACATAACTAAATGGACTGGAAATAGTGCTTTAAAGTTTCTTTTAGTTTTCTTAAGATTGGCATTAAGACAAAATCTTATGGATGATTGTCTTGACAGACTCTTTTTTTGCTAGTAGATAGAGTTCAATTTTGTTCTTTGGAGAAGGAATGGAGTGACTTGATCCTCCAGAGTGTTTAGAAGGCATAATGATATGTATATTTTGATTTCTACTTGAAATTTGGAATATACAAAAAAAAAAATTGGAAAAAAAGGTTGAACTTTGAAAAATGAAGTGTTCTTCTTACTCAAGGTTGATGGTATATATCTTACATATATGGTGGTCACAAGGTATGTGACAATTAGTCTCCATTGTTAGTGGGTGGGAACAAACTAGGAATTCTAGAGATGAAAGGAAACACTATGAGAGAGTTGGCCCCTAGGATAACTCGAAGGGATGATATAATCATTCTAATATTTAGATATAATAATAATAATAATGATAAAGTTACAAGAAAATTATTCTCCAAGTAAAATTCCAATTACCTCATATATACACGTAACCTCCTCCATAATTACTCAATACATATTTTATTTAAATACTCTAAGATCGTGGATTAGGAAATTGGATGATAAAAGATTGTCAACATCCAAATTAAATAAACATAACAAAGTTATAGTATGCACATCCATTTACCCCTAAGTTAACTCAACATTTAACCTAAGCCAATCAATAATAAGACCATGAATTCTCCTTAATCCCACTCCATAACCCTCATCCCGTTACAACCAAATTCTAAATCATATGAATCCTCCTATTCCCAGCAAACCAAACCATCTCTCTTAATTGATTTTATGTCATCACTTAAAAGGTTACAAATCTCAACAAATGTTTGCCATGTAATAGTAATAATGAGAATTATTCATTGGTATGATCAATTTATTTTGTTATTTTTTAAATAGAAACAACAAAAATTATTTATTGGTAGGTTCAATTTTTTTGTTACTTTTTTTTAATAGGGAAATGATTTTGATCAATTTTTTCTCTTTAATAAAAAATGTGTATAACCTCAAAAAAGATTATACATGTTGTTGTCCCTTGGGAGACTTAGCTTAACTTCCATGATTGATTGTTTGCTAGGACAGTACTAAAAAATGTCTTGGAGCATATAAACCACCAAAATCTCAAATCCCAAAAAACAAATATTGCCCAAAACATCAAATTTTCAGTTAATACAATATAGGAAACACAATGAAAAGAGATACACATGACCTGATACTAAATCATGAGACCAGACTAACTCTTTCTTCCCTATCCCCGATCATATTTCTCAACTAAAAGTGGAACTCC
>JZKD02S1015616.1:33381-52397 GCA_000966675.3 Picea glauca
ATGACACATACCATGATACCTCGGACCAATTACCTCATGGAGCAAGAGCCTTTTCTGATGCAAGCCCAGGCCGGTAGTGATGGAGGCTGGTACTGCTGACAGGACAAGTATGGCTAAGAAGAAGAAAATATGGGCCCTCAAGGGCCATGCTCAAGTCAATCTGCTCTCGTACTCCATGTCTAGGACCATGTGGGCCTCAAGACATGATCTCCTGGTTATCCCTAGATATCGGGGATAACAGGTCCCATTCTCATGTATTTTCAGGCATTAACCATGCAATTTGACCAGGAGGGCCACCAATATAAGTTCCAAGGCATCATTGTCAGTTTACCTGAGATCATTAGTTCCCATCGCATGGAAACGTTTCTCAAAAAGGGTTATTCTAGTGTTATTTCTCAACTATGTGCCATACAAGCAACATAAACACCCTTGGTGTCGTAAGACCTCCAATCCATCCTTTCTAAACATCAAGTGGTATTTTCCACTCCCCAAGGACTCCCTCCTTCTTGTGGTGTTCATGATCATTCCATTCCCCTTATACCCGAAAGCCTTCCTCCCAATATCCATCTGTATCGTCACCCCTTTTCCCCAAAAAATAAAATTGATAAAATGGTCCAAAAACTCTTTAATGCAGGTGTTATCCACCCTAGTATAATCCCCTACTCTTCTCTTATAGTCATGGTCCTAAAAAAAGAAAGTTCTTGGTGAATGTGTCCTGACTTCCATACCCTCAACAAATTTACCATTAAAAACAAATTTCCCATTCCTGTCATTGATGACATCCTGGATGAACTGAGTGGCGCCTAATTCTTTACTAAACTTGATCTTCATTCGGGCTACCACCATATACGTATGAAAGAGGCAGACATTCCCAAGACTTCCTTTAGAACTCATGAGGGCTACTATGAGTTTTTGGTCATGCCCTTTGGCTTGTGTAATGCCCGCTCCACCTTCCAAAGCTTCATGAATCATGTCTTCCTTCCTTTTTTCCATCATTTTGTCTTAGTTTTCTTTGATGATATCCTCATATATAGCAAGACCTGGATAGAACATCTTTCTCATGTGGATCAAGTTCTCCATATATTCTCTCAGCACCAACGTTTCCTGAAACAGTCTAAATGTGCTTTTGGTGCCTCAAAAGTAGAGTACTTGGGTCATCTGGTTGGCAAGGATGGCGTCAGGGTGGATCCTAAAAATATTGAATCTATGCAAGACTGGCCTCACCCAAAGACTCTCAAAATATTTCATGGATTTATGGGCTTAACAGATTATTATCGCAAGTTTGTTAAGAATTACGTAAATATTACAACACCTCTCACTTCTCTCCTAAAAAAGAACTCATTCACTTGGATTCCAGTTACTTCTCAAGCTTTTCAAACCTTGAAGATGGCCATGTGCACCACCCCGGTCCTAGCCCTTCCTGATTTCACAAATACCTTTGTCTTGGAATGTGATCCTCCAGGGAAAGGAATTGGTGTTGTCCTTATGCAAGAGGGTCGGCCTTTGGCCTTTACCAGCAAGCAACTATCTGAAAGAAATCTGGGCAAATCTATCTATGAAAAAGAAATGTTGGCTATTCTGAATGTCGTTCCTTTGTGGTGCCCTTATATATTGGGGCAGTGCTTCCAAATTAAGACAGACCATCAAATCCTCAAGTATTTTTTGGAACAACGCATGTCCTCCCTGAAGAAACAAAAATGGGTAATTAAGCCATTTGGCTATGATTATGAGATCATTTATAAGAAAGGAAAAGAAAATTTGGTTGTGGATGCACTTTCCTGCAAATATGAAGATGAAGGATCCCTTTTCTCTCTTTTGTTCATTGTACCAGATTGGCTCCAAGCCATTTGCCAGGAATGGCTACAAGATCCCAAAAGTTCGCAGTTGATCCAACAATTGCAGTGCAGTGCTCCAGCTCCCCCAGGGTACTCTTGGCTCCATGATGAGCTTCGATACAAAGGTTCTCTGTATTTAAGTAAACAATCAAATCTTAAATCCACGGTACTTTTTGAGCTTCATGCTACACCGACAGCGGGGCACTCCGGGTTCACCAAAACCTATGACATGATCAAACGCTTTTTTTTCTAGGATGGTATGAAACAAGACATTTGTAATTTTGTCACTGAATGTGATGTGTGTCGACGCAACAAGGGATAAATAATCAAATCTCAGGGCACACTACAACTGCTCCTGATTTCACCTACTATTTGGAAGGACATCTCTATGGATTTTATTAAAGGCTTACCCAAATCGGGAAATAAATCAGTCATCATGGCAATTGTTGATCTCCTTTCCAAGTATGCTCATTTCTGCACTCTTCAACACTCGTTTATAGCATCCACGGTGGCTTAAATTTTCATGGATTAGGTCTTCAAGATTCATGGCATGCCACACTCTATTGTTTTTGAACGCGACCCAACTTTCACAAGAAATTTTTCGCAAAAAATGTTCAAGCTACAAGGCACCCAATTGCATCTCAGTACATCTTATCATCCCCAGACTGATGGTCAAACAGAAGTTGTCAACAAGTGTTTGGAAACATATTTGAGGTGTTTTTCCTTGGAAAAGAAAAATTAGTGGACTCAATGGTTACCCCTAGATGAATGGTGGTACAACACTTCATACCATACAGCTACACGCATGACTCCTTTTCAAGCGGTATATGGATAGAATCCACCTTCATTTCTCTCATACTTACCTGTTGTCTCGAAGTTCCAGGCGGTTGACCAAACACTTACAGTTTGAGAGGCTATTCTTTGTACCCTCAAAGAGAATTTGGTAATGGAATAGAATCGCATGAAGAAACAAGAAGATCAAGGTCGCTATGAACGTCAATTTGAAGAAGGGGATCAGGTGTTTCTTTGCGTACAACCTTACAAGAATAATTCCCTCAAGGCCGAGCATTGTCAAAAGATAGAACCCAAATTTTATGGTCCTTATACAGTTCTCAAGCATGTGGGACAGGTTGTTGGATTATTGAGAGGGGGGTGAATCAGTAATAGACCAATTTAATATTTTTCAACCATATAATCCAAGTGTTATATCAATGAATCATTATCATCCAATAACTACAGAGTAAATAAGAAATGAACAAATGAAAAAACATACACATACATAGTACACCAGTGTTTTACGTGGAAACCCAAATCGGGAGAAAACCACAAAATGTTTTTTTTTATATGTCTTGAAGAATTACATTCATTGGAAGCACCAACTTCCTTTGTTTTCTAGCTGCAACTGGAAGGAGGTTCCAACCCCCTAGTTTCTTAGGCTACAACTTGAGGGAAGATCCAACTCCCCAATTATCTGGATACAACCGAAAGGTGGCTACAACCACCTGTCCTTGCCTCGTCCTGCCACCCTGAATTAGAAGTAGAATGATGGAACCACTGTCAACCTGTCACCTTGAGATATACTGCTGTAAACCTGTACCAATAAATCTGAACCATGCATCAACCTGTACCAAATAACCTATAATCAACCTGTACCATAAAAAATTGCATCCAACCATGTACCAAGTATGTAACAATCATGTGTCAACTACTCATCAACTATGACTCATCAATATGCACCGACATCATCAACTATACATCTCATGTATGTGCCAACTCATCAACTACTTGTCTCAACCAAGTACTCAACATGTACCTCAACTAAAATCCCTCATCAATTTCATCATCCAAATCTTATTTTTAGCTCTATAATAGACCTGGTGTATATGATCACATTCCTGCAAACCTTCCTTAACTTCAACAACAAGAGACTAGCATTTTCATCAAACTTTTCTTTAGTCTCATGTGTGTAGTTTTGGATTAGTCAACAAACCTAACTTGAAGTAATCATAAATTTCTACATGTAATGTATAAAGATATGAAACTGATACACAATGTTCTTCAGTGTTTTTTATAAAATTCCTCTAGGTTTCACTACTTGGAACCTCTCAAAAAATGAGTTATAGAAAAAATGGCATACTTTACTGAATTCTAGCTTATTCTAGAGAGAGACCTTGTAGAGAGTACCCCACACAGAATATTTGTTGAATTGATCTGAAACTATGACTATGAATACTAAATATTTTACCCTAACCAACACATATGGTTTCACTGAATTTGGATCTGTTATGAAGAAGTTATGATGTTTTTACCCGAAACACTTGTTTTTGACTAGTTTCAGGACTAGCCACAAACCCTATTTTCCATGAAGTGTAACTCCAAAAATACAATGAACCACAAGATGAATTGTTTACTATGGATACTTGGATATTTTTTCTCAATGGCATATCAATTTGACGGTCTGAATCATTATAGAAAACAAGTTATAGAAAAAATGGTGAGATGGCCTGTAAATAACATACCTTACAAAACACCATCAAAAGAATTTATCCTTCCTTGCATTTCGGCCTTATTTTCTTCACCTTCCCTCAGAATTTCGGATTAGATATCCTTGGTTATTGTTGAGCCTCTGAATTGGCATCCCCACTACCCTATTATACTCCTCATCTATACCTTTTTGACTTACCTAAGCTTGGATAAATGACAAAGAACACTACCATAAGCCATTCATGAGGTCATAAGGTAAAGTATAATTAATTCATGCATTTTTGTGGTTTATTGATCTAGGAGACTAAATGTTTCATGTACTAATGTTTTAATTTTCCATGTGTAACCTTTGACCTCTAGATGAGTCGAGCCTTTTTGTACCAGCTCAACCATCCGATACTTATGCACCAAATTGCCACTGTCTGAATCCAGTACCAAGCGCACCTTCCATTCAGATCCGGTACCGAACCATCCACTATTGCGATCCAATACCAATGGTTGCAGACTGTTCTAGTCTAGTACCAACCACTTGCATATTGTTCGGATCTGGTAGGATTTACCGAATCTCACTTGTCACGATCTGGTACCAATATAGGAAGCAAAATATACCAAGTTTAGCCCCAGATCGTACCAAAGATAATTGTTGGATGTTTGTTGAATCATTAAAGCTCTAGAAAGGTTATGATAAGCTTGTTTTCTTATTTCTTCATCCTCATACACTTCGTGTCATGAGGATGAAGCTTAAAATATGTAACCGAATATATAAATTTGACAATTGATTGATTTGCTAAAGATCTCACCTCCTTGTGTTTCACGACTAAGATTGTTTAAATAGTCATGAAAAGGATGGTGGAGGTAGTAGAGAGTTAGCATAACATAGTATGTGAAGCAGTGTTACATATTGCAGAATAGATTTTGATTTGAAGTTTAATAGAAGGATGTCAATTATTTCCATGTCTTGATCATTTATGAATGAATGTGAGTTGAGTTGTTAGCATAGTTTAATTCTATGTTTTTAAATTTGAGTAAGAGGAATGTGTGGATTGAAAGAAATCTTATTTTAGAATCCAGTCACTGACCTGTTGAAGCGGCAAGGGCCCACCACCCAACAAAGGTCAGCATCCTTATAGATTAGTATTAGTAGTTGATTTCAATAGTATAAATGTTAGACTAGTTGAAGCTTTGATCTTTTCAGATGATAGCAGTATAGTTCAATTTAGGTTTCGATTGTTTAGAGATCTTTTGCATATACTCTATTTCTATATTTATGAATTTTATTTCATGGACATAAATGTTGGCAACAGTAGTCAGACATATTTGAAGGAGAACTAGTGAATTTCACAACAACACATTGTGAACCACAACATACTCAATATATTGACTATTGAACTACCCATGCTATGTCTTGATGATTGATGTGTGATTTCACTTTTAGAAGTGTGACTACATAGTTAGTTTTTTGGGTTAGATAGCAGAGTTAATCTGTCAAAAGAACTACATCTCATACTTTCATGTGCCATAATGGAATAGATAGCCTCTCTGTGAAAGACAACCAAAGTGTGTTTTGATTTGCTAGTTTGTTTTGTTTCCAACATGCATAATCTAGAATAGTTCTATACTCATGACATTAGAATTACCTTCCTTACTGGTGTCTTGTGACTCTGTTGATTACGAATCCCAGATTGATAATTAATGAGTGCATTATATTACACATATAAGTAGCACAACATTTTGGTGTCGTTGTCGAGGAGTTCCAAATGGTAGGAAGTGATTTTTAGCTTAGATTGTTTGCATAGTTTTTGAATGATTTTAAAGGCTAATTGAGGGAGAAGGATAAAACGTTTAAGATGTGAGTGAAGAGCCACGCGGCCACTAGAGTGGGTTTCTCCGAAGCCAGGTTTCCTTCTTACCTTCTAGATAGATATAGGATTTCAATTCAGTTAAGAATCAAATTTCCATTTTATGCATAGATATAGAGATAATAAGGGTAGATTTGTAAGCTCTAAAGATTCAAAAACAACCCCCCCCCACTAATCCAACTGACACTGGTGCAGGAAAAATTCCACTAGGATAAAGTCAAAGGGGAGCCAGTGAGGCTCCAGAAGAACAACCTAAAATGGAAGAATCAACATTGGGGCGGACAGAACGCGAATCTGCTAAACATTCAGGAGACACACAAAATCTAGTTTCTGAACCATCTATTAGTGGAATGGCAGAAGAAGAAGGAAATGCAGCCATTGAGATTGAGACCTTTGGGTTTCCAATCTTGGATATTTCCAGAAACATCAGCATGAAAAACATCCCACTATCATCGTTACCCACTTTTAGAGGTATGTCAACTGAAGATTCAGAATTATTCTTATTCGAGTTTCACATATTATGTAGAAGCTATAACTACTCAGACGATGCCCAAAAACTTAAGTTTTTTCCTGCTACAATGAAGGATTCAACCTTAAGATGGTTCATGATCTTAGGAGAAAATACAATCCTCTCTTGGGATTAGATGAAAGACACATTTTTATGGAAATACCAAGACTATTGTAAGTATAATGCTAAAAATGATATTTTTAAAATGCAGCAAATAGAAGATGAAAGCCCTGAAAACTACTTAGAAAGGTTCTTATACAACTACCAGAAATCAAAATTATTCACCACAGACCCAGCTGTAGTAAGAACTGTATTTTTGAAGGGTATTAGAGATGACTTCATAGAAGTTTTAAATTTGTTAAGTTCAAGAGATGTGCACCAAAATCCTTTTGCAGAAATTGCAGATTACTATAGAATATAGTCAAGAGGACAAGATAAAATAGGCAAAGCACCAAGAGATTATTTTAGTAGAAATAAAAGACAAAGCTCAGGAACTGTCACCAGAACTGAGTTAGGAAACTTATTAGAGAACTTTAAAACAGACATCTTGAGCACAATCAGTAACCAGTTAGATACCCTAAAACTGAAAAAGAAACAAGAAGAAGAGAATGTTTTAGCAATCTTCTATCCTAGATGCCAAAATAAGCATGGTGAAAAAGAATGTCCATTTAATTTCATAGAAATCTGTAGCCTGTGTACACTAGAGCACCCCACATCTGAGTGTCCAACTTTGGTTGAACTACAAGCCATGTATAGGGGAGGAGGAGTCTCACAAGAGCAATCATACCCTTCTAGAAGACCTTAGAGAGCACAAAACCCCAATGCATTTTATGACCCTAATGCACAGTATCAAAAACAACAATGGGGTCCTCCCCCAATGACCTATCCAGAATGCACACCTCAGTAAGCTCAAACTCAACCTTGGCAATAAGGTTGGAGGGGGCCTGTGTATGGGAATCCCTCTTACCCTACATATCCACAGTATCATGCAAACATTTCCCAATTACTACCTAGATTTAACCCACCACAGATGCAAGATTTACTCCCACCTCTCATACAAAAGCAATTTACAACCCCCTTGAACCCTAACCAGCAGCAACAAGTACCTATAAATGCCAATCAACAGCCATAAAACCAAGTTGTCCACAACCCTATGACACCAACAATAATCCCTACCCATCCAATCCCTAACCCCAATAATCAACCCACCCACCCTATGCAGAATACAAAAGTTCAAACCTTTCCCACCTATGAAATTCAACTACGATCAGGGAAAACTGTAAATCAATCAAATCCTGGAGTAATAATTCAGGAAGAAAATGATAATCATTCTGAGGAAGAAAACACTCAAACCACCCCTGTAGAAGAAGATACTTCCCCTCCTATTCCAATCACTTCTCAGTCTTTAAGAGTACCTCAATAAGTTAATATTCCACCCTACCTCGAAACACTAATAGTGAATAAACCTCACCCACCCTTGCACAAAGATATAGAGGATGAATTACAAAATGTATGTATAAAATACCTCTGGTGCAAGCCATTAAGGATATCCCCATATATGCCAAAATCATAAGGGATATTTTTCTTAAGAAACCAGGAAGGAAGAAGAAGGAACCTCCCCTTGTTCAGGTGGTGGGGTAATTATCTGAATTTATTTTTGAAATGCCATACAAATATAATGACCTTGGGAACCCAGTAGTCACTGTTGAAATTAATGGTATTTCTTTACCAAACACACTCATTGATTTGGGTGCATAAATTAATGTAATGCCTTTTGACACTATGAAAAAGCTCCAAATAAACCATTAAAGACTAACCCAAACCATTATAGAGTTGGAATATAAGTCAATCATTAGCCCTGCAGGAAGTCTAGATGATGTCACAGTCACTCTAGCTTCTTGGGAATATCTAGTAGACTTTCTAGTCATCTACTCTAAATCATCCTCCAAACCAGGACAACCTATGGTTCTTGGTCGTCCTTGGCTATCCATAGAAGATGCCTTTATGTATTGTCGGTCTAGTGAGATAACTATATCCAATGGCACCCATAGCCAAAAGCTTGTCCTCTTTCCTCCTACCCAACAGGCACAGGAAATACCTGTCTGGTTAGAAAACCCTTATGGAGAAGAAGATTGCATCAGACCCTGTTAACACTTGAAAAGGTAAGAGGAATGCAAGAACAATCGTATGAACAAGTCTTAAGTTTATTTTTGGCTAATACAAATTGTATTGAATACCTGAGGTCTTTTGCAGAGTTGTCACACATTTTCAGTTCCATGTGTCAACAAACTTGGCACCCTGATATCACTCAATTATATACGTTATCACCATCTTCCTCAGAGAAGGAAGAAAGTACTGAACTTGTTGAGATTAGCCCAGGAAAACCTTTGTATATCAACTCTAGTTTGGAACCAGAACAAAAGACACAAGTAATTGAAATGCTCCAAAGACAATTTGATACCTTTTCATGGGATTATACAAACATGAAAGACATTCATCTTGACACATGCACACATCATATCTACACTAATGACCAAATCAGACCAGTTAGACAGCCTCAGTGAAGGATGAATCCAGCCCCTAAAGATATTGTAAAAGAGGAATTGCAAAAACTCCTTCAAGCCAATCTTATACACCCCATTTCAGATAGTCAATGGGTGTCTCCACTTGTCATAGTTCCCAACAAAAATGGTAAGTGGAGAATATGTGTAGACTTCAGGGAGTTGAACAAAGCCATCCATAGGGATTATTTTCCCTTACCATTTATTGATCAGGTGTTGGATAACTTGTCCGGAAAGAAGTATTTTTCATTCCTAGATGGGTTTAGTGGTTATAACCAAATACAAATAGAACCTGAAGACCAGGAGAAGACCGCTTTCACCTGCCCATGGGGAACCTATGCTTATAGGGTTCTTCCTTTTGGACTTTGCAATGCCCCAACCACTTTTCAAAGGGTTTTCCTAGCCATTTTCTCTGACTTGACCAATGATTGCGTGGAATTCTACATGGATGAATTTACAGTCCATGGAAAAGACTTCCAGGAAGCTTTGACTAGCCTAGAAAAAGTCTTGATTAGGTGTAAGGAAAATAATATTTCCCTAAGTAATGAAAAGTCAAAGATGATGCTCACTGAAGGTATTTTTTTGGGACATCACATATCTGGTTCTGGAATGAGAGTTGATCCAGAAAATATTCATATTATCATACAAATTAGAATACCTTCCTCACAAAAGGAAGTTCGTAGCTTTTTAGGGCATGATGGCTACTATAGAAGATTCATTCTGAATTTTACAAGCCTAGCTACCCCTTTGTTCAAGTTATTATCTAAAGAAGTCGAATTTAAATGGGATGATGAATGCCAAATTTCTTTTGAGATTCTAAAATAGAAATTGTCAACTACCCCTGTATTAAGAGGACCAAATTGGTCCCTTACTCCGCAAAGCGTCTTCCCATGAGGGATTTCACCATAAGGGGACCACTTTGGAGTTCATCCATCTTTACTTATTATCAATCATTACAAGACAATAATGAGTCATATTTACATCAAACTATATTGGGTCCATTACCCAAACCTTTGTGTTGTGGGGCTTTCTTCAAGGGTTGACATCAATGAAAACCAACCTTAATCAACACAAGTGGCCTATCATTTAGCTTTGCCTAGTCATTCAAAGCTACATCCTATTTTTCATGTTTTATGATTACAGAAGGTGATCGAAACTAAGTGCCAAATTCAAACTAATCTTCCCGAGTTAGCCAAAGAAGGATCCATTTGGATACAACCACAAGCCATTTTGGACCAGCATGAGCATCACCTGTGTCAGAGAACCATCAAGGAAGTGTTAATCCAGTGGAAATATACAACTCCAGCAGATGCCACTTGAGAACTAGCTACCATTCTGCAACAAGTTCCACATCTCAAGCCTTGAGGACAAGGCTGCTTTTAAGGGGGAGGACATGTTAGGGTCCTAACCCACACATAGATAGAACAATATATTCGGATGTAATAAAGGTCAATATTAATAAGGCCTTTCAATAAAATAGAATAAGTCAAATGTAAAGATACCTAATAAAAGCTTCCGCTTCTAGAAGGATCTTCCTTTAGATGTTTCTTTTGATAGACATGTTTAGTATAAATAGAAGTCGAGGGTATGAGAACCCTAGCTTGGAGATTATTGTAATAGAGCTCTGCTCGACTGGAGGTTTCCCCCTCAAAGAGGCCTGTGAACCGCTCTCAGAATCAAAGTGTTATTTCTGTTGTTATTCTTATACCATTTCATTGTTATTGTGGTGATTATTGTGGTTATATTGTTGTTATTCTGCCATTTCTAGCATTTTATTTATGTTTTGCATACTTTATACATCCGGTATATTATAGATTGTGGGCGTGGCCAAAGGTGTTTTGAAATCAAATTGCATTTCTCCCCGCAATTTACCTCGATCCTCCACATGTCCCTTCTCCAAACCCATGGTTTTGATTGCGGCCCACATTCAAATTTTTAAATTCTACGCACCTTCAATCCCCGCAATGCGAAGAGACCATCGATATCATGATCTTGATGGTGTTCCTAAATGGACGGTTCATATTTTTTTTCTTTCATGATCTGTGGATCAGATCTAGCCTTCCTAAATCAACAACTGTGATTTATTTCATGATCCGGGATTCAGGATTTTCAAATATCAAACCCTTCTTTCCTTCATATTCCAATCTTCCAGAGTCAATGATTTATGGACACCTGTCCTTCTCAATCAACGCCTCTACCTCCAATTCGGGAATTCAAACTTTCAACCAGATAAACGGTTCTACGCCCCTTTCTCGATCAACTGTCAAGATCTTCTTCAGGTCTCCGAGCTTCTGAAATCTCAAATCTCAAACTAACGCTCTGGATCAAATGGCCCAGATTCACTTGGGATGATCTGACGCTTGATATCTTCTTCGGATGATCCAGTGCTCGAGAATTTATTTTGGCTCTCTAGGCTTCAGGAATTTCAAAACTCAAAGTGACATTCTAGATCAGACAGGCCATATTCAATTCAGATGATCTGATGCTTGAGATCTTATTCGGATGATCTGACAACTGAGATCTACTTCGGATGATCCAATAGTCAAAAAATTATTTTGGCTCTCCGACTTTTCGAGCTTCGGGTCTTTCAAATCTCAAACTGAAAAATCTTGAAGTGATATTTTTCTGGAGCATAACCTCCTCACATCTTTAGACCTGAAATGAATGTTGTTCGTTGATCATGATCTTAGATCGACTGCTCAATCTTTCTGCGATGTTTTTTTACCTTGGTTTTAAATCCAACAACCCTCCATCTTTGCTTATCATATCCTTCCACTTAATTTGATCTGATGGCTAACGAAGATTCAGATAATTGAATTCTAAAACCTTGTGCCCCACTTATCCTATCCTTCACTTAATTTTATCTGACGACTAACAAAAATTCGGATGATTGAGATATCATATCTTTCATCTTATCCTGTCCTTCCACTCAAAAATGATCCAATGGTTGTCAGATATTTAGATATTCGAATTCTCAACCCTTTTGCCCCGCTTATCTTATCCTTCCACTTACAGTGATCCAACGGTCATGGAGACTCTTGAAGTAGATCCACGATCAAGGATGATTGCGGAAAACAACTTGTAAGTGATTTAATTTGTCACCCAAGCTCCAAAATTTGAATTTGTGCATTTGTTGGTGAGTCAACCACCATCGTTGATCTTTGAAGCTATGAGATTTGACAGTCCTAACTAATTGAGGGATTGGAAATAGCGAGTAATTTAATTCTTCTTTCTCTCTCTGAAATTCATCCCTGCCGTTGATCTAGTGTATGCGTATCAACGGTCCTGGTTTGTCTTGTGGATATGTTGATCCAAATCACATTTCTGTATTTCTCTTTCCCTTCTGAAATTTGATGTATGCATACTGTTATCACCTGCTAATTTGTATTAAATTTTCCCAAAGCGTCGTTTCCATGTGTTATTTTTCCACTCAGATTTTCAAAACAAATCACTCGCTTTGTCAAGCCCCCGTCACCTAAATCCTTCACTCAACTGATCATCCAAAATAGTCATGTCCCCCATAAGTAAAAAATTTAGAGAATATCCCAAACCTATACCTAGCCTTAAGTTTATCTAAATCCCTTAGTTCCATCACCTCATTCATTTTTACCCTTATTTTCATATTCTCGTTGAAAATGAAAAATATTCCTTTTATTAAGTACACTTATCCTATCCACAAATTCATGTGTTAATCCTCATATGTCCAAAGTCCTTAGAAATAGAAAAAGGGTTTTTTATTATTAATATAAATATTTTTATATTAAAATATCTATATTAATATTTAATCCAATTTTTAATTTATGGAATCACGTCGAATAATGGGCACGAATCTCAATTTGTAATGTGGAAAATTCAAAGGTTGGATGGAGTGCACAAATACATATTGGGGATTGAAATAGCGAGGTGGTTAATTATGTGAAGGTGGGTGGAGGAAAGCTACCGTGGTTTCTTTCATGGACACATGTTTTTACGTGGAGCATATCGGGGGTAAAAGAAGTTTGGATTAAACCACTCCAGCCCAAGCCCAATGTGAATGCACCATTTATCATATGTTTAATGTGCAACATTTATCTAGGAGTGCATTTCAACAACAATTATGGAATTTCTAATAAATGAAATGCCTTCTCACAGTGAAAAGGTTTTACAGAGGCAAGATTCAAGTTTTACAAATTAAAGAAATTAATTTTTATTTCCATGAAAAAGATTTAAATGGGAAGATGCACGTGAACGAAGACTTAGACAATTCTTTATCCAAATATTTACAGGAGTAAAAGAAGAAGATAAAATGTATTTTACCAAAGACTGTAAATTGGAAAAAACACACAGTAAATGTTTTTTCACAGTGAAATGGTAAATTGGAAAAACATAACATAGTAAATGTTTTTCATGTGAAATGGTAAAAATAAATGTTTTTTACAGTGAAATGGTGAATTGGGAAAAACAAGACATGGTTTTAAAAGAACCAGGAGCATGAATTAAATTATGGAAATTTAATTCTACAGGATAGAAAATATTTGGGAATTATTTTTATTTCAAATATATTATTCCCAAATGTTTAATGAGAATATGGATAAATGAAATTATATTTGAAAGAGTATGTGTGAAATTTCAAAGAGAATGTGGCAGAGGAAGGAGCTGGAGCATCAGAGGAATCTGCAGGGATCATGGAACGCTTTTTTTTCTGAAAATTGTCATTTGTAATCATTGTAGAAACTGAAACGTTTCATTTCAGTTATTGTAACTGGTTGCACATTGAAGGAACTTGAATTGTATAAGTATTAGAGGTTATGAGTGTATTAATGATGGGCAGAAGTGTAAGGGCACAATTATGATGGTTCTGGACTCTATTGTAATTTGTTTAGGAGTGAATTGAATACATATGAAAAAGAATTTTGAACTATTTATGAAAAGATTCTAATGGCTATGATGTGAGTTTTGTCTTCCTTCATTGTTTGTATTTCTAGTGTTCTCTAATAAAATTTAAATTTTCATCTTTTTAAATTGGATAGTTAAAATCCCAAAATTCATCCCTTGATTCTCTTGGCTGAAACAATTTAAACTGTGTGCATTTTTTCCTAACTAATTCAAAATTCATTTTACTAATGCTCTGATGCAGTTACTTGTTTTTTCCCTTTCCTCCTACACTCTGCAAATCTCAATTTACAACTCAAATTCATTGCCTCATTTAGCCTTTATCCTCTGGAGAGTTCTATTGGCCAGCCAGTGTTTTCATTCATTTTTAGAAATTTTGACTCCATATCCCTGAGTGTCCCTCCCCTTATTAGCCAACAAATTTATAAAAACCTCCAAAACAAACCAACTCTAGCCACTGATTGCTAAATAAATATCAAGTGACACGAGAGAGCCCTATCTGAGTTCATCAGGCTAGTGCCCAATTCTAAAGTAGGTTGAAACAATTACCTCTATCATTTGTCTATCAGCCAGACAAAATTTACAGAGTGCTAACACATACGATTCACTTCTCCTCCCGAGCTTATGATTTTCCTGTTTTCCATTGTTTTTGTTGTTCTTTCCATCAATGACAAGCACACGCTTCCTATAAAAGATACCAACACTTTCAAGAGTTTTTCCAACTCCTTTCGAATAGTTTCTTATAGTGCAGGGTTGACGGGTCTTTGTTTTTTCCTAACCATTTTTATTCCCTCTTTGATAGGAATGGAATGTTGTATAAGAGAAGGATCAAAACCACGAAGATCCTCATAAGACCAAGAAAAAACATCTTGAAATTCATGAAGTAACTTAGTGAACTTCAATTTTTCTTCATTAGAACATTGGGCACATATCTTAACATTCTTTGGACAGTTGGGCATCCCAATGTTCAAGGAAATGGTTTCACCCAATTTACTTTTCATCTCCTCTTCTTTATGTTTCTCTTTGTTTCCTACATCACTTGATGAAAATGAACTTTCTAGAGGATTCAAGCCCTTCAGAATTTTGTTATCTTCCATTGATATAATCTCCTTAGGCGTATAAGGTTCATTTTGTATGAAAACACATATGCTCTCATCACTAGGGAAGACCTTCCATGACTCTACATTGTTAGGGATATGAGGACAATACAAAGATTGAAAGGTGAAATTAGGTCTTTGTGGGAGAATTTGTTGAGTAGGAGAGGCTGCAAAAATAGCTAACCTGTCAGCCATTGATTTCAATTCTCTTTTAACATGAGTGATGTTGAAAAATAGCAAGTTTGAGAGAAGTTCCCAAACAGTTGGGGTGTAGTTTTTTATTAACTTGTTTCTAGGAGAATATATCTTACATACAAGGTTTAAAACAAGTTCAGAGTCCCCAAAAACTGTAAGGTGACCAAAACCTAAATTATAGGCATTCTCAATGCCTAGTAGTAAATGTTGGCACAGGGGCAGACCCAAGGTTCAATGATACAACAATGCACCAACAAAACCCTAACTATCAGCCCTTTCAGCAACACCTACGAAGAAGATAAAGTCTCACCTGAGGTAAAGGTAGGGGTAGTTGCAGGACTCAAGTGTCTGCAACCTTAGCTAGGACACAGATCTATTTAGCATCAACAATTCATCAATATTCAACCAATAACTACTATGAAAATAGAATAGAGCTTCACATCATTCACTCAGATCTGATGTATTTAAGTAATTTATCAAAATAGGCAGGTCATATCTAGCTGATCAAGCACTAAGCACCCTCATATAGACCAGACATAATATTCTTACACATCATTAGTACAAAGCATAAGAAGATTTATCTATCTCTATCAAGCACTTAGCAAAAGAAGTTATAAACACTGTTTTCATATTTTTGTGGTGAGGAGTTTCGAAGTTATTTATCAGATAATCCATAGTTGGTGTCATTTTGTTCATTGATGTTTCGAATCCAAATCGAGATTCATCATCAAGACTAATCGTCAATTTCAAATCTTACTGATAGTGGGTAATAAAAGGTTAGTTAGATGTTTAGACCTATGAACTGACTCAAAAGTAATCCAAAAACAAGCAAGGAAAGGGAGGTGGTGTCAAACCTAATTCGATCTATGAGGTTCCCTTAGTTGGTTGATTAATGGGTGCCAAAAGTTGCTTACCTCTAGGCCACTGCCTCTATTCATGTTGTTGGAGTGCATGATTATCTCTAGAGATTATCTTAAGCGTCTCTTGTAGTAATGGTCCTCTTTTGCTAGCACTTGGTATCCTCAAGGCAGACATGATGTTTGGTCTTAAGTGAGTGTTCTGTTAAGGTTGAAGTGTGAGTGCATTCATTTCTAATGTCCGTTTCATGTTCCTTGATCCTTACCTGAAATGATTGTCTGGTTTCCCCAATGTAACATTTCCTGCATGAGAAAGAGACCTTGTAGATGCCTTTTCCTTGTTGCTGGACTATGGGGTCCTTAACCGACTTCATTCTTTGTCCGATAGTAATTAGGGGTTTGAAGGAGGTTATAATTTCTTTCCGTTCTAAAACCTTTGCAATCTTGTCCATGACACCCCTAATGTAGGGAAGAAAGGCCTTTAAGTTGGAGGTTTGGTCATTTTGGGCATCAGTCCTTTTATCCTTCTTATCTATTGCCTTTTTGATGTCTCTATCTCTATATCCAATGTTCTTAAAGACCTTAGTTAAGGGGTCTATTTCTTCTTTATGAATCTCCTCATCTAAAAGAAGAAATAGACCACTTAACTAAGGTCTTTAAGAACATTGGATATAGATATAGAGACATCAAAAAGGAATTAGATAAGAAGGATAAAAGGACTCATGCCCAAAATGATCAAACCTCCAACTTAAAGGCCTTTCTTTCCTACATTAGGAGTGTCACGTACAATATTGCAAAGGTTTTAAAAAGGAAAGAAATTGTAACCTCCTTCAAACTCCTAATTAATATCAGACAAAGAATGAAGTTCGTTAAGGACCCCATAGACCAACAACAAGGAAAAGACATATACAAGGTCTCTTGATCATGCAGGAAATGTTACATTGGGGAAACCAGATGTTCATTTCAGGTAAGGATCAAGGAACATGAAGCAGACATTAGAAATGAACACACTTGCACTTCATCCTTAGAATAACACTCACTTAAGACCAAACATCATGTGTGTTGGATTACTGAGAGGGGGGGTGAATCATTAATAGAGAAATTTAATCCTTTTTAACCATATAATCCAAGTGTTATATCAATGAAGCATTATCATACAATAACTACAGAGTAAATAAGCAATGAACAAATGAACAAACATACACATACACAGTACACTAGTGTTTTACATGGAAACCCAAATTGGGTGAAAACCATAGAATGCTTTTTCTTATATGTATTGAATAATCACATTCATTGGACGCACCAACTTCCTTTGTTTTCCAGCTGCAACTGGAAGGAGGCTCCAACCCCCTATTTTCTCAGGCTACAACCTAAGTGAATCTCCAACTCCCCAATTCTCTAGCTACAACCAGAAGGAGGCTACAACCCCCTATGTTCTCCAGCTACAATCGGAAGGTGGCTACAACCACCTGTCCTTGCCCCATCCTGCCACCCTAAAGTAGAATTAGAATGATGGAACCACTGTCAACCTGTCACTGTGAGATATACCGATGTAAGCCTATACCAATAAATATAAACCATGCATCAACCATGCATCAACCTGTACCATAAACAAGTGCATGAACCATGCACCAACCTGTACCAAATAACCTATAATCAACCTGTACAATAAACAAGTTCATCCAACCATGTACCAAGTATGTACCAATCATGTGTCAAATACTCATCAATATGTACCAACATCATCAACTATACACCTCATCTATGTGCCAACTCATCAACTACTTTTCTTAACCATGTACTCAACATGTACCTCCACCAAAATCCCTCATCAATTTCATCATCCAAATATGATTTTTAGCTTTGTAATAAACCTTGTGTATATGATCACATTCCTGCAAAACTTTCTTAACTTCAACAACAACAGACTAGCATTTTCATTAAACTTTTCTTTAGTCTCACTTGCCTATTTTTGATTAGTCAAAAACCCTAACTTGAAGTAATAATAACTTTGTACCTATAATGTACAAAGATATGAAAATGATACACAATGTTCTTCAGTGTGTTTTATGAAATTTCTCCAGGTGTCACTACTTGAAACCTCTTAGAAAAGGAGTTATAGAAAAAATGGCATACCTTGGTAAATTTTGGCTTATTCTAGAGAGAAACCTTGTAGAGCGTGCCCCGCACGAAATATTTTTTGAATTGATCAAAAAATATTACACGTTATACTAAATATTGTACCCTAACCAACACATTTAGTTTCATGGAATTTGGATCTATTATGAAGAAGTTATGACATTTTTACACGAAACACTTGTTTTTGACTAGTTTCAGGACTAGCCACAAACCCTATTTTCCACAGAGTGTAACTCCAAAAATACAATGACCCACAAGCGAAAATTTTTACCACAAACACTTGGATATGGTTTCTCAATTTGATAGCAATTTCACAGTCTGAATCATTATAGAAAAAAATTTATAGAGAAAAATGTGAGATGACCTATAAATAACATACCTTAGAAAGCACCATCAAAAGAATTTATCCTTCCTTGCATTTCGGCCTTCTTTTCTTCACCTTCACTTAGAATTTTGGATTATATATCCTTGGTTACCTCAAACACCTATAGATATTCAATATTCTCAAGTTTTATTAAAATGAGAGAGCCTTGCCTCTTATTTATACTCTCCAAGTAGTTTCCTTAAAAACATCTTCTAGGTCACTTGGCCCCAATTTCCTTATTT